>JAJEJO010000613.1:88274-183307 GCA_020662805.1 Glaucomys volans | reverse complement strand
CAGTCTGAATATTCCATGTACATATTTTTTCTGGTTTCTAGTTTTCTCCTTTCTACAGCAGTTATTCATGACTCTCTCAAAAAATCTGTGTAGTCACTCATAACAAATATCTAGATATATGAGTCCCTTAACAATTTAGGAAAATGTTATTTGGAAACTGGGATAGACTGATAATTATCAATAATCAATAAAATTCACTCCCAGTTCCTAACAATTTGCATTCATTGTCCAAATATCAATAATGGTTGTCTTTATTGATGAAATTATCAAAATAGTTATTTGATGTTACTATGTTTGCATAGTTTTTACACAGTAGAGGAACTTCAGAGTTAGCTGCTAATCAGCACTGAGAACATTATCTTTTGTTTTTCTTATGAGCTGGAAAATTCTAGAAATATGTCTGACCTCCTTTCTTCGTAAAATATGAATATATCTATTGTCAATTTGAGGCTATGTTTCATTTGAAAGAGTTTGTAGAATAGGTAAAACATTACCAATCTTCTCTTTTCCTTGAAAGTAAACTGAAAGTGCTATTAATTTCTTACACCCCATTATTCAATACAATGAGGAAAAGATGTTTTAAAAGGCATCTATATTATTCTATTTCTCATCAGTTGTTCCACACAGCAAAACTATAAAATTAAAGCTGGATTTTATAATGATATCTTACTCCAAGACAGAAAATATGTGTGCACCTATAAGTTTCTGAGCACTTTTTTCCTATTACCTAGTACGTGAAAGATTTAAAAAAAAAAAACCTATCATTAAATCACTGCATTGCACATCTCTAATCAAGTCACTATACATGTCAAGATACACATAAGTCAAAATGAAGTTTACTACATAGCAAACTACTTAAAAGTAGTAAGCCATGTCAACATTGTTAATTCAGTTGTGAGAACCAATTGTTTTAATGATTGATATATATTATTGCAAATTTGCATCAAGAGCACACAAAACTTCACAGAATGAAAAGATTAATAAACAAATCCAGTTTGCCTAGGATGCTTTTATGGGGACTTGATAGCCCATGCTCAAAATCCAGCACCATAGAGAAGAAATAAGGCTAGTGAAAGAAAGCTTACACAAGGTGAAAAGACAGAGTATCAAAGCCTCAATTATCATGAAAGCACACTGGATGAAACAGTGATTTGGTGCTTATGATGTTGGGGACTGAAACTTATCCCAATCTATTCCTCATGTAGAATTCCAAAGAGCTATAACATTACATGTAAGAACCAAGGACAAATATAATATTTCACTCTCAGCTCTGTTGTCACTGTGTTTTGGTACTGGGAGAAGTGGATAGGACAAATAACTGTCCTTTCAAAATATCTACGGTGAAGAACAATAAGAAATTCAATCCCAAGTAAGAGTCAGTTAAAACCTGAAATAAGCATTCTTCCATGTTGTATTCTTTGGGCCTTTCAATAACACATTTTTCTTTTTTTCAAGCTTAGCCTTTACACACTAGTTTCACAGAAAATAAGATAAGCACAATCAAAGCCACTTACCAGTTGCCATGTACTAACATTGCCTATTTGGTAGAGTAGGGCGATGGGATCACATGTTTCTCTTTCCCTAGGCATTCAATCCTTACCATGAGCCACACTTTAGTTACTCATACTATTCATTTCTTATCACAAGCATCAAGTCAGCAAATTGACATTTCTAATGCAATGAAAAAATATATACACAAGAAATATGAGAAACTTAGCAGAGTTCATAGTCTTAGCTACCAAACACTATATGCCTAATTTGTTTATTCACATATTTATACTATTCCTTTAGCATATATGAAGCAAAGATATGAGGATGTACAAATTAATTACCAAGCATGGGGCAAAGTAGACTTACTACACATTAAGACTGCCTTCTCCATCCTTCCTTCTTAGTAGATGGTGTTCCTATATAAAAGGCATTTTTTTAGTCTTATCTCAAATTTTGAATATTTAATCTCATGAGAAAGATAGATTTGGCATTGAAAGTAATAAAAACATTTTTTCTAACATCAAATATCATTTCTCATCAATTATCTTATTTAAGTTTGCTTTGCAACCATATTTCCTTCACTTCCTAAATATCCCTGGCAATATGTAATATAATTCCTGGACCTTGATTCAAAGTTTGACAGAAATTCATCCATGAAAACCTCTTTTCTGTAATACATAGCATGTGGGTTTCTTGGCTTATAAAAAGACCTTTAGAAAACATGATTCAATAATATACCATAGAGAAAACATTTCTTAAAGTACGCTTTAAGATAAAAATAATCTAATTTAGAGTTCTGGATAGAGAAAGAATCTATGTGGTTAGCCTGAATCTAACTATGATAATATGATTTTCATAAAATGGCATGGTTTACCAACTAAGACCACAACTATTAGGTCACTCATCATAGGTGGGCTTTCTGTGGGATTTTAATTGTCAACAGCCAATGGTTGCATCAAGTGCCAATCACTCTTGAAATTAAACATGACTATGCTTCCTATGGTAAGGGCAATTTAGAGAAAGATCACATTTGATATATAGGTAAATGTATGGCAAAAACCCTTAATGTACGTGGCCCATTTTTCCCCCTTTGGTAGTGAGGCTGGGGACAGACTTATTTTGCCAATAAGAGAAGCTATTCAATAACATGGGTTTGGAGACTTGATCCGGTACCAGCAGATACTTCAGTATTTTTTATATTATTCACACCTAGAAGAGCACAATTTTCAGTTTGTACAAGAAATGCAGACTTAAAAAAACTCTGTAAACAAATAGAAAAACACATAAACATTCAAAAGATTTGTGGGTTTTAGAAAAAGACAAGCCCTGTAAATCTTTCTTTTGCATGAAGTATGAGTACGTAACTTTGAAATTTAAGGGTTTCGTTTACCCTTAATATATGCCTGGATTTAAAGACCAAATGAAAAAAATGTATTGAAAAAATGAGTTTGAGGTTTTATTTTAACCATATTATTTATGAAATTATTCATGAAGACTGATGACTTCAAAACATGGCTGTGTCATCCTTTTCCAATTCATGTAAATTAAATGGCAATGCTTTAAATATGCGTCTCTTTCATAATATTATGCATGTTTTTCCTCCCCATAAAAACCTCAACCCATGTACAACAGTATTTTTAACAAATAAAATTGCAGTCATCCACAGAAATTTAGACAAGTATAAACTAACTGAGTGGATAATTTTTTTCATTTGACAACACTTGAAAATTAAGACTAGCAAAATAAAATCTAGGAATATCTTCTCTACTCTTAGATTATTCTGACCTTTGTTGATAAGGAATGAGAAATGAATGAAGAATTTCTTCTCTCATCTCTTCCAAAGATTTACAACTGGGTAGTGGCTAAAAAGAATCAGTCATCTAAGGCAATTTTGAAACATCTACACTGTATGTATATGTATATGCAAATTGTATGATTCTACTTTGTGTACAACCAGAAAAATGATAGTTGTACTCCATTTGTGTACAATGACCTAAAATTAAAAAATAAATTAATTAATTAAAAAAAAGAAATAAGTAGGATAAGATGTTTTAGTTCCAGGGCTATATCAAGATCCATGATAAAGTACTACAAAAAATATCTGTATAAGTTGACAAAAAAAAAATGGGATGAACTGAAAAGTTGATAAGTCATCTCTTTGGTTAACTATTATTCAGGTATCTTTTGAAATACAATTGCTTTGTTTTAAAAGTCTGTTTAAGGATAAATTATATTTGGATAAATGAGCTGTGGAAAATGCCTAGTTATAAATGTCTCAGAGGTTAAGAAGCAGGCCTCATCAGAAGCTTGTTTAAAGTATCCACAGTGAGCTTAGAATCATGAATTTAATATAAAGGATGTCTCTGGATCCATAAATCAAAGCAAAGGCAACATCACAAGAACCTGGCATATCTAATGCATATACAGGTCATTGGAATGCAGGGAGTATGGGTATTGTCTGCCAACTGGAAAAATACAGGAATTGAGAGGGCGACATCTGCAAACAACCTTTATCAAGGGCCCTACTCTGGTTGCAGGATGAGTTGTCTCACAGTTGGATTTCTACATGACCTGTTACAACTTGACTTGTTCTTCCCCATTGCCTGTACCCTGGAGTTATGGACAGTGGGTGTTGTTGGTGAGACCTTGCATGTATCAGAATCTCAAATGTCAGCAAAAAGTGAAAAAAATTTCAAAACTGGAGAGAGTAAAACCTGTGGATAAAACAAAGGACTTCAACTACTGTAGATAAGTGTCCCTTAAGGAAGTCAGAAGTTACTGCAGATGAGAGACCAGGAATTGTAGAAAGACTGGGAGGCAGAAGAGCTGGGTTTGGGGCCAACTTTGTCAACCCTCTGTGGCTTAGGCAAATCACTCTTATTTTTTTTTTTTAACATTGAACCTGGTATTTCCTAAGTTTCTTTCTAGCTGGAAACTACCATGATTGAGGGCATTTGGAGCTTTCTATTCATCAATATATGTGGTTGATGATTCGTGCATCTGGACAGTCCTCAACATTGAGGAGGACTTTATTTCATAAAACTGTTACAAATGTTTATAAAGAAGTAACTTGGTTTTCAATTTAGAATTGGACACGGTGGATCTTAATAAAAATAATACAGGTATTTATCAAGTATAATAAACACTTATTCCAGAAAAAAAAAGAAAATGATCAATCTTTTTAGTGAAAAGCAATGCCTTTGCATGTTTTTTTCCTTGGAATATATATACTAGAGCATATATTTAGACATGAGACTTACTGCAGGTATAGAATCATTTTAGAATTCTTTTTGAAATATAAAATTATCAGGGAAGAAGTTCACATGAAAATTAATAGATGATAGACAAAAGAACACATGGCCTATAATTTAAAAGTTTATAAAAAGTGATTTTCCTTGATACATACTTGAGAATGATAATCATAGACAATTTGTCCATGATCACCATAGATAATCTGTAGCTTTTTTTTCTCACCTTTGACTCAGTAAAATGTTTGGTTGAAATAATCATATTATAAATGTTTCCTATAAGGAAATTGTAGAGAATTGCTCAATAACGTAATGAAAATTTATTTTCAATATTTTTTCAAAACACCAATGGAAAATTTTTATGCTCAATAATGTAGAATTAATAACAATAATAATATCACATATGTAATATTAACCTCAGCTGCAGTATTCATGTTAAATAACCCTTCTTTCCCATACATTTATTTTGTTTAATATCTTTCCAATAAATACAACTCATTGTAATTTCACTTTACTTTACTTAAGGGTTTTCTATAGTTCATTTCCAGAGGATTATACACCTATTCTTTCCCATTGATCACAAAGAATAGGTATATTTTTTTTTCCACTGCTACTTTTAATTTACTTTGTAGGATTTCTCTCAAAGTAGTATATATGACAATGATTTAAAATCCAAGTACTTTGAAACTTGAGAGACAATTAAAATAAGATTCTGTGAATTTCCTGGATATTGGAGAAAAACATGGTGAAGGATTACATTTCAAATTCACATCAAAATGCCAATGAAAACCAGTAGGTCTTCTCAAAATATACCACCACCCTTCTCCAAGATCAAGGTAAGGTAGTTGACCTGTTAGTTCAGCTCTGCTTTCAGTTTTAAAAATGCTTTAATTGGAAAATTGCAAAACAATGTTGTCATGAAAGACTTCCAAGCGTACATCTGTTTCTAATGTACAGTGCATAATTTAATGACGAGACACTTCAGTGGTCTACACACTGCGAATCTCAGTTGTTAAATATGTCTGGAGCAAGATGTCTTTAAATAGTAGGCACTTTTTTGCTACATTAATTTCCTCACACTCAGAAGCAGAAAATGTAATTCTAGCTGTCACTTTGTGTAAAGCTCTGTTTACTTTAAAATGCTATTTACAGCCTAAATGTCTTGTTCAAACTGATTAACTGTAGTGGGATTTAAAACTTTTATAAAACCTATTTATTATGGTTAATGTTTTCAGAATTTTTTCTTTCCCTTCAGACCATGGTTTAGGAAATCTATCTAATTGGCATTAAAATGCAGGGCTTTTGAGGCTAATCTTGAAAAAGATAAACCAACAGTATTTCAGAAAAGATTGAAATTTAAAATGTACACCACTACTTGGTATAGAGCTTCATTTGTAATCATACGATGCAAACAATTTTTTTTTCTCCAAGAGATTAGAATGGAAAGCTGAAGCCAAAACAACCATCCCCATAACACAATACCAAAGCAATTACCAAACATGATCTTCATTTATGATTCAGCTTGGCTAACCACATGCTAACTAGATTGATATCCAACCAATATTTCAGGGCATAACTTCTAATTATATGAGGTTAAATGTGGTTATTCCATTTAGAGCTGGTTTAAACAGTATTCCAAAGAGATACAATGCTGAATGACAATTCCATATTTTACCAGGAGGGGAAGGCAAAAAATCTCATTAAGAAACTATAAGTAGAAAAACTTTTGTTAAAATAGTTAAAGTGCCATTATCAACCACTGTTTCATTATGGAAAGATAGTACCTTGAAACAATCAACTTCACTCCTCATTTAGAATATCAAATAATTCCTGTGTTTATGTTTAATATTATTCTACTTAGAGTTTAAAAAACATTCCCCAGTGAGATCTTGTTCTTTTTGCATTAGGTAATTGTGGGATAAATAAGACTCTCTAGCATAATGTAAACGATTTGAAGAGAGCATTAAAATTTAATAACTTCATATAACTGTGACATAATCTTACAGGAAAAGTGTTAGAACTTCTAATCCTGGAATCATTGAAGACCATTGCAATCAGAGGTTTCTCAAGAAGAATTATGGAGATGATGAGTGAAGTCATTTTGTCATTACTGCTCTGATTCAGTCTCTCTCTTCTGTTCTGAAGAGCATCACAAAGATGTCTTACATATATTCTTGCTTCTCAAATACCTGCAACAAGTTCTTTTTCTGTAGTTGGCTCTCTCCCAGGAATTTAATATTCTTCTGATCTCCCTACCACTATGTACATAGGCAACACAAGAAATTTTTAATCAATGAGTAAAATATTTTCTTAGAAATTAATTTTGCTGGAAAAATAGACAACAAGTTGTTTAAGAAAATTTAGATTTTTAAAATAGTTCTGATTTGGATGACTGCTATACACATGTCTACATGATCAGAGACACAACCATTGACTTTCTCTATTTTTTTTTTTTTTTGTAGTGCTGGGGATTGAACCCAGGGTCCTGTGCTTGTGAGGCAGGTACTCTACCAACTGAGCTATATCCCCAGCCCTAAACATTGACGTTTGATTGAATATTTTTTACTAGAACTTGAAAATTTAATTCAATAGAAAATTGTTGATTATATACTATGTGTTGAACACTTTCATTTGCAGTTAAAGAGACAAAAAGTAATTTGGGGCCATAATCTCTTAGAAAGACAGAAAATCAAAAAGCATGATAAGAAAACTATAGACTTGGCAAGAAAATGAGAAATGCTATTTATAAAAAGAGAAAGACAGTGAATCGGAGATAAAAGTCTAGGTGTTTAGAAAAGCAGGGTGCATTTTACCGAATGAAATAGAGTAGGTAGGCCAAGTTGAGAAAGTGAAACTTCAGCAAAGAGATTTTGGATTTATCCAAATTACTATATTTTGGAAAATAGTTTTTCCAATGGAAGAAATAGCTAAAAAATAGAAGGGAGAAATGACAAGGAAGTCAGGTGGCTCAGTGAATGAAACACAAGTAGAAGAGGTCAGAGAGGGTATGGTGGGGGTGTGCAGAGCAGTTAAGTATATTGGAGGACTTTGGCTTTTGCTCTGAGTAACGTGGGAAGCATTTCAGGGTTTAGAGCAGATTGCGCTATAATATGAGTCACAGTTTCAAAAGAGCACTTGGGTTATCATATTGAGAAGAGTCTGCAGAGGGACAGGCATAGTACCAGGGAGTTGAGTTGAGGGGCACTGCAATAATTCAGGCTAGATATAATAGTGGATCAAGCCAGAATGATAGACATGTAGGTGTGAGAAGTGGTCAGCTCTGGCATACATTTTAAACATATACCCAACAGAATTTCCTAATGGATTAGATATGGGGGGACATGAGATGACCACAAGGGTTTTGAATTGGATAATCAGAATGTAGTTGCTGTTAATTGAGTTGGAGAGGAGATGCAGTTCAGTTTGGAGGGCTCAGATAAGATGGTCAACTTAAGGTACAGTGATCAACCCTATCAAATGGTCAAGTAATATGAAACCCAAAACCTTACCTTTTGTCTAGCAAAGTGAAAGCTATAGGTAGACCTGGCAATATCATTTGTTGTGTGTGAATTAGGGTAAGTGGGGAGTCCTAATAGAATAGATTTCAAAGATATTAGGAAAATGGAAATTGCAGATGGTACATATAAATGTCTCTTCCAGAGAGTTTTATGGTAAAGTGGAGCAAAGAAATTTGATGATAGCTGTTAGGTGAAATATGAATATTTTTTTGTTAAGATGGGAGAAATAATGGCATAAAAATAATGGAGATAAGAGAGGAATAACAGGAGAGAAAGGGGAGAGTTTATGGGTATGTGTCTCTGAGTAGACTTAAGATGGCTGGTAACCAGTGAACAAGACAAGCAACAGTATTTAGGGAAGGGCCTGAAGGATGGGCACCAATGCAGACCTGGAAAACCGCATTTGCCCTGGGAAAAGCTTGTGGACATTCTCCTTCAATTGCTAGGAGTGAGGACTGTAAGCTCAACATGAAGATGAGAAATAAAGCTTTGAAATAAGAGCAGAAGATAGCAATAGCGTCATAACAGAGAAAAGAAATAAAGGAACTAGTGAAGTGTCATAATTGCATAATAAACTATTTTAAGCATTACTGGAAAAGTTGCCACCAGTTTATGAAAATCCATACTGAAGACCAGAGACCTATGAGAAGCTTAATTATGGTATAGCATTAGAACCTGCATTTTTTAAGTTTCTGTTTTATTGTAGATTTCAAACATATACCAAGTTGAGAATATGATAAAATGGCAGTATAACAGCATAATGCTTATGCATCCATCATCAAATTTGGTAATTATCAAGTCAAGGACAATCACCACTCTTTACATAACTATTGCTTTCTTTAAATATATATTTATATATAAAATTTGTACATTTATTTAATAATAAATGATTAATAATAAATAATAAATAATTTAATAAAATATTAAATAATAAATTATTATTATTAAATATATGTATGGCCCATATATAATTTTATTTATTTAATCTGCAAACTTTTCCAAAGGTACTCTTGGACCACAGGCACTTGTTTTTATAAATTTGCCATATCACATACCTCATACCTTAAATACGACAACAATAATTCTTTATCATTGAATATGTGCTTGTTCTCATTTCACCTGTTTTTTTGTTTTGTTTTGTTTTGTTTTGTTTGGGATCCAATTATGCAGTTGGATTATTTTTAAAATATCTTTAATTCTATAGTTTTTATCTCATATTTCTTTGGTTTGCTTTTTGTTATTGTTGAGGAAACTGAATTGTTCATCTCTTAGTATTATTGTTGAGGAAACTGAATTGTTCATCTTTTAGTATTTAGTATTTCAGCAAGATACTGAATCTTGCTGATTGTATATGCATGGTGAATTTGATATGCTTCCTTTATTTTTTAATGCATTTATAGTTAGGCCAAGTGGTTTGATCATATTTAGGTTTGATTGGGCAATTTTGTCATAGATGTTGTGTATAAAACAAATAGGAGTTTCAATATATTAGTAGTCTCTCTGGTTTTTTTTGCGATTTATAAATTTAGACCTACTTATTTAATAGGAGCTATAAAATCTTGGCATTCTATCCTTTCTTTTTCATGTATTAGCTGAAATAATCCCCTAGAGCAAAATGTCAGCATTTAAACTAATTCCTCACCCAGAAATGTAGTTCATAAAAAAAAGAAAAAGAAATTAAAACTTGTTTTCCTTTACATGGAAATTTTCAAAACGATGCGTTGCTTCCCTACCATCCTCATAGATCACCTACCAAAGCCTACCTTGGTGTTTCTATAAAATTATGGATATAAATAGATTTGATGCATTTCAAACCATTGCATTATTTCTAATAATTCTCAGATTTCCCCTCATGGACTAGTATAAAAGACTTCAAATTTGCTTCTAAGTCCTTTTGACTTCTGTTCTTTCTGAATAAGATTATAGTTTTCAAACATTGAGAGAATAATATCTCGAATTTTGTGCTATTTTCTATGCAATGATTATAATTATGGAATAATTAACATTTTCTATTGCTATCTATTGATTAGAATAAAGATTGGAAAACTATGGCCAGTAGGCTGACCTCTTGGTTCTGAAAATTCATACAGTTTTGTTGTATTTATTCATACAGTTTACCTTTACAGGAGGAGTTTGTTAATCTATGGTCTAAACAATCAACATGCTAGTAAATTATACCTTTTTTTTTAATGTTTTCCAATTCCTTTGATGCAAACACTTGCATTATATCAATTTCAAGCTACCAACATATCTGAAGGCATAGTTGGGAAGATTTGGGCATTAACCTAATTGAATGTTTAATAATGGCAGTTTTTACCAACATTCTCAAAAAGAAACTGAGAATTTAACAATCAACTCTCACAAGCTGCTACAAGTCACTGTAGTGCATCATTTCTTATATCCTAATTGCTCACCTCTATAGGTGAATCCTACGAGTTTTAATTTTGAGCATAAAGACATATCCTGTTGGTAGCATGTTTCATTCACTGGCAAGTTAGCTATGAATTAGTAGTCTCAAATATCAGTCCTGACCTAGAAAGGCTTTAAAACACAATTTCTCAGTATGCTTACCTTTAAATGTTATAAATATAATCATGAATTCTCCTCTTGTAGAAGCACAACTTGGCTAAACCTAGAGGGACTTTGAGAATTGAGAACATATTTGAAAAAGAGGTGAATTTAAGAAAAACCAACACATATCTGACCCTTGAAGTATTGTTTTTACAGCTGGTTTCCATATGCACTTTATCGGAGTTTCAATCACACGTGGTTTCCCAGGTTCACAGTAGAAGCTATGGCGTGTGAGGAGGACATTCCACCTTCTGCACAAATGACAAGCTTTTATGGTTTATCCAAGAATGTATTCTTCCCAGTGTTGGCCTCAGCCTCATCGTCCTTTTCTATGTGGAGCTGCAAGTCATTCAGAACTGGTTATAACTGGATATGAGACTGAGCCCTCAAGCCATCTGTGATCTAATATCTCAGACTTTCATGTATGTATTTTCTTTCTGGTTTTCAATATGCTTCAGATTTTCTCAAGAATTTTGTATATTTCCTGCTGTAATTTGGGTCTGGAATGTTCCCCAAAGGCTCATGTGTTAAAGGCTTGATTCCCAGCTTGGTGCTGTTGGGAAAGTGGAAAACTCTGAGAGGTAGGGCCTATTTGAAATTTTCAGGTCACTGGTGGTGTGCCCTTAAAGGGAAAGTGGGAACCTCCATCCCATCCTCTTGTTCTCTTTTGCTTGCCAGCCTTGAGGTGAGCAGCTTTGTTCCACATATGTTCCCTGCTATGATGTGTTACCTCACCACAGATCCAAAAACACTGGGGAAAACTGACCATGGTTTGAAACTTCTGAAACCTTAAGTCAGAATAAACTTTTCCTACTTGTAAGTCAAATATCTCAAGCATTTTGTTACAGTAATGAAAAGTTGACTCATACACTTCCAGAATCACATTTTAAGTATCTTAAAATTTTCTTGCTCTAATTAGAATACTACTCAGAGTTTCTGAATTTAAATATTAGGCAAGTATAAATCATCAGAACAAGTAGATGATGCACTTAATATTATAGAAATGCAAAGTATAATTGGAGCTTGCAGAGGGGAACATACTTCAAATTTACCATAGGCTTATGTGAGGTTTCGTCAGTCTACCCAAATATTCAACTACGCATTAAGCAGCATTTGAAGATTTCAGTCAAAAGAATTAAAGAGCTCCTTCTCTGGCTACATTCTTAGTAATATTCATCCTACAAAATGTGACAAACCTTTCCACATCATGACTTGTGAATCAGGAAAATCCAGAGGCAGCACCTTCTCTCTGAAGACCCAATGAAGTAAGTCAGTCCCCTTTGATCAAAAAAGTGAGCCAGACAGTAAAATAAGGTCATGGAAGAACTTAAGGCAGGAGATGCTCAAATCCTCCCAGATTTGAGTCTGGCATTCAGTCCAGCACCTGAAAAGAAATTATTCAAATACAAAGAAATTACCATGTGAATGGTGTTTCCGCACAATTTCTGCATATGCTGCCTTGCATTTTTATCAAGACGACAAACGTAAACCAGCGTGAGAAAGCAGGTGCCTTTTTCCCCCATATCTTTTGAACATCAGTATTTCCCAGCAGTTAACTACATGTGATAATGGCCAGGGCACAGAAACGTTTTGATTTGGATCCAAACTCTTCACCCAGAAGCAGCTTTTTGTTGTATATTTTAAGCTTGAAGCTTTTGATCCAGATTCATTATATGGCAGATCATTTAAATAAGAAGGCGAAGAGGCTGATTGAGGGGGAAACTTCATAAGATGTTGGAGTCTCAAAGAATATTACAGCTCGGAGGGATTTCTTTTTTGGAACCAAATTCAAATCCCACCTACAGAGTTAAAGCCATTAATTATTAAGCACAGTATTACATATTAAAATTACAAGATATCAGGTTGGCAGCACATTGCAATGAGCTTTCAAATTGTGATTTCCCATCCTAATGATGATGATAAGATAGGACTGAATGGCAAATTGCTATTGCTTTCAGTTGAAAATTTGAAAGAGCTGTGCCCTGATCCCTTGTTACAGAGAACTGCTATTCATCCAACAGCACTCCTAGCAGAAATACACCCAGGGCCTGGTGTGGTGGCAGCCAGAGATGTTAATTCACAAGACAGCAAGCAGAGGGAAGCTGCTAAGTGGCACAGTGGGTTAATGACGCTCTACAGTGCTTCACCATGGGAGACATATGGGTTGAATTCTGGCATTGTTCACAAGTGAAAATTGGTTTACCAATCTTAGCTGGGTCCCTGGTGGACAGTTGTCCTTGTCCTAGACCTCCTCAGATGTTGTCCTAATTTTCTGCACAGGAGAGGCTCAAGTCTGTAAGAGCAGGAAGGTTACTTGTAAGAATGAAATTGGCTTAGCAGAGTTAGAGGAGGAAATGGGCCCAATATCCTCCTTCTTTTAATCCTGGTCGCTGCCAGGATCTCATTTTCACAAGCATGAAAATCCACTCAGGGCAGCAAAAGAAAGGCAATAAACAAGCCCAATTTCCTTTCTGCTAAAACTGCATCCCCAAAGAGCTAAGCAGGCTTAGCATTAATTTATTAAAAAGGGGACACTTGTGTGCAACAGGCCTTGCCCTCCCTCAGTAAAGGATCATGAATCCAAAAGCTTTGGAGTGGCATAACTTAGTCAAAAATGCATGCATTTCTTAGAATTGTTATATTAGACAAGATTCTGTGTGTTACTCCTCCAATTATAACATTCATGCTCATAGTGTAAAAAGATGTGGAATAATACTTGTAATTATATAATATATTGTGTATTTTAGGAGACAAATTATCTCCATCTTAAATAGCAGCCTTTCCTTTAAGAAACATTCATTTAATTGACTCCACCACATGAAACACAATCACCAGGGGAAAAAAAATGCTGAAAAATTATGAATAGCATAAACTGGTGAGAACTTAACACACAGGGACCTCAAATGGAAGCAGGAGGATATTATAGAAGTGGAGGATACTATCTTTTTTCTTGGAAAAATAGCAAAAAGTATATGATAACAGAAATTAAAGCATTGAGAGATGAATAAAATGAGTGACTTAAAAAAGTAGAGAGAAATATCTAGTATAAAAAAAGCTTTTTTTAAAAAAAGGAAGTTTTAACATTTAATGAAAATCAAAGACAAAAGTCTATAAATTTTTTTTAATTTTATTTATTTTGTTTCATTGAACACTAATGGAGTACAGCTGTTGTTTCTCTGGTGGTACATGAAGTGGAGTCACACCATTCGTGCAAATCTACATGTACAGGGCAATGATGTCTGTCTCATTCTGTTATTATTCTTACCCCTCCACCCCAACCCCACCCCTACCTTTCCTCTATGCTATCTATCCTTCCTCCATTCTTGCTTCCCTTCCACCTCCAATTATGCATCATCTTCCACTTATCAGAGAGATCATTCGGCCCTTGGATTCTGGGGATTGGCTAATCTCACTTAGCATAACAGTCTCCAACATCATCCATTTACCTGCAAATGCCATAATTTTACTCTTCTTTATGGCTGAATAATATTCCATTGTGTATATATATATCACAGTTTCTTTATCCATTCATCTATTGAAGGGCATCTAGGTTGGTTATACAATCTAGCTATTGTGAATTGAGCAGCTATGAATATTGATGTGGCTAGATACCTGTAGTATTCTGATTTTAAGTCCTTTGGATATAGGCCAAAGAGTGGGATAGCTGGGTCAAATGGTGGATCCATTCCGAGTTTTCTAAGGAATCTCCACACCGCTTTCCAGAGTGGCTGCACTAACTTGCAATCCCACCAGCAATGTATGAGTGTACCCTTTTCCCCACATCCTTGCCAACACCTGTTTTTTCCTGTATTCTTAATAAAAGACATTCTAATTGGAGTGAGACGAAATCTTAAGGTGGTTTTGATTTGCATTTCTCTTAATACTAGGGATGTTGAACATTTTTTCATGTATCTGTTGAATGCTCATAGATCTTCTGTAAAGTGTCTGTTCATTTCCTTGGCCCATTTATTGATTGGGATATTTGTATTCTTGGTATAAAGATTTTTGAGTACTTTATAGATTCTGGAGATTAGTGCTCTATCTGAAGTGTGTGTGGCAAAGATTTTCTCCCACTCTGAAGGCTCTCTGTTCACATTGCTGATTGTTTCCTTTGCTGAGAAAAAGCTTTTTGGTTTGACTCTATCCCAATTATTGATTCCTGCTTTTATTTCCTGTGCTTTGGGAGTCATGTTAAGGAAATCTGGTCCTGGGTCAGAAGATTGAAGATTTCATGATGAAGATTTGGACCTACTTCTTCTTCTATTAGGTGCAGGGTCTCTGGTCTAATTCCTAGGTCCTTGATCCATTTTGAGTTGAGTTTTCTGCAAGGTGAGATATAGGGGTTTAGTTTCTTTTTGCTGCATATGGGTTTCCAGTTTTCCCAGCACCATTTGTTAAAGAGGCTATCTTTTCGCCATTGTATGTTTTTGGCTCCTTTGTCAAGTATGAGATACCTTTATTTATGTGGGTTTGTCTCTGTGTCCTCTATTCTGTACCATTGATCTACCTGTCTATTTTGGTGCCAATACCATGCTGTTTTTGTTACTATTGCTCTGTGCTAGGGTTGAAGGCCCAGCATTGTGATACCCCCTGCTTCACTGTTCTTGCTAAGAATTGCTTTAGGTATTCTGGGTCTCTTATTCCTCCAAATGAATTTCATGATTGCTTGCTCTATTTCTATGAGGTCCTTCATTGGGATTTTAATTAGAATTGCATTGAACTTGTATAGCACTTTTGGTAGTATGGCCATTTGACAATATTAATTTTGCCTATCCAAGAACATGGTAGATCTTTCCATCTTCTTAGACTTTCTCTAATTTCTTTCTTTAGTGTTCTGTAGTTCTCATTGTAGAGGTCTTTCACCTCTTTTGTTAGATTGATTCCCAAGTATTTTATTTTATTTTATTTTTTTTTGAGGCTATTGTGAATGGGGTAGTTTTCCTAAATTTCTTTCTCAGAGGATTCATCACTTACGAATAAAAATGCATTAGATTTATAAGCATTAATTTTATATCCTGCTACTTTGCTAAATTTTTTATGAATTTCAGAAGTTTTCTGGTAGAACTTTTCGGCTCCTCTAAATAGAGTATCATGTCATTAGTAAATAGGGATAGTTTGAGCTCTTCTTTTCCTATTCGTGTCCCTTTAATTTCTTTGGTCTGTCTAATTGCTCTGGCTAGAGTTTCAAGGACAATGTTGAATAGAAGTGGTGAAAGAGGGCATCCCTACCTTGTTCCAGTTTTCAGGGGGAATGCTTTCGATTTTTCTCCATTTAGAATGATGTTGGCTGTGGACTTAGCATAGATAGCCTTTACAACGTTAAGGAACGTTCATTCTATCCCTGTTTTTTCTAGTGTTTTGAGCATGAACGGTGCTGCATTTGATCAAATGCTTTCTCTGCATCCATTGAAATAATCATGTGGTTCTTGACTTTAAGTATGTTGATGTGATGAATTACATTTATTGATTTCTGGATGTTGAACCAACCTTTCATCCCTGGGATGAAACCCACTTGATCATGGCGCACTATCTTTTTAATATGCTTTTGTATGCAATTTGCTAAAATTTTGCTAAGGATTTTTGCATCTATGTTCTTTAGGGATATTGGTCTGAACCCTTCTCTGCTTTTGGTATCAGGGTGCTATTAGCTTCATAGAATGAGTTTGGAAGGGTTCCCTCCTCCTCTATTTCATGGAATATTTTGAGGAGTTTTGGAATGAGTTCTTCTTTGAAGGTCTTGTGGAACTTGACTGTGAATCCATCTGGTCCTGGACTTTTCTTTGTTGGTAGGCTTTTGATGACTTCTTCTATTTCATTGCTTAAAATTGATCTATTTAAGTTGTGTATGTCCTCCAGATTCAGTTTGGGTGGCTAATATGCCTCTAGGAACCTGTTGATGTCTTCCAGGTTTTTTATTTTGTTGTAGTAATGATTTTCAAAATAGCTTCTAATTATGTTTTGTATTTCATTAGTGTCTGTTGGATATTTCCTCTTTCATCATGAATTTTTTTTAATTTGAGTTTTCTCTCTTTCTCTTCATTAGTGTGGCTAAGGGTTTATCAATTTTGTTTATTTTTTCAAAGAACCAACTTTTTGTTTTGTCAATTTTTTGAATTGTTTCTTTTGTTTCAATTTCATTGATTTCAGCTCTGATTTTAATTATTTCCTGTCTTCTACTACTTTTGGTGATGATCTGTTCCTCTTTTTCTAGGGCTTTGAGCTGTAATGTGAGGTCATTGATTTGTTGACTTTTCATTTTTTTATTGAATGCACTCCAAGCAATGAATTTTCCTCTTAGCACTGCTTTCATAGTATCTCAGAGATTCTGATATGTTGTATCTCCCTAATGCCTTCTGTTATCCATACATCATTCAATAGCATATTATTTAATCTCCAGGTCTTGGAATAGTTTGTTTTTAACTTTATCATTGATATCTAATTTCATTCCATTATGATCTGATGGAATACAAGGTAGTATCTCTATGTTTTTGTATTTGCTAAGAGTAGCTTTGTGGCACAACATATGGTCTAATTTAGAAAAGGATCCATGAGCTGCCGAGAAGAAAGTGTATTCACTTTTTGATGGATGGAATATTCTATATATGTCTGTTAAGTTTAAATTAGCAATTGTGTCATTGAGTTCTATGGTTTCTTTGTTCAATTTTTGCTTGGAAGATCTGTCCAATGGTGAGAGAGGAGTGTTAAAGTCCCCCAGTATTATTGTGTTTTGGTCTGTCTGGTGCCTGGAATTGAGAAGGATCTGATTGATGTACATGGATGTGCCATTGTTTGGTGCATAAATATTTGTGATTGTTATGTCTTGCTGATTTATGTTTCCCTTAAGTAGTATGAAATATCCTTCTTTATCCCTTCTGACTAACTTTGGCTTGAAGTCTGCTTTATCTGATATGAGGATGTAAACTCCTGCTTTTTTACTAAGTCCATGTCCCTGCTATGTTTTTTCCCAACCTTTCACCTTTAGTCTGTGGGCATGTTTTTCTATGAGATGCGTCTCTTGAAGGCAGCATATTGTTGGGTCTTTCTTTTTAATCCAGTCTGCCAGTCTATGTCTTTTGATTGATGAGTTTAGGTCATTTACATTTAGGGTTATTATTGAGATATGACTTGCATTCCCGGTCATTTTGACTTATTTTTGGATTTCAATCTTACTTGGTTTTTCCTTTAATTGGCTGTTCCTTTAGGGTAGTTCCTCCCTTTGCTGACTTACATTGTTGTTTCTCAAATCTTCCTCTTAGAATATTTTGCTGAGAATTTTCTGTAGGGCAGGCTTTCTATTTGTGAATTCTTTTAGCTTGTGTTTATCATGGAAGGATTTTATTTTGTCATCAAATCTGAAGGTAAGTTTTGCTGGGTATAAGATTCTTGGTTGGCATCCATTTTCTTTCAATGCTTGGAATATGTTGTTCCAAGCCCTTCTTGCTTTTAGGGTCTGGGCTGAGAAATCTGCTGATATTCATATCGGTTTCCCCCTATATGTAATCTGATGTTTCTCTCTTGCAGCTTTTAAAATTTTATCTTTGCTTTGTATGTTAGGTATTTTCATTATAATGTGCTTGGGTGTGGATCTGTTGTGATTTTGTGCATTTGGTATCCTATAAGCCTCTTGAATTTGATTTTCCATTTCATTCATCAGATTTGGGAATTTTTCTGATATTACTTCATTGAACAGATTATTCATTCCTTTGGTTTGTGTCTCTGTGCCTTCCTCAATCCCAATAACTCTTAAATTTGGTCTTTTCATGATGTCCCATAACTCTTGGAGGTTCTGTTCATGCTTTCTTACCATCCTCTCTGTCTGGTTGAGTTTGTTTTCAGGATTAAATATTTTGTCTTCATTGTCTGTGGTTCTGTCTTCCAAGTGATTTAGTCTGTTGGTTAAGCTTTCTATTGAGTTTTTAATTTGGTTTATTGTGTCCTTCATTTCAAGGATTTCTGTTTGGTTTCCTTTCAGAATCTCTATTTCTTTATTGAAATGATCTTTTATTTCCTGTAGTTCCTCTTTTAGCATTGCCTGCATTTGCTCTCTTGACCCCTCGTTCACCTCTCGGATCATTTTAATTATGTACAACTCACTTTCTGACAATGCTTCTGCCATGTTGTCACTGGGTACTTTTGGTATAGTATCTGGGTTTGTTTGGGACATTTTCTTCCCATGTTTTCTCATGTTGCTAGTGTATCTTCCCCTCTTGTAGTGTGAATTCTAGGTATTGCAGTTTCCCCTTAAAGACTTATAGGGGTCCTACCTATTTTCAATACCTCCCCTTGAATTGAGAGATCAATATTGGCAGCACACCATATAAACAATATGTGTCCTTAATCTAAATAGTCCCTATTAAGATATTAACAGTGTTGTCGTAATAAACAGAGATGAGTTCAAATTATTATCTACAGCATAACCAGTAAGTTTGAAATAAGGACTGCAAATCCTAATGTTGGACAGGGAGAATGAGGAGGAGTATAGGACAAAACACTAATGAGATAAGAAGTGAGTCTATAGATATACTATGTCTTATGAATAGTGGAAGTGGAATTAAAAGAAATAGGTTGTTAGCGCAAGGAGAAAGAGATTCTCCAAGGAAACGGATATATAAGAGGGAGATAGAGTGATAAGCATAATAATAAAAGAAGAAGGTAGGAATATAGTGGATATATTAGGAATAAACATTGTATTACAATTAATTTAGAAAACATTCTGCGATAAAAATATACTGTACAGTTCAAACCCCTTATTTTTCAATGACCTGATGTTTGAGAGGTGCTTGATCAAGCAGTGACCCAAGAAGGGTGCTTCTGAATCCAGGTTGGGAATGATCAATGCCTCTGGGCAGAAGCAGCTTGGTATTGATAGACAATCAGATGAAGCACAGGTGCTAGACACAGGGCCAGGGTGTGGGCCTGGGCACTAGACCTAGCTGTGGTGGGAGCACAGAACCGTGCTCAGTGATGGAGACACTGGATTGATAGTCCAGGCAGGCCTGAACTCCGTGCTAGCAGCTCAGGCAGTGGCAGGTGATTTCTCTCTCCCAGGGATGCTGTAGGATGACACTGAAGGGACTAAGATTCCCGCTGGAGCTGGGAATTCCAGCCACCCCGGGCTGGAGCTCTCCAGGAGCTGTGGCAAAATGGCGCCGGAAGACCAGCGCTCCACTCTGAGGAATCAGGCAGCCTCAGATGGTTGCTCTCTGCTGGGGAAGCTGCAGGATGGCACCGACTGGGCTAAGATCCCCGTTGGAGCTGGGGATTCCAGCCATCCCGGGCCAGAGCTCTCCCGGAGCCACAGCAAAATAGCGCCGGAAGGCTGGAGCTCCGCTCTGAGGGCTCAGGCAGCCACAGGTTTGGTCGCTCTCTGTGGGGGAAGCTGCAGGATCTTGGTTTCTCCTTTATTTGGCTATTCCTTTAGGGTAATTCCTCCCTATGCTGGTTTACATTGTTGATCTTCATTTCTTCCTCTTGGAATATTTTGCTGAGAATGTTCTATAATGCTAGCTTTCTATTTGTAAATTGTTTTTTAGCTTTTGCTTATCATGGAAGGATTTTATTTCATCATCAAATCTGAAGGTGAGTTTTGCTGGGTATAAGATTCTTATTTGGCATCCATTTTCTTTCAGGGCTTGAAAAACATTATTCCAGGCCTTTCTTGCTTTTAGGGTCTGTTTTGAGAAATCTGCTGATAACTATATTGTTTTCCCCTTGAATGTAATCTGATTTTTTTCTCTTGCAACCTTTAAAATTCTCTCTTTATTTTGTATGTTAGGTACTTTCATTATAATGTGCCTTAGTGTTGACCTGTTGTAGTTTTATACATTTGGTGTCCTGTAAGCCTCTTGTATTTGATTTTCCATTTCATTCTTCAGATGTGGAAAATTTTCTGACATTATTTCATTGAGTAGATTATTCATTCCTTTGGTTTGTATCTCTGTGCCTTCCTTAATCTCAATAATTCTTAAATTTGGTCTTTTCATGATATCCTATAATTCTTGTAGGCTTTGTTCATGAATTCTTACCATCTTCTCTGGTTGGTCAACTTTGTTTTCAAGATTAAATATTTTGTCTTCAATGTCTGATGTTCTATCCTCCAGGTGATCTAGCCTGCTGCTTATGCTGTCTATTGAGTTTTTAATTCGGTTTATTGTTTTCTTCATTTCAAGGATTTCTGTTTGGTTTGTTCTCAACATGTCTATCTCTTTATTGAAATGATCTTCTGCTTTCTGCATCTGTTCTTTTAACTGTTGATTGGTGCGATCTTTCATTTCCTGCATTTTCTCTCTCATCTCATTGTTTGCTTCTCTGATCATTTTAATTATGTACATTCTGAACTCCCTTTCTGACATTTCTTCTACCATGTTATCACTGGATTCTGTTGATGCAGTATCTAGGTTTGTTTGGGACACTTTCTTCCCCTGTCTTCGAATGTTGCTCATATATCTTCCCTTCTCTCCATGAGAGTCTGATGTATTGCAGCACCCCCCATATATATCAGTGGTGTCCCTGCAGGTTTCCAATATTGCACCTCTTAGTCTTCAGTAGCACTAGACCGCAGTCTGGGGCCAGACTGGGGTAAGACTTGGCCTCTGGGCTTGGCCTCCCAGCATGGAAGCCTCAAGTGTGTGCTCTGTGCCCACTTCCCCCATGCTGAAGCCTCCCGCTTCTACACTGTGCCAGCCAGCCCCTGCAGAGGTCCCACAGGAGCGCTCTGGGCTGATGTCCAAGGTG
The DNA here is from genome assembly GCA_020662805.1 of Glaucomys volans. Taxonomy (NCBI): domain Eukaryota; kingdom Metazoa; phylum Chordata; class Mammalia; order Rodentia; family Sciuridae; genus Glaucomys; species Glaucomys volans. The sequence goes on along the minus strand of JAJEJO010000613.1, from coordinate 161,745 downwards.
GGGAACTCTCACTTGTCTGTGCTGGGCTGAGCCTGATGTCTGTCTCTGGGTCCGCCTCCTGGACCTGGAACTCTCTCGGGAATTGGCTGAGCTGAACCCGAGCCTCTGAGTTGGGCCCCCCTGAGAGGAGAGGAGAGGAGAGGAGAGGAGAGGAGAGGATGACACAAGTGTCCTCTCTTCTGTGCCTGCTTCCCGTGCTGAAGACTCTCGCCTCTGGGCTGTGACCACAGTCCTGCAGAGGTCCCATGGGAGCACTCTGGGCCAACGTCCCAGGTGGGAAATTTTTTAAATCATAAAGAATGAAAACTAAAATGCTGAGGTAATAAGTCTGAATTTCAGGCTATTCATTTCAACTCCTATCATCATTACTTTCCTGGACTATTTAATGCATTCTCTCATTAATTCTTGAGAAAGGTATTTTGTTTTTAAAAATTTAACAGGTACAGGGAGTGGTTCATATTCATTACTAAAATTAAATACTCAATAGTCAAACACTTGACTGGAAGAATCAAACAGAAGATGAAAAGTTTATAAACATTACATTAGAGAAGGGGAGAGGAGTTTAGATGCAAAATTATTAGTTTGAACAAATAATTTGTTTTTCCCAGAAGTCATGATTCCTGGGGATAGTAAACTTATCCAATCTACATTTTCCTATTTTGGGAAGTTGGTCACATTTTCTCCTGAAAGAGTCAGTTTGGCGAAGCTAAAACATCCATTATTCACTTCCAGCAAGACTTATTCCTTCATGGACTCTTGTTCCTTTAATTCTCACTCCCATTCCCATATCCACAGCATGTTTTCAAACGAATTTTCAAAACCCTGTTCTTAAATTGGTCACATTCCCTTTTCAGATTGCCTGAGCTCTGCAGTCCTGTTCAAGTTTACCCATCTTTATTTTCTTTCTTTCTGTAACGCTTTCGTGACACCAATCGATTCTTCCCTTTATCATTAATGATTCTTCCTCATTAAAGGTTAAAAAGCTGAGACTAAAGGTGTAGCTCAGTGGTAGAGAGCTTGCTTAGTATGCGTAAGGTCATGGATTGAGGCCTCAACTACCCTGGAGTTTCCTACTGAATTTTAAATTGTTATGAATTCCTGGGGTACCTTTGTCTTATCTCCCCAAATAGACTTTATGATTAAAAAAAGAACTTAAATGCAAAAAGTAGTTTCTCAGTAAGCATTTTGAGATTACACCCCCCCACACACACACACACACAGATACATCAATTGTTTTTATGGCTATATTTCTTTCCTGACTGTATATTTATCTTGATACTCAAGAATACCTAGCATAATGCCCTCCTAGAGGAGTAGCTTAATAAATATATCTGAATAAATGCTCACCATATGATAATGACATTTTCTTTTCCTCTCTTAACAGATTATCCTCCCCAATTCTAATACCATATTTAAAACCTTCCTAAAATTTAAATGGAATATAAAGCAGAATCATTTAATTCTCTACTATTAAGCTGATAATGACAGATTTTGAAAGTAATGAGACTGCATTTTGATTTTAAAATACCTCATTTAATACTCTTAAATTATGATATGATTCAACTTCAATTTTAGATTTGGTTAAAATAAATTGTGACAATTTTGAAATTCTTTAAAACTCTTTAAGAACTTTCCTACATGAAGCATAAGAGCAGTTTTTATTAATTTTCGGCAAAATAGTAAGTCCAATTAGAAATATTTGTACATCAAAGTAGTTGGACTGACAATGTGGCTTAAATATATCCAATATTTAAATTATATGCTACATTGGGACTTTCGGAAGCTACCACTCTATTCTTTAGGACTGTGGTTTATCTGCTTTCTTCTGGTGTAGGTAATTTTGAATGGAAGGCAGTCTTAAATAGGGCAACTACCAACAGAAGGTTAATTTTGTTGGAAAAAATGAATGTCAGATATGGTAGAAGGAAGAGACTCAAGAGGAAATGGATGACCAATAGGAACACATTCTGAGAGATGAATCCCCAAGCGAGCCACTATAACAGGGGGCAGGAGACAGGAGACAACATGCAATCTATGGGAAAACACATGATCTAGATGGACAACTTCATTCAAGAATCTGTGGTCATAAACAAACAAAAGCCAGCAGGAACACAACAATGAAATGGGCTATACAATTTCTGCAAAACGAAGCACATAAATATTATTCAAAATGATTTTTTTTAGAGCCAAGGTCACCAACTGGTGTACTCTGTCATATGCAGCTGCCACCAATAGGCTACAACTGGCTGAAAATTAATCTTCTCAGTTCTCAGCTTCACCAGTCCGAGTCTGAGATAGCTGGAATTCATGTAGCAGTCCAATCAATCTGCCCTTCAACACCTTCAAATGTTACTTTTTCCTATAGGTGTGAAGAATGAGTCAGGAGAAAAGAAAGTTTGAGAAAATTATTTTTCATCCTCAGCACTCACTATCAAAGTGCACATTACTTCTATAAAGAAGAAGCAGAAGCTTGATAATTTAAAAATATCTGCATTTCTTTAAATCACCTGAATGCAAAGATGCAGCTTCTGGATCAATGCATATTATTATCATCTACTTTCATCAGTTTCCCTCACTCCAATCTCTTTCCCCCTGCAGAGGTGACGCAGTGAGAGCAATATGGACACAGTGGCAGGTATGGATATCATACAGCAGGCAAGAGTCCTGACATAGGAATCTGGGAATTAATACACATGCTGCCTTCTCCCCTCGGAGAGAAAAGATGAACTACTCTCTCTAACATATGAATTTTCTCCACTCGGTAGGAAAGGGGTGGAATTGCTGGGGGGAGAATGAAAAGGAAACCGCAAAATAAAGAATATTTTCTAAAGGGGAAGAAAAATAGCAATGTTTCCCTGAGTGGTATTGTTCTGTACATAGTGAAATGAATATTTATCTATCATAAATCAGTAAATGTAAGAGAAAAAGAAAATACTAGTAAATGAGGGCGAAATATTTGCAATTAGTTACTTCATATAGCCCATGAGCTAGAACCTAAATGGTCCCTGCATTTAAAATTAGTATTTCAGATCATATAAAAATTGATGTGTTTATTAGAATTTATTTTATAAATGATTTCTAAACTCAAAAGATGAGAACATAGGATAATAATGCAAAAATAATGCAGGATACTGAGAAGAACATGTCATATTTCGGAAGGGCCAAATGTGTTATAAAATTATTCCTAATCATTTACCAAATATAAAAATAAGATTTTGATATGGACAAAGGACATTGTTCAACAGTACAAAATTCATATTTAAAGATGAAATTTCACAAGTAATTCATTGCAATTGTGTGGCACAGTGATCCCAACTACTTCTAACATTCCTCTTTTGTGGAATTCTAATGACCAACATGATAAGCTTTAATAAGTCACTGAAGATGAATGCCCTCCATTATTGTCCTTCAGTTCTATATTTCCCATTCTTTGCTTCTTCCCAGAAACCCATCTAGTGTAAGAAAGCTAACATGTAGCTCATAAGTGAAATGTTTTCTAATTATAACCATCCATGTAACACTAGCTCTTTCCAGTGAGTCAGAATAATGTGGACTATACATTTGCTTGTCTTCATTTCATCATAGAATCATCAGTTCTTTGCACTATGTATTAGAAAGTAGAGAGTGCAGATTATGCCAATTTGAGTCCTTTGTAATGAGACCAGAAATATCTAGTGCTGTTGATGACCTGATAGCAAAATTATGTATATTGCTTTTAGAAGATTTGGGGAATGATGCCTCTACATATTGTAAAATTTTTTAACAGTTATCATCCATGTCCTTATATCCTACAGCTTTCTGTATAATGACAATAATCAACAAAGGTATATTTCAACTTTTTTTTTTAAATCTAAAACTTTCCCCAAATTGTAATTTCTCAAAATCTTGGCAATACACTTTGGAAGCCATCCTTTAAGCAAGAAACTTGGTTCTCACAAGCTTCCATTACCCCATGCAACGTGAAGCATGAAAAGTTTCAGTGAGACATTTTGGAGTTGATGTAAAAAATACATCTACAGTTAGACCAGCCTATTCAAGGGATGATGCCAACTCAATCCCTGAGAAGTTCTCCAGGGAATGGGAGCTTATATGTATATCTAGTCATTGCCTCATTTCCCTAAAATGGGAAATGCCCATTTCATTCTAAAATTGAAAAGGAAATATAAAGACATTCAGAAAATATTTATACAAGTTTACCTTGAATCCATTATAATACCAAGAGGGATTAAAGGATTTTATAAAAATTGTTGTAGAGAATATGACTAAAGAATGAATAAACACTATATTCTTTTACTACATGGAACCAGGTAGTACTTTCAAAGACAAAAATAATGATTTTCTTTTTTTAAAATGTTTTCCTTCACCACAATAAAAACTCAAGTGAGGTAAATAAATCTCAACATGACATCAATAATCATATTTAGTTCTTAAAAATCTATCAACTCCTTCCTGCTCCTATGGAGAAAACATGTTTCTAAAAATTGACCTAAACCACACTTGTCAACAGGAGATTGACCATAATAACACTTTGGAGCCCCAGATAATCATAACTCATCCTAAGAATTTGTTTCTTGGAGGCTTTATTTTTTATTGTTATAATAGACATTTACTAGACATAATTTTAGATGATTATTATTGAAACTAAAAGGGAATAAACTTGTTAGGAGTTATTTTACACACAGAATAAATTCATTTGAGAATAAACTCTAAAATATTTTGACATTTTACTTTATCACTATTTGCATCACACACTGACTTCCACATATTATTCGTGACAGTTTGTCTAAATTTACCTTTATTTACTTTAAGAAGTTTGTAAGATACATATCCTCTACCCCATAACCCTCATTAAGACCAGGCTGACAAAGAGGGTGCCCTAGATTGATACTATTCCCAATCTGATAATCGCAAAATCTGAATTGTCCAGGTTTCTCCAAGATTAAACACTCTACAATATTAGTCAAGTCTTGCCCTCAACCATACTATCTAGATTCACTGGAATAACTTCAAACTAAATAAAATATTGCTACTTCTAGCTTAGCCCACCTTATTTACTATTTGCTTATCACATACTGTAATATCGTATTTTTGTCTCTGAGGGCTATCCTTACAAACAAAAATCTATATTTACTTTTGCTAATAATAACTCAGGTATTATACACAAGGGTCAGAGTAGGTAAATGATACAGTAACTTCAGGCTCATGGTCAGTGAAGTGGCCCTTCCAGGTGATATGACAACTACAAAATATTTAGATGCACTTACATGGAGCCAACATGTGATATTTCAATGATGCATCAGGGGATTCATCTGAATGGCATGGCAATACATTTCTCTTTTTTTCCAAATTTGAGAGCCTTTATTAACAGGCCAGCTGACTGTCTCACACAATGCCCCCAAAATGGCTATTGGGAGAACATCCCGAACATAGGGTTATAGGGATTTTTATACCATAAGTCACTACATCAATCATAAGTATCTGTTGCTATGATTTAAAATTATCGACAATAAATTTCTTTCATGTCTGACACAGCTGGGGAAATAAGATCACTGGCTACTTTTGTACTAACCAAAGTTAAAAAACACCTGTGAAATGCTGCATAATTGTTGATTAAGGCTATAATCACTAGGATTTTTTGTACATATCATGGGAGTTTGCATTTTTTTATTCGTATGTTTACCTTTTAACCATAATCAAGGCTATTGGCAGATTTATTCTGTTTTGAAACAAGTCATTCTTTAGAAATCTTCCTTATCCCTTCCTTTGCACTACCACATAATTTTTACATATGGGGTCGTGTGCAAAATTTAAATATATGTGCACACACACACACATATATATAACTTACATAAGTGAAAGCTATTTTGCAGTAAGGACATGTCACTTCCTGTGAAAACAAGACTAAAAAGTAAATATTAAATATATGACAATTAATAACCATGTATCTCAAAGCTACAGATTAGTAGCAATTGTAATGATACATGACTAGATAGAGTCAATAAACTAAATTCCAAACCACAGTATATTTGGTCACCTTTGTATTTTTCCCTCAACACATTGCTAGCTGCATTATCATTGCTTAATAAATGTTTTATTAGAGCAGACTAATTATGGACATTTCAGGTCAAGCTATGAGATAAGTAAATTGAGAAACTGAACCAATTGCTTTCTCATCCTACATTGTATTTTAATAGAAGATATATATTTTTGAAGAATGCCAAAGTATTATAGGCAATGACTTATCAGGAGTGTTCTTTCCTCTTAGAGGTAATTAGATCAAAAACTAGTGTCATACTGTAGCATAGACATGATTCTTGAATGAAGGGAAGGTAAGGAATGAGGGTGGATAACTTGCAAAAATGGTGCTCATGAACATTCTTACAAATATTCTGAGGCAATGCCATTTTATATTTTAAATTAAGACCTCTGGAATTTCTTTTGAGTTCCACTTTAGTGATAGGAGAATACATCAAGGAGGAGAGTATCCCTGGTTTCCAAATAATCTCTTTCTCCTATTACAAAGAAGACAGAAAGCTTAAAGTATATATTATTCTGATTGTTCTGTTGTGGTTTAGATATGAGGTGTCCCCCAAACACTTATGTGTGTGACAAAGCAATGTTCAGAAGTGAAATCATCACATTATAAGAGGTGTAACCTGGTCATTGGATTAATCCACTGATGTGGATTAACTGGGTGGTAATTGTAGGCAGTTAGAGTGTGGATGGAATAAGTAGGTCACTGGGGGTATGTCTTTGGGGTTTGTATTTTGTTCTTGGTGAGCAGAGCTCTCGGCTTCCTGGTTGCCATGTCCTGAGCTCCTTTCCTCAACCATGAACTTCTGCCATGATTTTCTGCCTTACATCAGGCCCAGCGCTGTGGAGTTAGCTGACTGTGAACTGAACCTCCAAAAACGTGTACCAAAGTAAACTTTTCCCCCTTGTACATTGATCAGGTCAGGTCTTTTGGTCACAGAAATGAAGAGCTAAATAAAACAGTCCTTAATTCAAATTTAGGAAAAGAGTAAACTCTTCTAAGAATGGAAAAATTTGTGTATATCATTTGCATTGGCTACACAGCATGTCAGACATACAGCATTATTTTAGATTATAACCCTCATGTTAATTTTAACACAAAAAGTTGGGATCTCTGTTGACAAAATTGACAAAGGACATGAGATGTTCTTATGCAATTTCAAGATTATTCTGACATTTTAAGAGATATTCCTCAGTTGAAGAGATATTGGACCTTCAGAAATCAGTCTAAAAGGTGTTTAAGGAGGAAAGATGAACCCACTTATAGATATGCTTTTGCTATACTATTCTGATTATGTTCTTAGAGGATTTGCACTTTCATATACCAGTAGAGTTTTGAATGCATTTCTTTACCACCAAAGACCACAGTTCTCTGCTGCTTTTGCAGATAAATGTCACAGATCATTTTTTGTTGGATGAACCTCTTTGTTATATCATCTGAATATTTTTGAAAAAAATAATGTCATAGTCATGTAAAAAGAGAAAAAGAAACATAACATTACCGATTCAACAGTGATAGCTATTTCTAAGGCAGAATTAAAATAGCATAATTTCAGCAATTTTCTTTTTTACACTAATACCATAGTTCATTATTTTATACATTGAGGCACTTTAGAAACTCTCATATGCTTTTAATCTATCACTTACTAGTTGGCAATTACTACTTCATCTTCAATCTTTATGCTCTTAAGAATTCGAACTCATAAAACAACATTGTTCTTATAATTGTGTGAAAGCCACAGGAACTGAAAAATTCCCTGTCTTTATCAGGCCCACTTGTGAACATTTTTACATTCATTATACTTATTATACTGTTACATGTTTTAAAATTAAGGTGGATTTTCATGCTCTCTTTGGAAAAAGGGGACAAATCAAGAAATCGTTCTCACTGGACTAAGTGGGAAAAGTACATTAAAAAGGTTTCAACAAAATTGATATAACTGCCCATGTTGCAAAATGAAGTCTAAAAAGTGCCTGAACTAAATAAAGTTAATGGCACCTGAGGTCCATGCCTAGGTGGAATAAGTGACTCTGCCCCATGTTTGCCTGGGACACCTGAGGGGACAGTCATGTGAGAAGAATCCGTGGGCGTAGCAAAGCCCAGGAGGAACCTTCAGTGCAATGATGGAAGGGAGGAGAAAGTCCAAAGAACACAAGACAATACCCAGGAAAATAGATGTCGATGTGGAAAAATCATAATAGATTAATACTACTGAAAACTAACGGTCTCTTCAAAAACAAGATGGTTGTCAGTGAAACTGGAGTTTTTTTTGTTTTGTTTTTGTTTTTGGTATCGGGGATTGAACCCAGACGGGGGCACTTAACCACTGAGCCACAGTCCCAGCCCACTTTTTGTTTGTTTGTTTTTGCTTTGAAACAGGGTCTCCCTAAGTTGCTGAGGCTGGCCTTGAACTTGCCATCTTCCTGCCTCAGCTTCCTGAGCCACCATACCCAGTCAAAAGTGAAGTTTTTATAAGGTACTTCCTGACTTTCTGCAATGGCCCTTTCAATGGATCATTTACATACTCTCCTCCAGATGAGGAATGGTAAGTTTCACTAGGAAAATCTCAGATAATGTTCATTCTAATACCATGGTAAATTATTCAGGCAGAGTATAATTTGAAGAAATGCTAATTTGGTGCACATAAATAACAAATGTTTTAATATAATTTTTTAAATCATTCCATTTTTGAGATTCAATTGATATATAGACTTTTTAAAAAGGACTGTATTTATTTAGTACTATGTTTATTTTTTGTAGTACAGGTGGAAAAAGACAATATTTATCCATCTAATAGTCCTCAAATATTTGTTGATTTCCTCTTCAATGAACACTGAGTTAATTTCTAGAAAATACATGGATAAAATGGACATTACCCTGTTTTCGTTCATCTTACTAATAAGTGAGAAAAGCAGATACTAAACAAATGACAAAACAGTTAACTCTGACAAACATTACTAATGTTAATGAAAGAAACAGCCAAAAGCATGCTGCACATTATAACGGAATATGTGCTCCTTCTCACATTTTGAATTTTTAACCAAAACAATTTCTTTAATAAATCTTGTGACTTCAAACAATGATATCACTAGATAAGTGCCAGATCTTCATTTTTTTTCCCCTGAAGATATTGTTTTAAACAGTAAAAGAGTTCAAAGTTGGGGAAGTTTCTTAAAAATCAGGAAAAAAATCACAAGAGAATATTCTTCCACCTTTGATTTCCTCAATTAAAAAAAATAAGCATAATGCTATTAATACACTTTGAGGCAGTAATGTCAAGGAAAAGCATATGTTGGCAGTTTTTCCCTCAGAAGAAGTTTATAGAATATAGTCTTTACTTTGTGGTTTATTATCCGTATTTGAAATGAAATACAGAAAGGTCCAACAATAATCAGGCAGCTTGCCATTGAGCCTGTAGCATTTCTAAAACCACAAAGAAAGAATGAATCATTCCCATCCACCCTTAAACCACAGTTTCATATTTACCAATGATTTTTATAGCACTTGGGATTTGTTAATAGCTCATTAAAATTATTTCAGCATTCAAATCTACCATTTACAATTGTTGATACTTCATTACCCCAAAATGGCCAGTTAGTCTAGCCAAATCTTGATTCATGTCCTACCGCAAAGGATCCAGATTTCCGCTATCTTTTGTTGGTTTGCATTATTCTCAGTGATTGACTGTTGCATTAACAGGTTCAATTTTCATCTTTACTTGCCCTGATTTAGTCAATAAAGATATTTAGTTGAGGTGGTGAACTTGGCATTGAAAGCCATACTCGAGGATCTGGACAACACAGAAAGATTCCAGGAATGTGTTCAATCACAAGCAAGACCATGAAGAGCTATGACCACCTCATGACTGAGATTCAGACAGATAAGAAAATTGAGACCAAATGCAGTAGAGCTGCATATCAAATGAAATGGCTCCAAGTCATGCTAATGTCTGGCATCAATTTGGAATTCCTTAAATACAACCACATGATTTCAGTTTTAAATGAGGTCTATCACTTTTAATGAGCCAAAAGAAACCTTTGATTAAAGTTCCACAGGGCAATTTAGTGAAAGTCTTTGGGTGTTAGTTTTCCCCTAAAACTAAGAATTAGGAAACAGTTAAGAATAATCAAGTATGGATGCTATTAATCACCTATATATCAAAAGATATCAAAATAGGATGTTTTTAAAAATTAAATAGTCATAGGAAGATTTCAGTAAGAATGAACGCCCCCAAACCAAATTAGTTTGAGTCTTTTCTTCCAGTACAATATATATATATATATATATATATATATATATATATACACACACACACACACACACACACAGATGAAATTGGCATTATTTATTACACACGGTATCTATACCATACACTACCATCAATAATATCTTGAATTTATGTGGTGATATGCCTACAGAAAGCAAAAAATATTCTTTGTATTAAGGAATAAACTATCACTCTTTTTAGTAGTCATATTTATAGACAAAAACTCTCATGCAGTAAAAATACATAATTTACCCAAGGTCGCAAATTCATCACCATCAAAGTCAGATACGAATCTAAATTTACTGACTTCAAATCAAATATTCTCTTCATTTGATTAAGAGTTTAACCTGGATCCAAGAATTTCAGGGACCTTTAAACATCTTGAAATGAAAAGTGAAATGCCATCTATATGTGTGTTTTGCTCCCTTGGGGAGAGGATCAAATTATCAAAAGGGTTTGCAACACAAAATATATTAATTACCACCTTCTTTAACTCATTTGTGCCTTAGACTTCTATTAAAAGTGATCTAAAATCAGTGTATTACAGTGATGCAGCCACATCAATGTTTATAGTAGCCCAATTCACTATAGCGAGATTGTGGAACCAATCTAGATGCCCTTTAATAGATGAATGGATAAAGAAACTGTGGTATATATACCCAATGGAATATTATTCAGCCATAAAGAATAATAAAATTATGATATTTGCAGGTAAATGGTTGGAGTTGGAGAGTATCATGTTAAGTGAGATAAGCCAAAAAACCAAAGGCTGAATGATTTCTCTGATGAGTAGTTGATGACACGTACTTGGGGGGCGGGGTAGGGGAAGAATGGAGGAAGGATGGATTGTATAGAGGAAAGTAAGGAGGGGGGGTGGGGAAGGAAAGATAATAGAATGAGACAAACATCATTATATTATGTATATGTATGAATATGCAAATGGTATTATTCTACTTTGTATCCAACCAGTTGTACTCCATTTGTGTACGTTGAACCAAAAAAAAAAAAAGAAAAAAAAGAAACAGTATGCTTGCTCCTAAAGAAACTAAAGAATGACTCCCTGTCTTAGATAGATCACAAAAGGAATGAAGTCCTCACTTCCTAAAGAAAAAATAAAAATAAAATAAAATAAAAAGTGATCACATTCATTTCTAAAATAAATTTAAAGTTCAGCTAAAGCTTTTGAAAATAATGCTCATACTTGGACTAAATTAATGTAGCTTAGTAAATAGCTTTACCAAGAATAATTTAGGTGATGAGGAATTTGAATTTTTACTTAACTTTCACACATCTTGACATTTAGTTTTAATGCATTACACATTTACATAAGCCAATGCTGTTCTTAAACAGTTAAATGTATCTGATTTGTCATTTCTGACCATAACTTTAGGCACATAAAGAAAGCATCATCATTTATATTAAAATTGTTTACAGCAGGAGGCAATTTCTCCCCCCACAAATGTGTAACATCAGATCAGCTGTTGATTACTTATGAGAACACAATTGAATTTACTTTCCAATTTTTCCTTTTAGATATTTTACACACACATACACAGAGTATTCTAATTCAGAACATAAAATATTAAATTCATTTTTATCTATTTTCAGAATGGAAATGTCCATGTATCTTTAATGTTAAAAAGTAACAGTTAGAGGCTATACATTGATTTTCCTGTGCACTTACAGGCAATTTGGAGTTGGCTGTAAGTTCAATATGTTTACCATTGCTCCAATGAAAATAAAAAGAGAGAACAAAGGGAAAAAATGGGGATTTCATGAAAATAAAAGGAAGACAAGTAGGGTAGAAGAAAGAAGACAGGGATCGGGGGAGGTAGGTAGGGAGGTAAGGGGAGGTTCTGGAAAATGAAATCCATCAAGTTATGTTATGTGCATGTATGAATGTGTCTCAATGAATCCCACTGTTATGTATAATGTGTGACAATAAAATTTTTATAAATAAAATTAAATTTAAAGGTGTTGCTTTTATTTGAAATCTTCATGCCCTTTCAAATAGAGTTATATTAGTACAGAGCATTCAAAAAGTTTAGACTGCATTACTCCGTTCTCCATCACCAGAGTCAAAGGACGATGACAATTAAAACAGAAAAGGCAGAGATTGGCTGACAGTTTTGGAGACTGTTTTGTGACTGATTGACCTCATTTCTCTGAGAATGCAGCAAGGTAGCACTTCATGGCAGGAACATGCAGAGCACCTAGCAGAGCAAAATCACTAATGTGATTCACGGAACAGAAAGGGTGAGGAGGAGGCCAGGCTACCACAACCTTCAAGGACAACCAGGTGCCTAAAGACCTCTCACTAGGCCTGCATCTTAAATTTTCCATACATCCCTTTAGTGTCACCCTGAGACTACACCTTTTAACACAGGTTCTTTGGGGGATGTTCAGCATTGAAACTATAGCAGACTGAATCATTCAATCCATTTAATAAAGCTGGCAGTTTGAATATATCTACAGACTTACTCAAATATTTTAGATTTGTATTGACTCTTGAGAGTCTTGCCATGGGATTCAAGAAAGTCACCAACACCCAATTGTACTTGGTCTGGCCTATGGACCACATTTCAAGTGTCCCAAGAACTTCTCAAATTTGAATATCATCTCAGAACCAACTGATTTATAAGTCAGCAGTCTGCAATCCACAGAGTGTCCATAATATTTTATGTGTAGGAGATCTCTGATGTGTTTCATCTTGAGACACAGTAAGTATTTCGGTGACCATAATCATGAGATTTGTCCAGATTCTTAGGAGAAGAGTGGAGTAGATATCTACTTACAGATATTCAGCATATCCATTAAAATACATCAAAGATGTGAGTCAGAAAGTTCTTGCTCAATGGACTACATGATTTTCTTCTTAGTAGCTAGCTGAGGGGTGAAGGGTTACTCCTGGACCCAGCTCATAACTAAGGTAAAAATTCTTGGAAGTACACGGCTCCTGTACTGGCATTCAGTTGACAGAAAAGAAAGTTATGCCCCTTCCCCTAAAACTGCATGGGTCACTTTTGTCCACTAGAAGATTTATGAAAATGAAAACAATCATATTTACTCTTTTTCCTGAGTGATGGGCCTATTTATCAGGTTAAACGAAACAAAATTTGATATTCTAAATTAAATATCAAACCAATCCTTAAGTGTAAAGATGATCAAAGTTGGGCTTCTTCCTTGAGTCTGGTGAACCATATTAGTTCCACTCCAAAATTCTCTCTTCTTTGAGAAAGGAGAAAACTAAGGATGGAGCCTGCTGTCCAGTTCTAAGAATATTCCCATCTCAGTTTCTGAAACCTGCTACTGACTGAGCAACACATAAGTTTTCTTGACTGAAAGATAATGGCTTGGTCATAGACATCAATAGATAGAATAAAGGTCACTGATGTCTACAGTCAGTGTCTGAATTAGGGAAGAAATAAAAATAGCAGCTATAAGCCAGACGCATGCCTATCACTTGATCAAGGAATTCCTCACACAAAACAAGAAACAAAGGAAGCCTGGAATGGAGGTAAAGAAACTGTTTATCAAAGAAGAAAACTTAAAGGAGGCTCCAGAAATGGAAGGCAGACTTGGCACATCTTTGAGAACTGGGCTTTCTCTGTTTCATCTTTATTTCAGAAATGAAGAAATGGGTTTCTATGAATAAAGACAGTGTCCCTGGAACTAAAAAAGCAGAATGTTCTGGTTTTGTGCAGGTGGTTGCAGAATAGACAAACTCTCCTTCAATTCTGGAGTATTTATATAAAGCAAACAGTACCAGAAAGACCAAATGCTGTTAAACCCTGCCAACTGGGCAGAGATGGGTCTCTTGCTATAGCTGACATCACTAAGACACCAAGTGTATTCATGGAAGGATGAATAAATTATGGCAGGTGTAGATGAGCAATTGAAGCCCGATTGCTGAATTGAATAGTTAAGAATATTTAAGCTCCTTTGAGCTACAATACGCTCATCTTTGAAAGGCAGTACACTTCTCATTCCAACTTGTGGTCATACTCTTTATTAAATTGTATACATTTATTTTTGTGAAATCACCAGTTCACTAAAAATGCATATTAGTTGTCTTCTGAAGATAACCAAGGAGTCTATGGTCTGTTGTTCACTTTATTTTTTTCATAGAATGTCCTTCACCATTTCTCTGTTGACTTTAGTCCTTATTCCCAGGGAAGCCTTCCCCTAAAGCTCCAACTCCCTTTGATTTCTTCCTTCATCTACCATCCTGCATGTCATATTTCTGCATTTGGTTTTTACATACATCTTACTTTGCTACAAATTTGTTAATTCCTCTGGCATTACTATGGGAAGAGTTCTATATGAGAATTATATTATTATTATATTTCTATTTTTTATTTTGCCACTCACATTCCTATGCTATTGAGAAAGTCATATAACATCTCCAACCTTTATTATGCTTCTTGGTAAAATGAATAATAGAAATACCTTCCTTCATTTCCTAGGAGAAGTGATAGAAGTAAATCACTAAGCTAATAACAAATGGAATTTATCATCACCTTCAACAACAATGCTTTTGTGATGTTTTAGTTACTTTTTCATCTGTACTACTTAGTACTTTTGGAATAACTTTCTGAAGTAAATAGTCAACCTCTGTGAATCCTCAACACTTTTGCCAAATACTTTCCTTTCACTTATGACTATTTAAGATACCTCTTATTTATTTATATTACCAAACTAAATGCTCACAAAGCTAACCTCACATATTTACCCCTGAATCTCCAGTATCTAGTACCTGTTACTTAGTACCTCCAGCACTTAACACTTTAGTACCTACATTTCCAAAATGTGATAAACTGAACCAAATACACACACACACACACACACACACACACACACACACATACAAACCTTCAACCCCTGGCATAATGCTTTGCATGTAGTAAGGGTAAATTGCATTTTGTTGATTGATAATATTAGAAATAGTTTGTTCTGCCCAGTGCATCTTAGAACTAATTCTTACTCTGGATCAGTTTGGTGACATATGTGGAATGTGGCAAAGTGAGTCTCTTCACATTTCGAAAACAATGAGAAAACTCTTTGCCTAAATAAGTAAATGAATGTAGCACAAAATTATAAAACAGTAATAGAATGTCACACACTACGCAAAATATCTACAAACATATATAAATGAAAACAATGCCTAGAAATGGTTTGGACACATGGGTTATATTTAAGTTATAAAAATGTAACTTTCGTTATGGTCACTTTGCTGAGAGCTTGCATCTGCACAAAGAGACATGCAACCACAACCAGAAATGACATAGGACAATCCCATTGCCTCAAGATATTCCTTATGACTCTTTATACCTAACTCCACTCACTTCAGCCTCTGGCGACCACTGACCTATTTCTGGTCCAAAATTTCCCTTTTTTTGATTTCATTAAATGGAATCATATAGTTTGAAGTCTTTTGAGTGTGGCTTCTTCTCAGAATATACATTTGAGATTCAGCTCTGTTGTATACAACATAGACTGATATATTGCATGGATATATCAGTTTGTAAATCTGTTGACCAATTGAAGAACATTTGGGTTGCTTCCAGATGGGGGTGATCATGAATAAAGCCAGTCCCAAGCAACCATGTACAGGATTTTGTGTGAACATGTTTGTTTGTTTTTAAATTCCTCTTGGTAAAATACTTAGGTGTAGAATTGTTAGGTAGTATGATAAGTGCATATTTAACTTTATGAAAAGACATGTTTTTTTATTTTTACAAAATGTCTATGCCATTCTGCATTCTCATAAGCAATGTATGTGAGTTACAGCTGCTTCAAATTCATATCAGCACTTGATATTGTCAGTTTGTGGTGGTTGTTATTATTACTTTAACCACTGTGATAAATACATAGTAGCATAACACTGTGGTTTAATTTGCATTTCACAATTCATAACAATGCTGATCATCTCTTTATGAGTTTATTTCCATCCACAGATTTTTCCACCCATAGATATTTATTCAAATGTTTTGTCCATTTTTTTGTTGGGTTGCATATTTTACAATTATTGAATTTTCAGTGTTCTTTAAATATGGAGATAAGTCCTTTATCAATTTGATGCTTACAACAATTTCTTTCCAGACTGTGTCTTTTCTTTTTTATTCCCTTAATAGTTATGTAAAAAACCCAGAAGTTTGTAATTTTAAGAAAGCCTGATTTATCATTCTTTCTTTTATCAATCACATTTAATATTTAATAGATACTTGCCTGCAAGATCACAAAGACTTGGTCCAGTGTTTTCGTTTAGAATTGTAATAAACTTTTATATCAAGTCTGCAATTCTATGATTAATTTTGAGAAATCCTGCTTAACACGGGAACTTTTGATTTTGTTTAGCGTATGGATAACCAATTTTTCTATTACATTTGTTGGAGGGCTATCTTTGTGTAAGCGAATTTTCTTTGCACATGTGAGGAATCAATTGCCCACATGTGTAGGGGTCTATTTCTAGACTGTCTATTCTATTTGTTCATCATTAACACAATGTCTAGCTTATGATT
Organism: Glaucomys volans; assembly: GCA_020662805.1. NCBI lineage: Eukaryota > Metazoa > Chordata > Mammalia > Rodentia > Sciuridae > Glaucomys > Glaucomys volans. Next base: position 144,923 of record JAJEJO010000613.1, on the reverse strand, counting down.
GCTTTACAATAAATCTTGAAATCATTTACACTGTCTGAGTTCTCCAACTTTATTATTTTTCAGATTGGTTTGGCTAATCTAGTTCCTTTGCCTGGATTAGGAATTGTGCTGTATCTATCAGTCAATTTAGCATTTTAACTATTTTTAGTCTTCAAATTCAAGAACATTGTATCTCTCTCCACTTAAACAGTTCTCCTTTCCTTCTTTTCATCAGGGCTTTACCGTTTTTACTACACAAATCATGCACACATGTTGTTAACTTTATGCTTAAATATACTGCCTTTTTGATGCTATTATATTAAGGCTATTTTTTATTCATTTCAAATTATTTATTTCTACTACATGAAAAAGGATATAATTTATGCATATTGACTTTGTATCTGGAAAACTTACTGAAGTCACATATCTGATTCTACTACCATTTTTGTAGATTTTTTGAAGATTTATTAAGTAGACAGTCATGTTATTACTATAAAAAGAGGTGCATTTTTTGCCTCCTTTTTGTTTTTCTTTCTTCTTGTTCATTGTACTGGATAAAATCTCTCTGAACAAATGCAATGAGAGCATCTGTCCTTCCTTAACTTTTTCCCAAATTTCAGAAGAAAGCATTCCATTTCCACCAGTTAGTACAATGTTAATTGTGAATATTTTTGTACAGGTCTTTTACCAGAGTTTACTTTTATTCCTAGTTGCTAAGAACTTTTATGATGAATTGATGTTGCACTTGTCAAACATTTTTTTCTCCATCCATAAGGAGAATCATATGCATTTATTCTGTCTTGATATAATAAATTGCGTTGATTTATTTTCAAGCATTGAAATAGTTTTGCTTTCCAAGGGAAAGTTCTCTTTGCCATGATCTATATATTTTAATAACTAATAAATTCAATTTACTAATATTTACTTGAGGAAATTTATTATATATTTTCTAGATAATGTAGGTTTGTATTTTTCTTTCCTTACAAAGCCTTCACCTTTGGTTCGATGGCAGAGCAACACTGACCTCATAAAATGTTTCCTTCTCTTTAATTTTGGCAAGAATCTACAGAATTTCTACTCTTTTTTTCTTTAAACGGTTGGTAGAATTCACCAGTGAAGCCCTCAGGACATAACTTTTCAAGTTTTTTTTTTTACAAATTCAACTTATTTAATAGATTAGGAATTATTCAGGACTCAGCTTTGGTAGTTCATGTCAAGAAATTTGTCAGGGTCATATAAGTAGATGAATTTATTGGCATGAAGTTTTCATACTATGCCCTTGTCATCTTTTTTCCATATCTGTAGGACCCTTTGTTATATCCTCACTTTCATTTCCAGGTAAATTCTATCTTTTCTTTTTTTATTGGTAACCCCAGTAAGAATTTTATGAATTCATTGATATTTTTCAAAGAAACACTTTTGGTTTTATTGCTTTCTTTTTTTAAATTCCCTTTCAATTATGTCCAGTGACTGCTCTTTTCTTTGTTCTTTTATTTTTGCTTCCTTTGGGTTTAATTTACTCTTATTTTTCTAGTTTATTATGTGAGAGCTTCAGTTATTAATTTTATGTTTATTTGCTCCTTAAATACTTTGTTTCCCAGTAGTCATTGCTATAGATTTTGATATATTTCAATACATGTATTTTTATTTGAATTCAATTAAAAATATTTTCAAAATTCCTTTGTAGCTTGCTTTTTCACCAATAAGTTATTTAGGAAAGTGTTAATTTGCACATAGCTATGGATTTGCCAGATATTGTTTTCTTATTGAATTTTAGTTCAAATCTCAAGACCAAATATCTTGCTAAGTATGACTTCAATTTATGCAAATTTAATTCATGTAAAAACTTTCCATGTACATTTGAAATGAATATATATTCTGTGGTGGTGTTTTGGAGTGTTACTGAAATGTCAATTAGGCCAAGTTGTTTAACAGTCTGCTAAGGTTAATAGTTGATTTGAGGTCTTTTATATTCTCACTGAGATTTTTTTTTCTACTAATTCCACTGATTATTGAAAGAGAAATTTAAAACTCTAAGTATAATTATGACTTTCTTAGTTTGGTAAGTTTTTATTTGTGAAGAAAACAAGTAACAAAAGAGTAAGTTTACTTTTGTCACATTTTCTTTGTTATTTTACCCTTGGTTTTGTTATTTAATATATTTCCTCCTGGTTTTATTTTTTTGTTTTAAATTATAATTTGTGATATGCTAATATAAACACTTCAGTTTTCTTTTTAATTAATCTTTATGTATTTTTCATAATAATTTCCTTTTATAATGTTTATATCTCTTCTTCTTAGTTGCTATGAACTGAGCTGCTTTCCTCCAGCACACCCTTCCACCATGATGGTCTCCCTCTTCTCAGGCTCGGAGCAATGGAATCAACTGACAATGGATTGAAATTCTGGTGCTAAGTTCAAAATAAACCTTTTCTCCTATAAGTTGTTTTTGTCAGGTATTTTGGTCACAGTAACAAAAGGTAACATGGTGCTTATCCAAAGTTGTAATGGGTATCACAGATCCTTGTGATATTTTAACTCAGCCAGTTTAACTTCAGTGCAAACTCAATCAATACAATACTGGAATGCTATAAATTTATTGAATTGTAGAACTAGTTGGAGCTTTAGTTTGTTTTTTAAAATTCCTTATGGAAAAAAATTAATTGTGACTGCAGATGGAAATTTGCTTATCTCTTATTTACTAACTAGCTTATATTTTGTTTCATATCTTATTGCATCTTCTAGTACCTCCAGAAAAAAAGGTAAAAATAAGCATATGCCTTATTCTTGATTTTATGTGGACTGTTTCTATTTTATCTTCAGTTTACTACGATATTTTAACAAAATAAAAGATAATATGCAATTTTTGTAATGTTTAATAAGTTTTACCAATTACTCCATTCTTTGTTTTTAAAACTGTATTCATATGTACATAATTATGGAAACCAACAAAAATTTCTAAAATGAAGAAAAATGTAGGGGCTAGTAAAACAAAAATTTTCTAAAGCACTAGAAAAGAATCATGTACCTATGAATATTATGCATGATAATTTGAACAATTTTTTAGTACATAATTCCATAAACTACCTATCATGGAACATAAGATTTACATAGCACATAATAATTACCTTTATTTTTCATATGTCAAGTTTACCCAACATTCAATCTATTTTTGCAATCTATTTTATAACCAAATCAAAAAGTTGATTTTAGAATGATAAAAAAAAAATTGGAGCAACTCTTAAAACTGGAGACAAAATAATATGCCATTGAATGACCAATGGTTAGCAGACGAAATCGGGGATGAAAAAAAAAATACTTAGAAGTAAATGATAATAGCAACACAACATATTAAAATCTCTGGGACACTATGAAGGCAGTTGTAAGAGGAAAGTTCATTGCATTGAGCTCATTCATTAAAAGGACAGAAAATTACCTAATAAATTATGTCCCATTACATTTCAAAGCCCTAGAAAAAGAAGAACAAATCAACACCAAAAGGAGAGGACAGGAAAAAGTTAAAATCAGGCATAAAATCAATGAAATTGAAACAAAAGAAACAATTCAAAAAGTATACAAAACAAAAAATTGGTTCTTTGAAAAAATAAAATTGATAAACTTTAGCCATGCTATCAAAGAGAAAGACAGAGAAAACTCAAATTACTAAAATTTGTGATGAAAAATGAAATATGACAGACACGATTGAAATACAGACAATATTAGGAACTATTTTGAAAATTTAACTTCAATAAAACAGAAAATCCTGAAGATATCAACAAATTTCCAGAGACATATGACCTACCCAAACTGAATCAAGAGGACATGCACACAATTTAAACAGATTAACTTCAAGCAATGAGGTAGAAGATGCCTTCAAAAGCACACCAACCAAGAAAAACCCAGCACCAGATGTATTTTCAGCCAAGTTCCACAAGACCTTCAAAGAAGAATTAACACCAATACACCTCAAAATATTCCATGGAAGAGAAAAAGAGGGAAACTTTCCAAACACATTCTATGAAGCTAGTATCACCCTGATACCAAAACCAGACAAAGACACATCAAGGAAAGAAAACTTTAGACCAACATCCCTGATGAACATAGATGCAAAAATTCTCATTAAAATTCTGGCAGAACACATTAAAAAACATATTTAAAAGAGCACATCATGATCAAGTGGGCTTCATCCCAGGGATGCAAGGTTGGTTCAACATATGGATATCAATAATGTAATTAATCACATCAATAGACATAAAGGCAAGAATCATATGATTATTTCAATAGATGCAGAGAAAGCATTTGACAAAATACAGAACCCTTTCATGGTCAAAAACTAGAAAAAATGAGGATAGTAGGAACATACCTCACCATTGTAAAGGCTATCTATGCTACACCCAAGGCCACCATCATTCAGCTAAATGAAGGATGAATGATGAATGAATTCAGCTAAATAGCAGGATATAAAATTAACACCCATAAACCAAATGTGTTCCTGCATATCAGTGATGAATCAACAGAAGGAGAAATTAGGAAAACTACCCCATTTACAATAGCCTCAAAAAAATATTTGGGAATCAATCTAACAAAAGAGGTGAAAGATCTCTACAATGAAAACTACAAAGCACTAAAGAAAGAAATTGAAAAAGACCATGTTCTTGGATAGGCAGAATTAACATTGCTAAAATGGCCAAAAGTGCTATACAGATTTAATGCAATTCCTATTAATACCCCAATGACATTCTTCATAGAAATCGAAAAGGTAGTCATAAAATTCACTTTGAAAAATAAGAAACATAGAATAGCCAAAGCAATCCTTAGCAAGAAACACGAAGCAGGAGGAATCACAATACCAGACCTTAAACTCTACTACAGAACTATAGTAATAAAACAGCTTGATTTTGGCACCAAAACAGACACAAAGACAAATTGTAAAGAATAGAAGACACAGAAAAAACCCATATAAATAATAGTTATCTCATACTAGATAAAGGTGTCATAAACATACATTGGAGAAAAGATAGCCTCTTCATCAAATGGTGCAGAGAAAACTGGAAATCCATACGTAGGAAAATAAAATTAAATGCCTATCTCTCACCCTGAACAAAGCTTAACCTAAAGTGGATCAGAACTTGCACATTAGACCAGAGACCATGTGCCTACTAGAAGAAAATGAAGGCCCAAATCTACATCATGTCAGCTTAGGAACTGACTTCCTTAACAAGAGTCCTAAAGTGCATGAAATAAAATCAAGAATCAACAAATGAACTGGTATCAAGTTAAAAACTTCTTCACAACAAGGGAAACCATCAAGAATGTGAAGAGAGAGCCTAGAGAATGGGAGAAAAATCCTTGCCACCTATATCTCAGAGCATTAATCTCCAGGATATATAAAGAACTCAAAAAACTTAACACCAAAAAAACACAAAAACCCAACACATAAATCAATTTATAAATGGGCAAAGGAACCAAACAGATACTTCACAGAAGAAATATGATTGGTCAACAAATCTACAAAAAAATGTTCAACTTCTCTAGCAGTTAGAGAAATGCAAATTACAATTTCACTGAGATTTCAGCTCATTCTAGTCATAACGGCAATTATCAAGAATATAAGTAACAATAAATTCTGGCAAGGATGTGGGGTAAAAGGTACACTCATACATTTCTGGTGGGACTGAAAATGCATTCAACCACTATGGAAGGCAGTATGGAGATTCCTCAGAAAACTTGGAATGGAACCACCATTTGACCCAGTCATCCCACTCCTCAGTTTATACCCACAGGATATACTATAGCATACTACAGAGATACAGCCACATTAATGTTTTTAGTAGCTCAATTCATAATAGCTAAACTGTGGAATCAACCTAGGTGACCTTCAACAGATGAATGGATAAAGAAAATATGGTATATATATGCACTGGAGTATTACTCAGTCATAAAGAAGAATGAAATTATGGCATTTGCCAGTAAATGTATGGAACTGGAAAACATCATGCTAAGTGAAACAAACCAGTCACCAAGAACCAAAGGACATATGTTTTCTCTGATATGTGAATGCTAATTAATAGGGGGTAAGTAGGGAAGAATGGAAGTACTTTGGATTAGACAAAGGGGAATGAAGGGAAGGGAGGGGAATTACAAAAAGAAAGATAGTAGAATGAACTGAACATTACTCTCCTGTATGCATATATATGACCAATGTAATTCCACATCATGTACAACCAGAAGAATGAGAAGTTATGCTCCATATATGTATAATATGTCAAAAATGCATTCTATAATCATGTATAACTAATAAGAGGAAATAAAAAATTAAAAATAAATTGAAAAAGTTGATTTTATAATTTCAGTGATACCCAGGATTGAGTGAAGAATATTATATCCCCAACACAGCTTAAACTTTTGTTTATTGAGGCATAATTGAGAAGTGAAAATTGTATGTTCGTAACATGCAGTATGATATTATAATGTACATGAACATTTGAATAGATTACCACAATTAAGTTAATTAACAAACCCATCACTTCAAATTGTTTTCCTTTTTCTTGTGGCTAGAACATTTAAGATCTAGTCTTTTAGCAATATTCAAGTATGCAATTCATTATTATTAACTGTGGTCACCATGCTATATCACAGGTTTCCAGAACTTCTTCATTTTAATTAAACCCTTGTATCCTTTAACCAACATTTTTCTGTTCACCTGACTCCAAACTCCCAACAACCATGTTCTTTTTTGTTGTTTTTTTTTTTTGCTTTTTAAAGTAATTTTTTAAGATATATATATTTTTATTGGTTCTTTTTAATTATACATGACAGTAGAACCCTTTTTGATATAACCATATTACTGGGAATATATCTTTTTTTCCACAATGTAGATTCACATGATTCATACAATCTTACATATACATAGGGTAATACTGTCTGTCTCAGTCTACTATCTTTCCTTCCCTCACCCCCTCCCATCCCATTTTCCTCTACACCATCCATACTTCCTCCATTCTTTTCTTACCCCCTCACGATCAGCCCTTTATGTATCAGCATCCACTGATCAGAGAAAACATTCAGTCTTTGGTTTTTAGGGCTTGGCTTATTTCACGTAGCATGATATTCTCTAACTCCACCCATTTACCAGTAAATACCATAGTTTTATTCTTCTTTTTGGCTGAGTAATATTCCATGGTGTATATATACCACAGGGTTTTTTTAATCCATTCTTCAATCGAAGGCATCTAGGTTGGTTCCACAATCTAGCTATTGTGAATTGAACCGCTATGAACATAGATGTGGCTGTATCCCTATACTTTGCTGATTTTAAGACCTTTGGTTATAACTGGGTCAAATGGTGCATTCATTCCAAGTTTTTTGAGGCATCTCCATACTGCTTTCCAGAGTGGCTGCACCAATTACGAATTATGTCCTTTTGCTTTTGAGTTCAGCTTTACATATGAGATAATGCAATAATTGCTTTTCTGTACCTGACTTAATTCATTGTGCATAATTTCCTCTAAATTCTTCTTTTTAATGCAACAGAATTATCACCATGTGGCATCTAATGCATCAAAAAGTTTAAATGGAAGATTTTTAAAATACAGCTTTATCTGCAGGACACCAGAGGCTCTATGTTTTAGGGTAGCTCAGATGACATAGCTCACATAGTAAGGGAATGTCCATGGTCTTAACTTCTGAACATCCATCACCGATGAGAACATTTTATACATGAATGTTCTCTCTCATCTCTCTATTATTATTGACATCTCTTTAAAGGGCAATTACACACACTTCTCCACACAGATACACATTTTTTCTTGTTTTTCTCACAGTCACTGAACTATATTAAAAACCAATGGTAGAGCCCAAATGTAAATGAGCGCTATGTAATCCAAAAAACAAATTTCTAGACCAATTTTCTAATTGCCCTCCAAGGCTGTATTATACAATATTATAGCTACTAGCCTTAAATGTCTATTTGAATTATAAATATTTAAATTAATTAAAACTAAATAAACTTTAAAATTCATTTCTTTTTCTACACTAGCCATATTTCAAGTGCTCATGAGCACATATGGCTGTGGCTACCCTCCTAAACAGCACAGAGAGAGAACACTTCCATCAACACAGACAGTTCTATTGGACAACACTGCTCTAAGGAACACAGATGGTCTTTCCTCATCACTCAGGAGAAGAAATTTCACAAACATGCTGCAGACTCAAATTTTTCTTCACACAGCTCTGACCACGAAGACTGAAGTCTTAATATAGAAGGTTGAAGCTATAGGACAATGGATTCCTTTGCAATATGAAATGGAAAATGTTAGCACAAAATGCCACAGAGCCTCTCCTGAATTATGACTGCCAAGAGAATGTTTAATGACACAGAGGTGACAATTTCACAGTGCTGAAAAGATGGAGGTTCAGTTGTTTTCATTGCATTTCAAATAGGAAGACACTGTTGTGTGTGAAAGGGTTTCAAAACTCCAAATATTCACCAGAGCAAAGGGAATACATATTGAGCAGAGTTTCCCAAAGAAACTGAGAACTAAAACATCACTCAAGTAAGCAGAGATTCATTGCAAAGAATCAGGTCATGCATCAACATAAATTAATTCAGAATTATTATTTGTAAACAGGACTTTTAGCAAATACATAAACAGTACATTCAGGTGTACTTTGAGGCAGTTAACAAGCCAAGAATGAGTTACAATGTCATATTTTTATACACATGATTAAGGAGTACAGCCCTGAAGAAAGAAGTGGTCATAAAAAGCAGACAATGTATCTTGGGTCAAAAACTATAGGATGCAGGAAAAAGGCCCAGCAGCTCTTTTAAACTATGCAGTTTCAGGTTTATCATCTGTTTCTTGATAAGCAAATCAACAAGTTGATATTAAAGATAAATGTGTATTACAATATTACTTATGGGGAAACATGATATTTGTAAAATTCCTATTTTGCAGATTGAGTTCTGTCATTGTAAAAAAATCCCCCCTTTTTTCACATTCACACATTCCTTAAAGAATACCTAAATATTATTTTAAAAGACCAGATTGAATAGAACCTAGATTTCTGCAAGAGACAAAATTCTTGTTTCTAGAATAGGAAAAAAAACGCCACAGTCCTTTCTTTCTGTAGAGAATTCTGTTGAGGCTTATTTCTGTATGTGTGTGTGTGAGTGTGCTGTGCTTGCACGCACGTGTACAGGCCCATGTGTATGTTGTTTGTGTGTTTTAAGAAATCACCCACCTCTGCTGGTTGATCTGGAAAGCAGGTAAAACTTTCAGGAAGGGACCATAAGTCCACTGAAATCATTCTTTAGCAATGATGAGAATTACCATCACAACTATATTGTTTCTCAGGACATGAATCATTTTAAAATATGTCAGAGAATATTTGAAGACCCCTTGCTCGTTTCTTGCATGTGACTATAACACAGTAGAATACAGCAGATGAAGGGAGAACAAAAACATTCATAGAAAACTTGCCAATTCCTCTTCCATTAGTTGAAAAAAACACTCCAAGCAGCTATTTATTATCTGGTAGGATTATTATATTTTATGTTATTGCAAAATAAAATTATGATAGGAACACCAATTACAATACAACAGTAACTTCAAAATATTGGTAGGGTAAGAACTCAAATGATAGATGCACACATTTTGTAAAACATTTTATGCCCATTCAACTTTAAGGCAGTTAATAAATAAATTTGAGAATGGAGTACATCATTCAATGCCCTTTTGCATAGGTAAGATTTAATATCAGCGCAAATTTTATTCCTTCTTATTTGCTACTCTCTACAATTGTAGTCCTGACACTAATTCATTCCTCCTTCTAAGGTCAGACAATATGATTTTGAGCATGGCTCCCTCATTATTCTCCCCCATAATTAATTAGCCTTGTTAGAGAAACTTGCTTGCCAAGAAGTATTTTAATTGGGCACTAGGTTCTATAACTATCTGAAAGTCAAGTTAGGTGGCCCTAAAGTTTGATGCTGAAACACACAGATGACCCGATATCAAAGAACCTAGGTCTGGCTGGTGATTTTAGTAATTCTAATGACTTTGAATTAACTTAATTCTTTGAATTATTTATTATCTCAGATTCATTAAGGTCAATATTCATTAAGGACAAACCTCTCAGTCATTATAAAAACCTATCTAGTGATTCCAGGCTCTTTCTATTGTTCAATTTTTTATTTTTTATTTTTAGTTCCACATGAAAATAGAATCTATTTTGACATATTTATACAAACATGGAGTATGCCTCCTTTCAATTAGAATCCTCCCAGTCTTGTGGATGTACTTGATGTACAGTCTCTTTTTAGATTAAGATTTTACTGGATTTTTTGTTGTTGTTGTTGTTGTTGTTTAAAGATTAAAGTTTAATTCATCAAGAGCTCACAAAGGTGAACTGGCCTTTATGTGAATTAGCATAATTTATTAATAGTAGCAGCAACACCATGTAATCATTTATTCATGTACCCAGTATTAAATGCTACACTCTTAGGTTATATGATGTGTGGTCATTATAATGTTAAAACTCCAGAAAGTTATAGTAACAAAAACAGCATGGTATTGGCACCAAAATAGACAGGTAGATCAAAGGTACAGAATAGAGGACACAGAGACAAACCCACATAAATACAGGTATCTCATACTTGACAAAGGAGCCAAAAAGATACAATGGAGAAAAGATAGCCTCTTCAACAAATTGTGCTGGGAAAACTGGAAATCCATATGCAGCAAAATGAAACTAAACCCATATCTCTGACCCTGTACAAAACTCAACTCAAAATGGATCAAGGACCTAGGAATTAGACCAGAGACCCTGCACCTAATAGAAGAGAAAATAGGTCCAAATTTTCATCATGTTGGCCTAGGACCAGATTTCCTTAACATGACTCCCAAAGCACAAGAAATAAAAGCAGGAATCAATGATTGGGATAGATTCAAACTAAAAAGCTTTTTCTCGGGAAAGGAAACAATCAGCAATGTGAAGAGAGAGCCTTCAGAGTGGGAGAAAATCTTTGCTATACACACTTCAGATACAGCACTAATCTCCAGAATCTACAAAGTACTCAAAAATCTTTACACCAAGAATACTAAAAGCTCAATCAATAAATGGGTCAAGGAAATGAACAGACACTTTACAGAGGAGGATCTACAAGCAATCAACAGATTCATGAAAAAATGTTCAACATCCCTAGATATAAGAGAAACGCAAATCAAAACTACCTTAAGATTTCATCTTACCCCAATTAGAATGTCTTTTATTAAGAATACAGGCAACAACAGGTGTTGGCCAGGATGTGGGGAAAGGGTACACTCATACATTGCTGGTGGGATTGCAAGTTGGTGCAGCCACTCTGGAAAGCAGCGTGGAGATTCCTTAGAAAACTTGGAGTGGACCCACCATTTGACCCAGCAATCCCACTCCTTGGCCTATACTCAACGGACTTAAAATCAGATTACTACAGTGATGCAGCCACATCAAAGTTCAGAGCTGCTCGGTTCACAATAGCTAGATTGTGGAACCAACCTAGATGCCCTTCAATAGATGAATGGCTAAAGAAACTGTGGTATATATACACAATGGAATATTACTCAATCATAAAGAAGATTAAAATTATGGCATTTGTAGGTAAATGGATGATGTCGGAGACTGTTCTTCTAAGTGAGATTAGCCAATCCCCAAAATCCAAAGGTCGAACGGTCTCTCTGATAAGTGAATGATGATGCATAATGTGGGGTGGAAGGGTGGCAAGAATGGAGGAAGGATAGATAGCATAGAGAGAAGGTAGGGGTAGGGTTGGGGGGGTAAGAATAATAACAGAATGTGACAGACATCATTGCCCTGTGTACATGTATGAATGCACAGATGGTGTGACTCTACTTTGTGTACAACCAGAGAAACAATAGCTGTACTCCATTTGTGTTCAATGAATCAAAATTAAATAAATTTAAAAAAAAAAAGAAAAAAAAAAGACTCTAGAAAGTTACAATCTAAGAAAATATACCTATGTGCTACTTGTTTAGAAGATAGCATTTTTATTTGTCTACTATCAGTAATACTCTAACAGGGCATTCAGAATCATCATTTCCTCTTAGAAGTCTTTCTGCACTTAAGACTTTTGAAGAGAAAAGCCCTGACTTTGGATCTTAATAGAACTATGTGTCAATTATGCTGTCACTAAGTAGTTCTGTGGCACTGAGGAAGTTTTTTTTTAACCATGCTGAGTCCATTCCTAATCTGGAAAATATAGATTATAAAATCGTACCTCATATAGTTTATAAGAAAAAAGTAGGCAGTACATGTGTCATGACTAAAACAGATCATGAACTTTTGGGAACAGTCAATAAATGGTTACCCTTGTTAATCTTTAGAGTCCCAGTTCTCTCTCTCTCTCTCTCTCTCTCTCTCTCTCTCACACACACACACACACACACACACACACACACACGCGCACACTCACACGCACACACACATTCTATTTAAAAAGTTCTTCCTTGGACTGGGGCTGTAGCTCAGGGGTAGAGAGCTTGCTTGGCATGTGTGAGGCACTGGGTTCAATTCTCAGCACCACAAATAAATAAATGAATAAAATAAAAGTCCATCAACAAGTAAAAAAATTTTTTTAAAACTTTCTTCCTAGGCTCACTGACCGCCGCCTATCATCCACCATTTGCCTATTTGCCTGCCTCTGGCCTGCCCATTGCTTGCCTTTCACCTACCCATCACTCACTGACCAAGGTTCACCTGCCAATCTTCAGCCAGTAGCCTGCAGAGCCTGTAGACCTTCAGTGGATCGCCAGCTGCTTACTGTTGCCTGGAAGTCCACCATCACAGTATCCACAGGTTTGGTTACATGTGGCTGCCGCCATTTTGGGAAAACAGCCAGGAACTGCAGGACCCCTGACCCTACTGACTGCACCCCACCTCTAGGGCACCTGGCCATACCAGTCGCACCCCACACAGACTTGGCACCCATGCCCTGCGCTGCATCTTCCCATCTACCAACACGTTTGGAAGCCAGTGCAGCCATCTTGGATTATCCTGGAAGTGGAAACTGTCATTAGGTGGGGCAAATTCCATCCTGTGATGCCTGCTGGAGACTGGAAACTCATTGTCAGGTACCTCATATGCCTCAGGCTACTGAAGAATGGGAGGTTTGATTAACATATGATTGTTATAGTGTAGATTTTTTTATTTCTTCTTTGTGAAAATTTTTATTTCTTTATTTTTCTTGCTATTTTCCTTTTGTTTACCTGTTTCCTCAGAGTCTCTTTCTCCCTTTTTCCATGCTAACAACCAACTTTTTTTGACTACACTTTCATACTTCCTATGATCTAGAACTTCTTCATACTCTTTTCTTATCCCATTAACAGTTAAATCCTACACCCCAACCCATCCTCTTTGTCCTCCATTAGAAACTGCAGTCCTCATTGTAAATCTATTTGTTGTTATACTACAGATAATAATTGAACTCATCCTCTCTGTTTATTACGACAATATTGTTAACATCTTCATAGGGGCTATTTGGTGTACGGCTGCATATTGTCTGTAGTGGGTGTTGCTAGTATTGATCCCCCCCTTAAAGAAGAGGTTTTGGAAAACTACAGGGTCACTATAAACCTATGGGGCAGAAACTGCAATACCCCAGATCTGCATTGCTAGAGGGGAAGATACATGAACAACATGAAAAAACAAGGGAAGAAAGTGTTCCAAACAAACCAAGATTCTATACTAATAGAATCCAATAACAGCATGGTAGAAGAAATGTCAGGAAAGGCATTCAGAATATACATGATTACAATGATTTACGAAGCGAATGATGAGTTAAGAGAGCAAACACGGGCAATGATTGACCATTCCAATAAGCAGTTGAAAGAGCAGCTACAGGAAGCAAAAGATCACCTCAACAAAGAGATAGAGATTCTGAAAAAGAGCCAAACAGAAATCCTTGAGATGAAGGAAACAATAAGCCAAATAAAAAGCTCAATGGAAAGCATCACCAACAGACTAGATCACTTGGAAGACAAGCCTCAGATGATGAAGACAAAATATTGAATCTTGAAAATAAAGTTGCCCAAAAAGTTCTTCCTAACCATACCTGTGAGCTCCTCTAGAAACACAGTAGCATTTTGCTACATACAAAGTCATACCTCCCCCACAGGTTTTTGGTTTATTGAGATTCTTCAGGTGAGAAACATGTCCTTCAAAAAAATTCTAACGGTTATCTTCTTCAATCCCACCTTTTTATGCTATTATTGCATATAGATAGTAGGAACCATAGTATATAATAACATATTCTTTTAACATGACATTATCATGGGTACCTAAATCTAGTGGATCCATTTGTTTGTAAAAGATGCAAGATAACACATGCAAACATTCATGAACACAGATATTTCCTCGATCAAACTTCCCAATGATTTTATCTTTAATTTATGATAGAGATCTTTCTCTATTTTTCTCATTTCCTTTTATGTACAAAGGAGGGCTTGCATTACAGGCCTATCTTACTCTTTTAAATGCACTGAAATTACCATTTACATTTCATGAGCATTTTTTTACATTAGGCAAATCCTCCCACATCAGAACTTAGAACAAGGGAATCGTGCTATAATGCATTTGAAATAGTGTCACTTCACAGAATGAATTCAACCTAAGCACAAAGCTAATTTTTATCTGAACCAGCTCCTTTGCAAGGAAAATGGAACTATGGAATGAGATAAGGAATGTTAGTTCTTTATCGCTCATGTAACAAATCTCTTAATAATACAAAATGGCACGTTAGTTATTTCTAGTGACAATATTAGGACGGTAATGAGAAAAGAATAGTATTACATATTCATCCTCCTGACAGGTATTACAATAAGACTGGAGACAGACAAAAAAATTAATCAATTACACTTGGCCAGAAGGGAAGTTGGAATGGTAAGAACAGTTCTGAAATGGGAACCCCCCCCCCCCCAAAAAAAAAACCTACCACAGTGCTGAAACAAGTTCAGTTACTGTCCACCTTTGGAGACTCTTACCAAGCTCTTATCAGAATCTCCTTAAATTCTTTTCCCTTGCTCTCAGATTCTTTTATTGATTGGCACCTCACTGAAAAGCCCCTCTACTTGTTAACCTTCCCCAACTGCTTCTGCAAAACAGCCACCAGCTATAGGTCCCTCCATCAAAAGTCCCAGAAATAAAGCAAAGAAGGTCTGTGTAGGAAAGGAAGGATTCTGAGATATGGCACAAAAGTCTGAAGAACTGAATGATTTTCATTTCAGGAAATTAAGCGTGTGATGAGAAAATATTTTGGTGAATTACTTTTAGTAAAGAGTAGGGGTTTTTTGTTCTGTTTTGCTTTTTGTTTTCCTTATTATTTTGGTTTGGGGTTTTTTATTTGTGTGTGTGTATGTGTGTGTGTGTGATCACAGTGCAATTGTAAGAGAATGCAAAATTGAACTTACAGGTTTATGTTTACTTTTAAGTTTAAAACTGTGAGCAAGTGGTTAATTTGTGATGGCTTTAGGATCCTAAGAGTATCATATTACTGGACCAAAGTAAAGTTTTTCTGTGTGCATTTTCAGAATGGTGTTTTGAATTTTGTAACAGTTAACATATGTTACCTATATTTTTATAATATTTTTTATATTTTCGTCCTTTTTAACTGGCCTTTGTAAATTAGGCAATAGTAAAAGAATGAGATGATAAAAAAAAATAATAATTCTGTGAATATAGCCCAGGGCTCCTGGGAAATGTATAAAACTAAACTTTCTATGAAAAGAAAAAGAATTGACAAGGTCTCTAGTAAAAGAAAAACAGAAGAGGAAGAAAGAAATATATTTTATGACAGGGTTCAGCTTGAAAAAGTTAGGTCTCTACTTTAGCCCATAGAAATATAGAGCAATGGGTGGATTGTATTCAAAACTTGTATGTCTGGGTTCTGTTTTTCATTATCTTCCACTAAGGATTGCTTTGTAATACCACAGAATTTCAAGTTTCTCAGAGCATCCCAAGGTGGTGGTAGTGGTGGGATTTCTTTCTCTTTTGATGCAGGAAGTGTTGAGTTCAGAAGATGAGGGAGACCACACTAGTCAGTGGTTATCAAAGTGGGGCATCAACACTCCAGGGAACTTGGTAGAAATGCTACTGAATCTGAAGCTTAGTGTGAGGGAGGAGGAGCCCAGCAGTCAGTTTTAACAAGTCCTCCAGATGATTCTGGTATCTGCAAAGTTTGACAAACACCATTCTAAACCTTTCTAAGACATTTGAGAAAAGATCCACAGCTCATGCCATGTGCTCTGTGTTCATGAGTTCTTGGCTAGATGTAAAATGTAGCATTATAAGAGCAAAGGTCCCATTCAGTACTGATTTTTGGTATTTGTGAAAGAAAGCTGAACGTATCCAGGGAGAAAGTGTTTTAAAATTTGATAATTCAGTAAACCTGATTCACATAGCTGGATGTGAAAATACATGTTAGTGAGGGGCATTGTATGTTAAAAATACATGTAGCTTGATTTTTGACTTTTTCATGTTTTAAAAAGCTGATGAATTGGGATCCTTTTACATTTAAGATAAATATAGAGGGGTATAATTACTAGACAACAGTGAGAACTTAATGTCTTTGATAATCTTTTTTGTAATTTAGATGTTTTAGAAACTGGTAATCTTTGTGATGAAAAATAAGTGTAGTTACTGCTTTAGTTTACATGTTTCTTTTTTGTTAAAATCAACTAAAATTAAAATTAGCATCTTATTGTAAAACAGCATTTATGACATTATCACATTTTTATAAAACTATTATTTCTGTATAGTCTTCTTTTATTATAATGCATAAAAGAAACTCTAAATCATAATTACTTAATGTTACCACAATGGCTATTTCTGGGTGGTACAATTAGGAATTTCTTTTTCTGTACACTTTTAATTCTTTGTAATGAATTTGTAATTAAAATTGGAATACACAAGAAATTGTAGCAACAATAAAGACAAAATTTGCCTGAGAATAAAGTGACATACTTGAATTAGAATTTGTTTTAAAATACCCCTATGAACTGATAACTATGAAGAGACCCTGAGATGTCCCTAAAATCATTATAAACCCTGTTGTCACATCATGGACAATGCTCAAGGAGTCAATGAACTGAGCATTATACTTTGCATTTTCTTCCATTTGAAGGAGTTGCTGCAATTAGTGATAACTGGATCCATACATTGGAGCTGAGAAAAGCATTATGGAACTGGAACATCTTGTGTTCAAAGTAAGGACACTTTCAAAGAAAGCAAGGTATCCACCTAAACATCTACCTCAAAGCCCAACTGTGGTGTATTCTCAAAATATTTAAATAGATGATGCTTTTGTCATTGAAATACAATAAATTGGAAGAATCCTAAGTCTGAGAATCTGTACGAAGAAAGGGGCAGGCAGACTAAAGTATGTATATGAATTTCCATTAATATTTACAAGAAAATATTACATAGTTATAAAGCTATGTACTTATTTTCTAATCAGATATATCCCAGTGTACAATTATAGTTAACACAGAAGTTATCTATAACTAAATATAAAAAGGTCTCGAGAGGTTAGATTAAGAAATTTGACTCCAAAAATATAAGATGGAGGATGCAAGACTCAATCTATAGATACAGGTGGATATGAAGGAGTCTAACTCATTCCTTTCTGACTAAATTTTCTCTGTGAAAGAAAGCATTTCTTAAAGTGATGGGCTAATAATTTCATAGCAATACCTCCTTCACTTGGAAGATCCCTTATCTTCTTTTTAATGGATTATTCAAACTGCTGTAAATGATATCAACTTGGTCTATTGCCATAGACCAATGAGTTTTTAAAAAAATTATGATGTTAAGATCATTAGGGAGAAGGCAAATGTAGACTGAAACATTGTGCAAACCGCTTTAGAGGCATAAGTGTGCTATTATTTGAAGTTCTGTTTGGCAAAATTTTGAGATTGTTGATAACTCATAGATGTCTACTTTCCCTTATTGAAATCTTGGGGCCTGATGTATTTGAGAATTTTGACATTTTTTCAGATGCAGGAAAGTTTTAGCACATTAGATTTATAATATGAAACTACCCACTGGTAGGTGTGGGATAACATGCATTTGATATTCTATTTCATTCTATTCTATAATCAGGCACATTGACTTTCCTGCAATGAGACCTGAAAAATCACAGTAAGTTATGCAAATACATATTATATGTCTGTCACCTCTGGATGTTTTATTTCCAAATGAGATATCTCAGATTTATAAAAGAGACTTAGTCCTTAGAGATTTTTACAGAATTGCAGCTAAAGAATTGTCAACCCGAAGAGCAAAAATTGTTATTTTTTAATTATAGGACTTTATATAGTACTATTATTCATAATACTATTATTACTGCTTTTTATGAGGCAGATATTTTGCTGGTGGCTTATTAAACAATTTCTAAATCTTTACAGTAGTGTATTAGATGCATAATAAAAATGCCATTTTGAACTGGGTGTGGTGGTACATGCCTGTAATCCCAGTAACTGGAGAGGCTGAGGCAGGAGGATCATAAGTTTGAGGCCATCCTGGGCAACTGAGCAAGACACTTCCTTGAAATTAAAACAAAATAAAATAAAGACTGAGGAAATAATTCAGAGGTAGACTGTTTACCTAGCATGTGCAAGGATCTGGGCTCAATCCCAAATAACACTAATAATAATAATAATAATAATAATAATAATAATAATGTAAATAAATAATAACACATTTTTAAAATTAAGAAATAGGTGGTAAGGAATGCATTTGATATCCTATTCCATTCTATTCTATAAATGTCTAATTCAAATCTAAAAGACCTTACTACGACACAGATTCTTTAAAGAATGTGCTCCTATGTGGATTGCACTCTCCATTATTTCTTGCTTCCCCTTTTTTGAGCAAGTATTTATTGAGTGCCTACTATGTCTAAAGCATTTTTCTTGACACTGGGGAGACAACAGGAAATGAACAAAAGTTCTGTTCTCATAGAGACATTCTAATATACAGACCATCTAATATACATAATCTCTATAATATCCATATTCTAGTGAGGAGGGCAAAAACACATAAAAATAGATGTTTATTCACTTAAACTAGTAGTGAACATACAGTTGAATAACAATGTGTAGACACAAATATATTTGCTATAGGATCATAAGAAAAGGCCTCTAAGCTGTGATCTGAATGAACTGAAGGAAGCAGCACACCTAGTGAAGAGTGTCCAGACTTCAGGAACAGGGAATGTAAATGGCCAGATAAAATACAGTATGTCCCATGTGATGCCAGGGTATGCCAGTGTGTTGCAGATACATCCCATGTAATATTCTGGAATGTAATTATACTGAAAGATTACTTGTTGCTTATCTGAAATACAAGTTTAAATAGATAGCTTGTATTTTCCTTTGGACAATAAGCATCTTTACTCAGTTAAGAATGTGTTTTCTCTATTACAGGGACAATAAGGAGGCTGAGTGAGGATAAAAAGCAACGAGAACAGAGTGATCTAAAGGAGAGACGTGAGTCTCTGAGTCTGCTCCTAAAAACCCTCAACTGAGGTAACAAGCACAAATATTTCTTCCAGGCGAGAACTTCTGTCACTGCTGCAAAGGTCATTCTCTTGCCTTGTCTCCCCAGCCTCTGGCTGAGTCATTGTATTGACTGTGATTTACCAGCACAATTGACTTGTCCCTTGCTCTAAAAGCAACTTTCAGAGTCACCGATTTAAAAATATTCCTGGCAAATCTACCATGCACCAGGCATTATTCTAGGTGTTAGGGATACAGGAGCAGTAAAAGAAGGGGCAGTGGAGCAGTAGTGCAAATTATGTCTCATGGAAGTTATATTTCAGTGGAGACAGTTTATATAGACAAACAAGAACTCAACATACATATGCACGTGGGTGTGGGTAAAGTGGTATGATGAAAAACAGAACAAAGGGTTAGGGACTACCAGGATAGAATGAATCGGAAGGCCTCCCATGAGGGAGGTGAGTAAATCACCTGCTTTGGGCCTAATGTTTTAGTCCCATCCCCAAATTCATATGTTAAATCCTAAACACCAATGATAGTATTAGGAGGTAGGGTCTTTTGGGGGTGATTAGGTCTTAAGGTGAAACCCTCATGAATGGGATTTTTGCTCTTGTACAAGAGGTTCCAAAAAGATCTCTCTTTACTTGTACCATGGGAGACTACACAAAAGATGGCTATATATGAGGAAGGGAGCCTTCAATAGACACCAATGTTTTGGATCCTTGATCTTGGATTTCCCAGCTTCCAGAACTGTGAAAAATATTTTTTTTCTAATTTATAAGCTACCCAGTCTATGGTATTTTGTTATATCAACTCAAATAAATTGACACAGAATCCAAGTGGATATGGGGCAGCAGGGATTGAAGGCTCAGGAAATAGCTAATTCAAAGGCTCTGAGAGAGGATTGAGCTTAATGTGTTAGAGGAGAGCAGGAAATTCAAGGGGTCTAGATGGAGTGAGCAGGTGGAATAGTAGGAAATAAAGTACACTTTGACACAACTACCTACTTCAAAGTTCCTGAAATGCAACCAGAGAAAATCATATAGCTTTATGGAATCATGAATTTCCTAGGAAAGCAGAAATAGTTTTGATTTCTGCTCATGGAAGGCCTACTAATACCCTCACCACAGGACTCTTCTGAAGCACATGAAATTCCTTGGATTGCAAAGTCCATTTAAGTATGTTTAATATAATCTAAAGCAGGACAGAACTATTGAACCAGATATATGTTCCAACTTCATGTGATTCTTAGGATCTAGTTCGCAAATACAGAATTCACCTAGCACAAGGGTAATTTTAGTGGAATGTATCATCAGAAGTTGTAAATGAATGTAGTAGCCTGAGCTTGCCTACTCCTCTGGGGAGGTGGGAAAGAAAACAGCAAGGGTTGAATTTAAAGGGTATAATTTTCAGAGTAAGTTTCATATAAGAGAGGTCCAAAGAACAACTGTGGTTTGTAAAGAGAATGAATAAAAGACAAATATGGGACTTCAAAAATATTTTATATTCATTAAATAAAACCAGGCTAATATGATGAAAGAACCTATTGGAAAATGGAGAAATTACACCTCTGTCAAAATACAAAATTCATTAAATTGGTTGATTAGACTAAGGCAGTTCACAGTTTAGATGCTAATAAGTGGTAGGGAATAAAAGGAAAAATTAAAGCAGGAAAAGTGAAAGCAGGAGAGCCAGGGGCAAGAGGGGAAGGGACAGGAGGGAAAGGCTGGGCAAGGGACCTCAGGCAGGAACAGGACAAGGAGGCTGTGGATTTGTTCAGTAGTTAGTGTTCTCATGCAACCTCTGGCTCTGTTTCACAATTTAAAAGTCTAGAGAACCTCTGTGGGTCACCAGGATAAACAGTGACCCCTTAAGTGTGCATCAAGAGGAGGAAATAGAGAACAAGAAAACAATACAAAGAGGAAAAACTACTTGGGAGAAAAAGAATATTTGAAGAAAGAAATATGAAAGTGAGCAGGGTCTGTGCCTTCTCAAGGTCACAGTGCACACTGACCTGCTGATTCTCAACATCCATCTCTGGGACACCCAATAGGGTCATACTGCCTTGCTCTTGGGTCATACTGCTCTTGACTTGGGGAGGTCCCAAGCCACCTCTAAGAAAGGTATACATGTTGGGTGTGTGTTGCAGAAAGTGAGACTTCTCCCATGCAGATAACTGGATTCAGAGTCTCCAGATGTATTCTGAGGGACACTTGTCCCATTATATATTCTGTGGTCAAATAGCTCACTGATCCAATCCAGTAGGAAACCAATGCACACTCTGTCCTTGTCTTAGAGATTCCTAATGACTCATCAAAGACTTTGAGAAGTCCTGAGATGAGAAAGTTGTAGGGCTTTGTTTAACCCATCATTTTCCAAATTTATTTGAATAAGAAGTTTTTTTATCCACCTACCAAAGTTAATGATCCATGCAGCCTGCTGTGGAGTAACGTTTCAGTCAATTTTCTGGGCACGCTGCCCTAGGCAAAGCTAAGGGAAAGGTGCCCTCGTGCATTTCATTGTCTTTGCAGGCACCTTTCATCACACCACACTCAGGGTTCTAATCACATGCTAGCCCTGCCCTAGGTGATATTAAATTAGAGCTCATCAAAAGAGAGCATCACTGTGTCCTGGGCTATCACCTGCTTCTAAAAAGGAAAGATGTCAGTGATATCTCCATTAAATTGCTCCCTTCTCTCTCTCTCTCTCTCTCTCTCTCTCTCTCTCTCTCTCTCTCTCTCCATTTATGTCTAGCATTAAAAATTATGTACTTTATTTCTTTTTCATCCTCTTACAGTCTAATTCTCCTTCGTTAACAATGATAAAAAAAATCAAAATGTAAAGAACAGACCAAAGCAGACTATGAAATCAGCAGAGGAATACAATATTACAAGAAAAAGCACTAAAAGAGTTGCATGGGAAGGTGAGATCCATGGCAATGGGGACTTCTCAGAACACAAAGTCCTCTCAGGAAAGTTGGAAATGCTGGTATGAAAAGAAATGGGATTTCTGGAGAACCAGCATGTCCTGAGCACAGAAATAAACTGTAAACATCCAAATCTTTTGATCCTCTTCCATTAGCAATCATATCCTTTCTATGGGTTTAAGCAACAGATTCAGTATTTTAAATGAAGATTTTTTTTCATACACAGATTCATATCTGTCTATTCTATCAAATTTCTTCTACCTTAAATGATTATAGACCAGTTGCATTCTCAAGACGCAACATTTACTTCAGCAAGGAAATGGACACAGAGGGAAAGTCTGCCTCTTCTTGAGTCTTCTGAAGAGCAAAGGGACTCATTTTGCATGTGAAAAAATAAATGAACAGCTGGGTGCAGTGATGCACACCTGTAATCACAGCTCCTCCAGAAGCTGAGGTAAAATGATTGCGAATTTGAGGCCAGACTGGGAAACTTAACAAGAAGTTGTCTCAAAAAGAAAAATGGAGGGTGCTGAGGATGTAGGTGATAGGCAGAATGCCCCTGGGTTCAATGCCCAGTACCAAAAAATAATTACTTAATTAATTTTAAAAAGAACACAGAATGGGATTTTGATATTTTTGATATTTTGCCATTAACTGGCCCATGATAGGGACAGACTCTTAACCTCTTTGACTTTTGGTTTCCTCGATTATAAAGTAAAGCAATGGTCTAAACCAGGAGTCAGCAAACTTCAAGCAGTGGGCCAAATCCAGCCAACTGCTTATTTTATAAAGTTTTATTGGTACACAACCACACTCGTTCATATACTGTCTATGGCTCGTTTTGCTCTACAACGACAGAGTGGAATAGAGTTGAGTAGTTTTGAGAGAGACTGTGTGGCTTGTAAAGCTTAAAATATTTACTGTCTGGCCCAATACAGGAAAAGTTTGCTCAGTAAGGTTTCTGCCAGCTCTGACATCCTATGATGCAGATTATTACCCCACAAGAGGCTTAATTGTTGTCATTTAAGTACAGGTGTTAGGAGTAGAGTAAATGGCCTCAGCAAACCACCCAATTTAAATATTTCATGCACCTTTAGTCTGATTGCTTTTGCCACCCACAGCATTTTGACAATGAACCACACACCATATTGCTGTACCTAGTGCCAAGGAAACACAGTTTGAAAACAAAGCTTGCTTTCTGGTCCATGCCTTATGAAAATGTATGATGTGAATCGCTCTCAAATAAGGTGTGTGTTGTGCTCTGTCTCCAGCTTTGAATAGCAGAAACCACAGCATTCCTAAACTCAACCTCCTTCAGAGGACCAGGAGAGCATGCCTGGCCAACTAGATGAACAAACCCTGACATTTTATTTATTTTTCTTCTGGAAATGCTCACTCAAAGGCAAAAGGGTCCCCAAATTTTCTGCAGCTGCAGTCTGGATCATTTTTTTAAAAAAATATACTCAAGGAAGCTGCCTGGGTGGCCATGGAGAATGGTTGGGTCAGCTTCACATATTGGATGCTTTGAACAGTTCACAGTGATCAGATTATCTTGTGGGGGTGACCATGCCTGGCAGCCCACTCACAATCACTTGCACACCATTTCTTAGGACTTGTGACAACCCCAGAGAGATTTCCCTGGACCAGGTTCTTCCCTTGACATTTAACCCAAGACATGGAAAGACAAGCTACTATTCCAGTTTTGATAGCAGAGAAGAATTAATGTAGAAAAAAATATAAAAAACATGAAAACTCAATCACCAAGTGCTTACACGTACTGAACCTCAGAACCTCAAAGAAAATCTAAATTTCAGAAGAGAACATTTTCTCATTGTTTAACACATGTTTCTGGGGGACTTGTGCATGTTCTGTTAAATATGATTAGTACCAAACTATGAATTATGAATAATTAATAATTTCACATAAAGTTTAAAAAAATAATAAATGGGCAAAAGTCAATCATACTGGAATTTTGTAGCAGTTTAATAAGAACATGTGATTGGTAGGTGTTGAAAGATACTCATGAACTCTTTGTGACAGAATGTTTCTACCATTCATTTTCTTGGTTGTTAGAAGATATTGGCTACTTGGAACAGACCCTTGTACAAGCTGGGGAAAGACCACCTCTTCATACATACATACCACACCCCTACCCATTTTCTGTGCTGGGATGGGAATACTGGGAAACAAAAAATCATTTTGTTTGGAAAGCATTTGGAAATGCTGTGGAAGTAAGGCATGTCTGAGAAAAGGATTATATACAACTGCTATTTCAATATTCTAAATTCAGTGTCTTAAAGACCTATCTGATCACTCTAATCTAGAGGAAATAAATTTTAAATAGTTAATAAAGGAATACTCTTGTAAACAGTGACCAGCAGTTCCTCTATGAAGAGAAACTGAGGGAGACTCACGTACATATTTATATGTGTTTCTGTTGAATTTTGAATCAGGTGTTTTGCTTTTCCAAAATAATTAAAATGAAAATTTTAAACTAACCTTCAGTGTCACCATTTTTATGTATTCCCTGCTTGGCAAATCAACCATAGGCCTTACATTTGTTCTCCTGCTTGGCATGACTTCCAAAATCTTCAAGAAATCTCGTCACTTCATTCTTCTCTCTATATTGTGTTCATTTCTCCCTATTCATATGCTGAATCAAAAATCTTACACAACATTTTTCACATGATTATGCTATGTGTCTGTATTATGATCATGGTTCTCCAAGGGGGACCACAAAGGAGCTAATATCAGTGATAGTTTTAATGATTCTATTAGAATTTTGACTTCTGCCTCTTATTAAATTTGTATGCTTTGCCAAGTTACTAAAAGTCTTTAAGATTCAGTTTCTTTATTTCTGAAAAAAGGATAATAATATCAATAGCAGTGTCTTTTTAAATTATCAGAGCAATAAACAATACATGTAAAACATTGTCCCTGTGCTCTGTACATAGTATTCATTCAATAGATAATAATTACAATTATTCCTTAATGTTGAGTACACTCTATTGTCTGCATCCTTTAAATTTTTAAATTTTAAAGAATTATGTTGTTATCAGCTTAAAATTTGAACCTGATTAAAGCAAATAGCAAATCAGAAAATTTAAAAAAATAGCATATAGCCAGCATTAGAAAAGGACACAGGCAAATGTCAGATTTCACTCAGAGAGCACATATCTCTTACTGCTTCCCCCACAACAAAACAAAACAAAACAAGACATATAAAAGACATACAAACAGAACAAGACAAACATATAAAAACTATACAAGACCATCTCCTTCCACCCTGTTTTTTCTTTTGCTATTTTCTTGATGCATTTCCAACCAGAGTAAAATCTAGTTTCTGTCAGATGCTATAGTCTCCCTCAGACTTTCCTCCAAGGTCTTTTGGTTTTAATCTTTGGTTCTCAGTGTTCTTGATTACTTAGAAGTAATTCTCAGCCCTAGCCCAGCCTCCATCATTAGCCACTTTCCCATCTGGCAAGACTTGCTCCAGAGAGGAAGTGAGTGGAAACACTTTCATGGTTTGAGTCAGTAAACTTTTACTGAATGTCCAACACATGCTGATTGGTATCCCCAGGCATTATGGGGTACAAGCCTACATTCTAGACATAAAAGAAATAATAGATCTGGCTCCATTCCACTTTGTCTTGTATGAAGTCAAAATGAAATACAGAAAGGCAAGCTCTGCAATATATATGGATGCACTTTTTCTTAAGCAACATTGGGTGGAAACGTACAATCCTGGCCAGTGCCCCTGGCTTCTTCCTCTTTTATTCCTGATTCTCAGCAAATGCTTGACCCATCTTTTCTAGTTAAAAAGTATTTTCCTGGCAGGAAGATCATCTGGCTCACATATTTTAACCAATGCTCAAAAAAAAAGTAAATAAATAAATAAGTGGATTTACCCCTAACCTCATGTGTGGAACAGACTGTGGGTGGTCATCCTGAGGTTAGACTTCAGGACAGGAGAGAGACATCCAGCTCATACTTTTCAATGTGCCAAGTGGCCAATTATCTAATTATACACAGAATGCAGACATTCTTTTAATCTCCATGTCAGGGTAGTTCAGCATTGCCAGATATAAATTGTATTTCACACAGTCCTGAGAAAGTTCAAAATGCCCGCATATAAAGAACAAAGAGAATTTTAAAATATGCTGGCCATGAGGCATAACTATGCCTTTTGTACTGGTCACTGATCCTGACCATTATATCCACACCCACTTTATAGGCTTAGTAGTGATCATAAATGCAGTCAGGAAAAGGCAAACGCTTTATATCCCCTGATAGAAAGCAAAGGGACATCTTGTTTTGCTTGCCGAAACTTGGCTATTAGACCCAGCAGTAAAATGTTCACAGGCAGGCTGTGTAGGAAGAACACCTGGATTCTGGGGGAAATGCATCATTCATCACTTTTTTCTTTAAATCCACAGAAGTATTTTTTCTATCATCTTGTGCCTTTTTATGAGCTGTTAATGATGGGAGAACCTGATCAAATGCAGGCAGGCTTTCACGAATTCAGAATGGATAAGAGGACAGCAACCAAATGCTAAACACATGCCAGTCACCACTGGCCAGGGCGCACCGTTTTATAACATTTTATAAACTTTCCAACTGACACTGAGTCGGGGAGCATTCATGTTCACATAAGCATGCCTTGCTGTGTACATGACTGCTACTAATAATAAACAGTGAATGGCTGGACTAATTCCTCCACGCCTTGTGGAAAAGATTAACTTTCCTGCCATTTGTTTCATATTTGCCAGAAATTGGGAATTCCTAAGATCATCATGTATAATTTCTCTAATATTCAAAGCTAGGTTATTATTAAGGAATGCAGGAGACAGAGCTATGGACATCCTTTTCCATGAGGGATACTTTGGGAATGACAGGCTTGATATTGTTTAGTGTCCACATGGCCCCAGAGTTACCTACTGAGCACCTAGATGCCCCCAGAGAAGCTAACTCACAGAGGTACCAAAGGATACTTTAAATTTTAAAAGGAAACTGGAAATATCTACCCAACAGCACACAAACTACTACTACAAAGTTGACCCTACCGACTTAACAACCACCAGAATGGTTAGATATTCCTTATGAGCTCAGGATAACATGTAAAAATTACTGAGACACCAGCTTGTTAGAGGCCCAGAAATTCTGAAAACCTCTAAACACAGTCCCATTTATATGAACCCAAATTCAAGGACATAAGCTTGTACGTGTTGTCTGACACATTCTACATGCCAGAAAACATACTATGGGAAACAGAGACACCTTCGTTTACATAACACTTGTAAAAAAAGAAGTCACAGATCAGGGTCTCAACTGTCTCTGGATCTCTC
Organism: Glaucomys volans; assembly: GCA_020662805.1. Classification (NCBI taxonomy): domain Eukaryota; kingdom Metazoa; phylum Chordata; class Mammalia; order Rodentia; family Sciuridae; genus Glaucomys; species Glaucomys volans. The sequence continues at coordinate 117,120 of JAJEJO010000613.1, read as the reverse complement.
TATACTGATTGTAATTTCCAAAGTCCTAAGGACTTTCCCTTGGAGTGAATAAACAGTTCCCAGCAGGAAGGAACCATGGAATCTGGACAACTGAACAGCTTTCAACACAAATAGAAAGGAGATGACATCTGGTGCTTCTCATTCCATCTTTGTTCTCCAGTGCAACTCTAGAGGGGCTTGAGCAGTCCCTTTTAAACAATTTGCTCTGGAAAGAATCATGCAAGACAATGGATGCTAGTAGTTCAGCAAGAGTAATACTCAGGGCAACCCTCCAAAAGAGAGATGACTATCATAAGCGATCAAGCTTCAGAGGAAATTGATTTGTTTAAGAAACAAGAGATTTTGGGGATTGGTAAATTTAGGGGAATAAATTTGACTCAAGGTATTGTAGGCAAGTCTGGAATAATAAGATCATTGGTTAAAAATAAAAGACCTTGACCAAAATCTGATAAGAGTAGTTGATTGAATTGACAACGACACTAAGAGTTACAAAAACATTATCAGTTTGACAACAAAGTCTTGGCTGGGCGAAAAATAACTAAGAACAGAAACAAGCATAATTTCTTGGTCCCTCCATGAGGAGGTTGTTTTGAAGTCCACAGGAGAATGAACCTGTACCTTTTGCCTTATGACAGCTATTTAAGGAGCCATTCATTTCTTCACAGTTGGTCCTCAAATATTTTTCAAAGAGAAAACAAATTTGACTAACCAATTGTACTAGTGGCACCGTCACCAAAGCAAGAACTAATTAATAGCATTCACATTAGTTACTGTCTTTGGGAAGAAATTGAAGGGCATGATGGGATTGAGATTAGTCACAATTTGTACTGGAAGGGAGAATTATGCCAGGAACTGGGCATGTGGCATGAATCACTTCCTGTGGGTCCTTCCCTGCTGCAGGCCTATGTCTCCCTGCACTCCTAGGAAGATTCCTGCCTGAAACTTCATTCAGTCCCACCGCTTTCAAGACTGCCTGTCTACTGCTACGAACCCAGATCTCTTTCCTTACTCCAGATTCCTATGTCCAATTACCTATTTAATTATCTCTACCTGTATATTTAATAGGTGTTTCAAACTTATCCTGTGAAAACAGACCATTTAATTCTCAGGCCCCAAACTTGCTCCTTTTCAGTTACTATAAATGGCACTGCAACCCATTCGGTTGCTCTATCCAAAAGCTTATTGATTCTTCTCATTCTTTTGTTCCCTAAGCCTCATCCACCTCAAATTCTTTTGATTCTACTACCTAAACCTCTCATTATCTCTCTACACTCCATGCCATCTGCCATCTCTCTAGCCTAGATCAGTAAAAGGACCTTGAAACTCACATCTCTTCTTCTATTTTTCATCCTCCCCTATTTGATTATCTACACATAATCTTTATAACAGAATTGATACCATTTCACCCTTCAGTGTAAATTCTCCAGTGGTTCAAAAATGCATTTGAATATAACTGGAATTCTTTAGCCACGTTGGAACATCCTACACAATCCATCCCTACCAACTATCCAAACTTTTTGTTGCCAATCATCTTCTCCATAATTCCTTAAATGCTACATGCGTCTTCTGTCTTTTCTCCATAATATCAAGTTCATTCCAACCTGAAGGCCTTGGTAGAAGCTGTATTGTCTTCCTTGAATACTTTTGCCTCTCTGGTTTAGATGGCTCCCTCTGGTTATTAAGGTCTCATTTTAAATATCGCTTTTTTTCAAAGGCCTTTCCTGTCCCACCAATGTCACATATCCATCAATTACTCCCTATCATCATTCCAAACTAATGACCACTGCTTGAATATCTGTATTTACTGGCATATGTTTACAATCTGTCTTATCCTTATTTTGAAACATAGGCTCCAACAATGTAGGAAACTGTCTTTTCCTTAAACACCTAACTGCTGAAACAGTCCACCCAACAAATGGTAAGGACTCAGTTCAGTCCATATTTGCTAAAAGTCCTTGAACTGATGAATGGGTGTCTTAGGCTATCTCTTCTATTTTGTTTCTAGTTACATATGATTCTCTTAATGGTCACTTGAGGACATGATCCCTGAAGTTTGCTTCTCTTTAGACTTATAAAAATAAGAATAACTAAAGTTCAGCAGTAGGGAAAAGGAAATTGGAAATGGTGCTAGAATTACAGCTTATATTAAATAGAAGGTTATAGTATAATACAAAAGAAAATTTCTTTATCTGGAAAATGATTAGGACAGACACATTCCATTAAAATGTATATTTCTTGAGTTAGGAAATAGTCCCTACATATTTATTAGAAATTTTCAATGCTAATTGCTCAGACCTTGACACAAAGAACAGAACTGGTTATTTTTATCTGTACTTTAAAAGATCAACATAATTAACTTAAACTCATTTAAATAGCCTCTATTATGTTTTCTCCTCAGAGGGAGGTAAATAGTAACATAGGATTATGTTTAGTCAGATTATGCTCTTGTGTTTCTTAGAAAATTTAAGCATTTTTATTGGCACATTTAGTCTTCTGCTGGAATTAAAGTGTTACTTGATTTTTAAAAATCACAGAAGAGTTATTACAAGAATAGTTACCTAACTTAGGTTTGAAAATTAACATTTTTTTCAATTTTTAACTTTCAAGTACTTCAAATGAATAACTTAAAGTTTATGAGAATTTTGGTTTGTGTATAAGAGGACTTTTCTTTATTCTTAGAATGATAAAATCAATGTATATAAGTATTTAGTTTTCAGAGTCTCAGGACAACATAAATCTTTCCTTCCTCTTTTTGTTTTTAAAGCCCAATATTTGCTACCTAAACAGGTGATTTCTATCTTACTGATGCCTGTATATTTAACAAAAGCATCTTAAAATTTTTCCTAATTGGGATATAAAAATTATGAACTGCTTTAATATTTTCCTTCTTTCTTCCCTCTTAAGGACAGAACATGTATTTCCCATTCTTTGACTTTTCACAACTAGGCATCTGCCCAAATACTTCCAGTATCTTACCCAATCCCTTATTAATCCCTGTGGATTTGGAATGAGTTGTCTATTTAATAGGTGTCATTATTTCTCAGTTGAATGGAGCTAATCTTTGAAAAGGACCTTAGGAAGAGATTTGGCTTTTTCTTTGCTCTCCACCACAGAGAAGTTGAGAGCAATGAATTGGCATAACCAAATCTGTTATTTCTCATAGGTAGGCTACACCAAGGTCTAAATTGAATAGCAGATAGAAATATCACCCCTACTTACCTCCAAACTTTACCTGTGTATTTCAATATAGTTACACCAGCAGCATAGGTAATATTTACATCCCCTCCTATCTAATTCTTTTGTCAATCTCTCAATTAGTTCTGAATCTGGATAGAGTGGAAAAATATTACTGTTTGGATTCTATCAAAAATCATCACTCTGTTCATGGACCACAAACACTGAGAAATAGATAAGGATTAGGATTGGAGGATGAAAATAATGGTAAACATTCAAAATATTTTGTGTAACAAAGTCAGGAAAGGAGGCTTTATACCTTAGGCTTCCACATGTGTGGACCATGAAAATTCTAGGTCCTGGAATTTTTAACATCTTGTATTATTCTATGCAGTCAGTTATTAAAATGGAATGGTTTTCAACTCACATGGTTTGAAAGGGCAAGTCTGAGATAGATTTTAACAAGCACTGGTGAAATGTAGTTTTGTCTTCAGTGGGTCACTGCAGCTTACCATGACTTTGTTCGTACCAGTGGCTGTGTAGGGGCAGGCAAACAGCCATTCTTATGAAGCAGTAGGCTCTTAAAGGTAGATACTACTAATGAAAATATTTCATTATACATAGACTATTAAAATTTTTAACAAGTTGGAATAGTTTTCTTGCTACATTTCACTGCATTTCTCAGCCAAGTCTGCAGGGCGGAAGACCAGGAATGTTAATCTTTTAGAGAATTGAGTGCTCTAATCATTAAAGGACCCTGGTGATATTGTAGTTTTAAGGGTTAGACTTTTGATGTCAGCCAAAATACTTCTCATTTTGCCTCCATCCTGGGAAGTCCTTTGAAATTGTCACTCTCACCTTTACAACAAGAATAAAAGCTCAACAAACTGGGTAATGATGCTTTTCCTTGTGTCCATCAAAGACTGAAGTTGGAGGTTAAACCACCATGATGGAATCTGTACATACAGGCAAAATCAATAGCAACAGCCAAGATTTGCCAACCCAGTGCAAAAACTGTTGGAGCTATAAGCTGGTAGCAACACTTAAAAGGACAAATTGCTGAAGATGAATCTAGACTAGCATGAAAGTGAGAGAGTCTTGGGAAATTCTTGCCACTTTTGAGGGATTTACCTCTAGGAACTGCAGGTTTTCACAATGAAAAACAAACAATTCCCTCATGTTTCTAGCAATAGAAGGGGAAAGTAAGCATTATAAAACACACAAGAACATAGTCCACTAAAAAAAGTCCTACTTTAATAATCATGTTCTTGTTTTCCATATTATGATGCTTTGACATCTTTAACTTTGCTGACCCTGGGAGAACTGACATCCCAGAGGTATCCAGCTCCTAGGTAACAACCCAGTGGAGGCACAGTTTTCTAGTGAAGCCAACCTGTCCAGAGTCCCACCCCAACCACCTCCTTTATTGGGCTTCATATCCTGGGCTGCTATCTACCCTTCCTAATCAAGCTATAGCCAGGTACAGAACAGCAAAGGAGGCTCCATGCCCCAGAGTCTACTGAACTTATTCAAACTAGTCAATACTAACTTACCCTGCTTCACTCCTTCTTCAGAAACCATAATATAGGCTCTTTCCCAGAGTTCCTTCCACTACCTCTGGAACCTGATGAACCCTGATGTTTTTCTTCATGCTCTCATTTCCATGGTGTATCATGCCCTGTGCCCCTGGGAACTGTGAAAATTAAATGGCAATTGTTTTCTGATCATACATGCTTATATCCCAATTTCTTTCATTAGTACACTATATTTAGGACACCTACTTTGCAAAGGAAAAAACTTTACCAAAGTCTTATTCCACCTACTTAGAAGAGAAATTACCCAACTCTAGGCTTCCTGTCTCACATAGTGGGTGGGTTAGTGGGGGCCTTAAACCAAGAAGTATTTGTATAGTCCACAGCCCAGGAACACAGCGCAATGGAAAGACCAAGGTTCAGTCAGAATGTAGCACTCCCCATCCCCGCCAGTTTACCACCATGTCAATGAGGTCTTGTTTGGTAACAATGGTTTATAGCTAAAAGAGCTTGAAGATATAGAATGTCAAGATTACTTCAGTAGACGTGACAGAGCCAAAGAAAAAATAAGTGAACTTGAAGAACTTCTAAAACTGAAAGACAGAGAAAGAGAGAGAGAGAGAGAGAGAGAGAGAGAAGAAAGAGACAGAGAGAGCATACAACTATGTACAGTATCAAAAGGTGGACATATACATAATGGTAATATCAGAGGGAGAATAAAGAGAAAAAGGAACAGAAGAAACATTTGAAATAATAATGGTCAAAAATCTTTGGAAACTAGTCTCAGACAATAATGCACCATAGATTAATACACACATACATACACATATGTTTTCAAAGTGCAAAATAGAGAAAATTTTAAACTAGAAAAATATATAAGCTATATAAACTTACCTATAGAGAAACAAGGATAAAAATATCTTTTAAAAGAAAACATGTAAGCATAAAAAGAAATGAAATATTTGTGTTGAAAAAAAAAAAAAGAACTATCAACCTGAGATTCTGTGTTTTGTGAACCTAATTCAAAAGTAAAGTAGTACTTCAGACAGAAATGGAGCAAATTCATTGCCAGAAGGCCTACCTTGCAAGAAATGTTAAAAGAAGTTCTTCAGGAGAAGAAAAAGTACATAGGTTAAAAATTTGCATACTCATAAAGAATGAAAGAGTTTGGGAGAAGGAATATACAAGGTTATTTTTCTTTTCTTATTCTCATCAAATAGATATAACTTTAAAGTAATTGTAAACAACAATATGCACAGTGATATTAACAAATGGTTAAGTGGTACAAATGACAGCAATGTCATAAGACATGAGAAGTATATGTTTCCTATACAATTCGTAAGCCAGTGGAGTGCATTAGAAAATGCACTTACATTAGTTATCAACATATATTTCAAACTTAGGGCAACTACAAAAAACTTAAAAATGTGTTTGATATTATTGAACTATGTTGATAATCACTTTAAAATGTGAATGGTCTAAATGTACTTGATAAATGACAAAGATTATCAAAGTGGATAGAAAACAGACACAATAATGTTATCTATAAGAACACTACTTAAATATAAAGACACAGATGGCTTAAAATTAAAAGGATGGAGTAGATACACCATGTTAACCCTAATGAGAAGATACCTAGAGAACTTATATTAATTTCAGACAAAATAAACTTCAGAAAAGGAAAATTATTGGGGGCAAATTGTTATGTCTATGACATAGTCACAGTGGACTCAAGAGAATCTAAAATGATAAAGCTATTGGTATCTGGGTATAGTAATGCATGCCTCTAATCCCAGCTACTCTGAGGCTCATGCAGGAGGATTGCAAATTCAAAGCCACCCTCAGCAACTTAGTGAGATCCTAAGCAAATTAGCAAGACCCTGTCTCAAAAATATAAAATAAAAAAATGGCTGAGGATGTGGCTCAGTGATTGAGTACCCCCAGGTTCAATCCCAGGTACTGAAAGAAAATTTAAAAAACTATTGGTATTCAGCATGATAAAGATAAAAAGCAGGCTGGTCTGTTCTCACTGATGGTTGCTCTTTTCTGATTGTTTAGACTGGAAGAAGAAACTAAGCTTCTGCCCTCTCCTCTGTTTTGGGGGCTCATTTTATGAAACACATTCTGAGCTCTTCCATAGTGGAGCCAATCATCTGTCAGAGCCAGTTACTGATTGCCTGGATTTTAGTAAATCCATCTAATATGGGATACTTATTAGCAATGACAGGGCCATCCAACCCAAAGTCATGCCTTTCATCATAAAACTTGATATGATGTTAATATTCTGGTTTCTACATGAATACTGTGACTCTGCATTGATTCCTAAGTCAGGGAACAGGATTGCCATTTATTGCCCTTGCAACTCCACTAATAAGGAACAATTTATCCTTTTGCCTCAAAGAAGATAAAATCCATCCCCACATGTAAATGAATGGGCATTTCTTTTCTTTATATAAATAATCACTGAGAGGTCTGTGAAATCAACAATGATTCAGCAACAAAGCTATGGGATGATGTCTGGGAGATCTCTACTTACCTTCCCTGCAAGGTCCCAAGATGTCACCCCAGCTCCAAACAACATAGTCTCTTTCAGGGCATTAAAACAGGAAAGGGGAGAGACTCATCAGCAACTTCTATGCCTCGTCTCTGGAATGCAAAAATCTTTCCAGAAATTTCCCAACAGATATTCATTCATGGTGGTTGTACAGAACTGTGTCACACAGTTGCTTCTCACTGCAAGGAAAGCTGGGGAAATGGGTCATTAGCATTTGTACCTTTCTGGTAGAAAATGACACATGCAACAGGGTTGAAACTGGGTATTGAAATAGCCACCCACTGGTGTCAACCACAATGTGAGCAATGCTACTTACAAGGGCTTCTGAAAGCACTTTTCTCTATTCTGGTAAGAGTTTATTGTGGAAGGTGGGTTTTTTTCTTCTTCTTCTTTGTGTGTGTGTGTGTGTGTATTTCTTTTCTTTGTGTATTCCCATATGTTTTTAATCCACTGCCTTATTTCAACAACTATAGAGCTTGGTGGTAACTCTTTTATGGGGAAAAAAGAAAAAGAATGTGCTTTAGAATAGCTTTTCCTCACTTAGAAGGTTTTTTTTTTCTTTAATGTTGTTTTCACAAGTCTGTCTGGGGTCATTAATGTTACTGAATGTCTGACTTAAAGATAAAAAAATTATTATTTTTAAAGTAAAAACAATCCCACTTTTGATTGTTTCTTGTTGTTTGGTCATGTTTCCAGTTTTAAAAACGAGGAGTCTTGGGACATTTAAGATTTGGATTATTTATATTCCAATAATACTTGGTGAAGATTATATACGACCTGATTTCCATTTTATTTTGTGTTACCCTTGTTTTGACATTGCCACCCCCTTCTTTTCCTCATCTAGTGAAGCTCAGTCAAATATCAGTGAAAGGTGTTACCCCTACAAATTCAATTCAAATGTTTAGCCAATTTTGAATTTCATTAAAACTGACATGGGTTTCACAATAGATTTATTCCTGCTTTTCATGAAAACTTAAAAGCATATCTCTTAAGATTTTTCCCCTTTCAACTTTGAAATATTGTATTAAAAGAACGGTATTACATTAGAAAGTAATGCTTGTCGACTTTGAAGAAATTTTCTAAAATGTCTTTTCTGGATTAGCATTGGCAAAACAGTAAATCTGAGTGGGTTTGTTTATAGTATAAACTGTTGAAAGTATAACTCTACTTTTTGTAAGCTTCCTGCTTCATTTGGTTAAAAAATTTATAACATCATATATGGAATTTAATAAAAATTGCATACACAAAGACTTGAGGTCAGTCTTTCCAGAAGAAGGAGACATTAAGAATACTTGGCCTTTAAAATAAAAGCTAAATAAATCTAGTATAAATAAAAAGGGTTGCTTTTCATGTGTGCATTTTTTACTTAACCATCAATTTTCAAGTTTTCCACATGTTCCTCACACATGAATCACACAATGGAAAAGAAGCAGGCCAATAAAAAGCAGACCTTTGCAAAAATGCTGTACGTCACTTTTGCGCAAGCTTGCTGCCAGAATAATTAGCGCAGAATCTGCCTCTCATTATAGATACAAGATAGGCTTTTTGCTCTGTGTATGCACCAACTGCATTCCATCCCCAGGCTAGACGAGCAAGCAGAACAGAGCTGGCAGAGATACTTGGGCACTTGCTGTCTCAACTTGCTGTTTGGAACCAGTGCTGCCAGACCACTGCTAACATTGATTGGCATTCACACTTCATTTGAATGGGTTTGCTTTTGGATGAGGTCTTCATTTTCACCTTTCTTGCTATTTCCTGAGGAAAATGAGCAATTCTGTGAGGCTGGTGTGCTTTTTAATTCTAGGACTGTTCAGTGACCCCCTTCCTTGATAAAAGATAGGTTTGAATATTTGAAGCTTGTTAGGTAAAAGGGTGTTGTATTCAACTCCTGCATTTTTCAAACAGATTTTTTCTTCTTTTGTTTATCTTTTTCTTTCTTTACTTAGCTTGGAAGCTGTGTGAATGCTTGCTAATGGTAGCATTAGAGACATAAATTCATCTTTTATGTACAGAACAAGGACAAAATTATGCTGGAAGAAAATGACAGTACATCAGCTTTGGGGGAGTTTGAACCAGACAAAAGGGGCCTCTGGGGATGAGTAATTGGCATACCTTTTCCTTGATAGGATTCCTTCCACTGGGATGGAACAATCTGTTTTCCTCACAAGGAACTGGCATTGGTCAAGTGGTTTTTAGAAATGTTACTCTGTATTCAATTCGCTTCAAAGCCATGAAGCATCTTTCAAACATTAACATGAGAGTACTACTGATATTCATTTTCTAAAGCTAAAACCCATGTTCATAATGCCAGACCAAATCAGAATTCTAAATCCTTCTACACACACTAATCCTCAGTAACACAAACAGTGCGCACACACGCATGCACATACATACACACACACTTTTTTTCATGAAAAGAGTCTGGGAAAAAAATGAGGTTGCAAAGAAAAGCAACTTGATATCTCCAAATCAGCTAAGTGTCTGGCAGAAAACTCCAGACAATTAGTCAATTTTGTGCTTTATTTTTCTGCATTCTCCTCCAAACTGTGATCAAAAGACTATGAGCAAATTTAATAGATTATTTTAATTATGAAATGCAACCACGTCCTGGGATTACAAGCAATGATTCTTTTGAAATAAATCTCAGATCTCAAGGCCTTTCTGTATTGCCTTCCTTCCACCTGGCAATGTTTTTCTGCCTTTTTTCCACTCTTACATACTTCACTGCCAGGTGGACCCCAGCACATCCTTCAAAATGGGGCTCAATTGTCAAATGTGATTAATTCTTTGACTCTGCTGCTGTTCCTTCATTTAAAAAAAGCAAATGTATTTAAATATATACTTGCTTTGGGAATATAGTGCTGTTATATAAACTGGGAATATAAAATATAGTTTTTGTCCTAAGGAGCAAGTCACTTTACCTGTATTCTTCCCAAAACACTTGCATGTTCATTTCTATCTTCCTCCAGACCTGCACTGTCCTATATGGTAGCCAATAGCTGCACATGAATATTAACTGCTTGATATGTGGCTAGTCCAAGTTAGAAGTGCTATAATTGTAATATCTACACCAAATTTTAGAGACTCAAAGTAAATATAAAATATACAACTCATTAACAATGTGTGTATTCTAATATTATAACAAAAATATTTGGGTATGAATTAAATAAAATGACTCATAATGATAATTTAATTTCTTAAAATTAATTTTTATCTGTTTGATGAGAGTATTAGAAAATCATAATTCTGGCTAGTATTAATTTTTTTCTTTTCTCTGTTTTTTTGTGTGTTTGTGTGTGTGTTGAGGCTCAGATCCAGAGCCTTTACACGTACGAGGCAAGCACTGTACTACTGAACTATGTTGCAGCACCTATCATATTTCTAATTGATAGTGTTAAGTGATAATATTATGGTTTGGATATGAGTTGTCCCCCCCCAAAATTCCTAAGTTAATGCAGGAATATTCAGAGGTGAAATGATTGGATTGTGAGAGCTGACCTAATCAGCCCACTCGAGTTTGAGTGGACTGGGTTGTAATGATAGACAAGTTTGGGATGACTAGAGGAGGTGGGCCACTGGGGGTGTGCCCTGGAAGGGTGTGTCTTCCCTACAACCACTTCCTTCTCTCTTTGCTTCATGGCTGCCATGTGTTCAGCAGCTTCCTTCTGACATGCCCTTCTGCCATGATGTTCTACCTCTCCTTGGGACCAGAGCAATGTAGCCAGGCAACCATGGACTGAGAACCCTGACACTATGATCCCAAAATAACCTTCCTTCTCTAAGTTGTTCTTGTCAGTTGTTTTGGTCACTGTGAGACAAAAAGCTGACTAATACACTTTGACTATGAGCATCCTTAGAATAATAATTGTTTTTTTCAGAGCCTGAGGTAGCTCAGTTGGTAAAGTGCTTGCCTCACAAGCACAAGGTCCTGGGTTCAATCCCCAGCACCGCAAAAAAAAAAAAAAAAAAAAAAAGAATTGTGTTTTGCAAATTTCTATATTTAAATTCCAATTACACAGAGAACCCAGGTATTCAATAAGTGTGCATTATTGAATTTATTTTAATAGCTATTGTTAATATCCTAGATCTAAGAACAGTATGCTAATTTTTTAAAAATATTTTTATTAGTTGTTGATGAAACTTTATTTACTTATTTGTATGTGGTGCTGAGAATCGAACCTAGTGCCTCACACATGCTAGGCAAAGGGCTCTGCCACTGAGCCACAACCCCCAGCCCACAGTATGCTAATTTGCAGAGATAAAAGTTACTTTAGCATTGAAAGTTTCATATCCTATTTTGTTTTGATTTCTTAAGATGTCTAGTTTGGGGGGCAATTGTAATGTTTTCTCTATGCAGGTTATTTGACTTAGTTACTGGTATATCCAGTTCGTTTGAGTATGTGATCTTTTATTGGTTCTATTACTTAGCACATTATACAGAGATGATGACTTGCCTCAATTGCCACCTGATGGTTCAGCAGAGGGCCCGATTCTACATCCTGACTCTATCTGGCGGGATCACTAGCTACAGTTGTGATGAAAAAGACAGCAATAATAGCACAGGTTTTGAGAATATCAGTTCATTCACTGCTGGTGTTCCAGCTGCATGCCCAGGAAGCCTCAGGAGATCCCAAATCCATTTTTCATGAGTTGCATAAAGGACTACAAAGTCTCTGGGAAATTTGATGTTGCTTTGGAAATCCAAGACATAGGTGATAGATCATTTCCTATGGCCTTCTAAAATCTCAATTTAGCTACTTAAAACTTCAGGATTTGTGAAGTTTTTAGCAAGGTGCAGAGAGATGAGGACTATGACAGATCCTTCTTTGCTGTGGTCCCAAATAAATAACTGAGAGAGTGAAGGATACTAAAGAGATATATTGACTAAATATGTTAATGTGAACCAAAAAAAAAAAGAATATCTGTGGGACAACTGAAAAATATTTGACCAAATTCTATAAATTAATATTATTTATATGAAATAAGAGCTAATGTCCTAATTTTGATAATTTTACTCTACTTATGCATGTATGTTGACATTCATATTATAAATTTTGAGAAATTTTCACTTTTTATAATGTTTATGAAAATATCTGATTAGATATAGAAATACCATTTACAATATATTCATACTGAGTTTTCTGAGCAACATAGGATTTGTCTGGGTACAACATAATATTTTCTGTCAATTACTTCAGATTATTAGAATATGCTTAATCTGATGGATGAGGTTATTAATATGCATTCAGACAAAAAGAAACCAAATATATGCAAATTTTTCAGTATGTTTGCTCTCAAGGTCAACTAAAAAGATACATGTTCCCCCCAACTTTTGCATTTTAATATCTTTTAAAATATGCTTTCAAATTTTGAAATTACTCTGCAGAATTCTAAGGGGAATCTCACATTCCATGTTGTGGGAATAAGCTTTTATTCTTGAGTTAGGTTCTAAGAGATAGCTAAGTGTTTGAGGAACGATATGGAATGATTCTAAATTTTTCAAAAACATCTATAGTGACAGTATAAAGTAGAGATGGCAAAGAGAAACTAGCAGGAGGATAGCAACTGAATCTATAATATATGTTGGGGACCATGGATATAACGGTGGCAATACAAATTGAACTGAGGGTCCATTTGTAAGAACTTTAGAGAACAATACACCACCTGAATGCCCAGGTTCACACAGCAAGCACTCATTTTTACTCTAGAGTTTCCAGAGAGAAAGCACCCATGGAAGAGTTTGCAGGGAGATATTTTTGCAGTTTTCTATCATTGCTCATCATTTGGAAAGTTTTTGTTTGTTTGTTTGTTTATCTGTGGTTCTTTGATATAGTCTCAAGATACATTTACCACAAAAGATTTGTTCTATTACTGCTAAAGCTTTAGGAATCTATTTGTGACTCAGTTAAGTGGTTTTTCCTCTGAGACCAGACTTACTCTACAGATGTGCAAAACTGAAAATGCCTTAGAGTCCACCCTCACCATGGGCTGCTGTGTTCTCTAGCTTTACAATTTTCGATACAAAGAACATGCTTGATTTTAAAATGTTGCTATACACAAAGGGGACATTTTTACAATTTGTTTTCCCTTAATTATAATATTACATAGTAAGAACATTTCATGACAGAGAAAAGAAAAGGAAGAAAGACAAGGAAGAAGAAGCAAGAAGGAAACATCATTTTTTCCAGCATAAGTCATATGTAAAATAACGCAGAAAATACTGATGGAGCTGGAAGCAGATAGGACAGCTTAAAATGCTAGTCACAGTCCAGTCTTTTCATCACAGCTGATGACTACTGGCTAAGGTCCTCACTAAGTGATGTGCTAAAGAATCTCCAGCCAAGAGGCAAAAATGAATAAAGCGAAAATTACTGCTATTACCCTGAGTTGAAGATGACCGATCAGGCCAAGCTGACCTGTGAGGATTGAAAGTCAGTGAGCCGAAAGCTGTGTCAGAGACCCAGCCTGCTCTGAGTCCCAGGGATCCTGCTTCTCCCATCAGCCATAATCACTGTTAAAGACCTGTCATTGTCTGCTTTTCACCACAGCTAAAGAGCACCCAGGAGCATCCACGGCCACTCCATATTTTACCTTCCTTTGTCCAAACATAAGATTTGCTGTTGTCCTTCGCTTTCCTCCATTTCCAGATTCCCTTCAGTATCTGTTTTTCACACAAAACAAGCAAAAGACTCCTTGACTGAATTAGCTAATATATCTTAGTGCTATTTTTATGTTCCCATAATCTAGATGACTTCTAATCTTAAACAATATTAAATCATCCTTCAATTGTTCAATTAGTCAAACACTTATATGCATTTTAACCGGGAGTGGTATAGTTGTTTTGCCATTTATATTCACTATGATTTTGCTGTTTATTCCCAAAACAGTCTCTCTCTCTCTCTCACTTCTTGCTCTCTCTCTCTCTCTCTCTCTCTCTCATTCAAATGGAAAGGCAAAATTGAATAAAGCAAAATTTTTTATTTCCAAATTCCTTTAGTATTTGAGTTCCACTTCAAAACAAACAACAGAAGAATCCTTGAATCTGAATTAGTGAATATAGTTTAGTGTTATTTTTAGGCTCCAAAAGTGAGTGAGTTTGGTTTCACAATGGTTGACTAGATATAAAGTTTGAAGAGTAAGTGCTGAAGAAAATGCCAAGAATTCTAGGCCAAGGGATAAGGAGGGTGACTTTTATCCCAATTCTCTGAAAATATACCCATTCTGGTGATATAGTCATCAGCTACTCTCCCTTAAAAAGGGCAGCAAACTTTCTGGCTCTTAAGCTCTACAAGGCAAACATTATTAATCCTCCAGACAAGAAACAGGAACTAAACAAGTTCAAATTCCAGATATATCTATACTTTCTAGTCCTTGCCCTGCCCAGATGTAGGTGCCAAAGTTCTGGCTTTACAGGTCTGACCTGTTAATTACTGTACCTATGAGAACCCACCCTGGTAGTGGAGAAGGGACAAATGCTCTCTGAACACTCTAGATTGGAAGCTCTCTGTTCTCGTGAAGATGTGTGGTGTCCCCCTAAAGCTCATGTAAGACATAATTCAGAGGTGAATGATCTGATTATGAAAGTTATAACCTATCAAGGAATTATTCACTGATATGGACTAACTGGGTTGGTAACTGTAGGCAGGTAGGGTGTGTTTGGAGAAGGTAGGTCACTGGGAGCTTGCCTTTGGGATTTACATTTTGTCCTTGGTGAGCAGAGATCTCTCCCTGCTTCCTTGTTGCCATGTCCTGAGTTGTATTTCTCCATCCCACCCTTCCACCATAATGTTCTATCTCACTTTGGGCCCAGAGAAGTGAAATCAGTCATCTACAGACTAAGATCTCTGAAGCCATGAGCTCCAGATAAACTTTTCCTCCTCTACATTGTTCTTGACAGGTCTTTTGGACACAGTAATGGAAACTCTGTTTAAAACAGAACATTCTCCTCAGTCTGGAGAAAAACCAGTCCTCTGAGCCTCTCGTAGGAACTTAGAGCTGCCACTGTACCTAACACCCACTGTTTGTGACTGTTGTGCTCTGTCTGGCTATTCCCCTACCTGGGGTCTTTAGTTCAGATCTCAAATAAGGCTCCCTCAATATGGTTTCCTCAATATGGCTCCCTCAAGCTGAAGCCTAACTCCAGTGACCTTGACTGTTTCTGCAAATGACATTTCAAAAGATTAGATCCTGTTCCTCAAATCAACCCGTGCTTCTGGCAGTGAGAACCTTCACCACTCAGAGTGGAAAAGTCATCTATAATCAGCAACCCCAGAGTAGCAGTTTTTCACCCTGGGCAAACAGAATCAACTCAAATTATATTCCCTCAGAATGAGAAACATTGCCTGAGAGAGCAAAGTCAGTTCTGGGCCAACATGACAGCAAACATGTGCAATATAGACACAATTCTAGTTTGGAAGCTGTTCCAAACCATTTTAGAAGAAGTCAAGACTGTAATTCATAAAGTAAAGCAATAAAAAAGATGTTCTACTCTGAAAATTATTGTCATGATAATTAATTGCCATGCTAATCTTAGCATAATTAAATTATTGTTCCTACAAATTCTTCACATTAGGATATCTTCCTCCTACTCCCCTTCTAATTTCTCCTGGATATAATGCTGTCTGATAATTCTTAGGTCCCCTGACCCACCAGATTTATAATCATGGCCATATACTGGCACCATCCAAAAGCAAACTTTATAAACCACTTGTTCTACCTTGTCTTGCAACACAGTTCCTGGTTTCTTTCTAATCTCTCTGGCTTTTGACCTCAGTATTCATTTACCACTGCTGATTAGTCCTGCTTCTGAAGCTTAAGGAGGACTCAGTTCTCTTATTCATCATAAATTCAACTTCCCTCCACATCAACAAACTTCCAGCTCCCCTTAGAAAGTATTCCTAGTTGATTCCTTAGTTCCTATATGCTGCTGTAACAAAATACAAGACTGTATAATTTATAAACAACAGAAGTTTGTTTCTCACGTTTCTGGAGGTTAGGATGTCCAAGATCAAAGTACCAAAAGGCTCCATGCCTGGTGAAGGATGGTTTCTCCTGGAAGACACCACTCTCCATGTGGGTACCCACATGGTGGAAGGGACAGAAGGGCAAAAGGGTACAAAGGATCACTACCTTCACCCTCCTTTATAAGACCACTCAAGATTAGGACTCAATCATGTCCCAAATTCCATGCATCTTAATATCATCACCTTGGAGTTTAAGTTGCAACATGTGACTTTTGGAGGGACACACATTCAAACCATAGCAGATATGCTCAAATTTATGTATGGGTTGTAAGGTTATGGAGGTTTTTTTTCTTTCTTATGTTTCTGTATATATTATAATATTATCTTTATAATGAAAAGTGGGGAAACCAAAAATTACTTTCCTTTTTATAAAAAGGAAGCTAAACATCCTGCTCTTGGCAATCAAATCATGAGTTTTCTACAAGCAGAAACCTCACCAGGTTCCCCATGGCCTCCCTTACTGTTGCCCACTTTTTCCCAAACCCTCACACATCCTCCAGTAGCTAATTTACAGTGTTCTAAATGTTATATCTTTTTTTATGAACCAATCTTTACAAGTGGATTTAGCAGGATACTGTCCTAATTCAAAAGATTCATTGAGTGCTTGCTTATATTTCTAGAAGTGACCTCACTTGGTGGGACATATCATAGTAGGATAAGTCCTACTTGAGAGGGCAGTTACGTAATCCTAAAATCAGTTTCAAAATTATAATTGCTAAAAGATAAAGATACAACAAATCTAATTTTGTAGGTCTTCATTGACTTTAATTATGATTCTAGAATGGGCAACATTCCAGACTAAAAGTGATTCAGTTTGCCCCAATCTACCACATGTGCAGGTTATAATTATAGTCAGAGGACAAGAAGTGATATACAGAAACAATCTAATTGTCTTCAGTTAGCATTTTCCTTCTATGGTTATGTTTTAGCAGCATTCAGCCCCTGATTGGTTGGAGGTTCAGTAGACAGGACTGGTTGAGACAGACTGTTGTTTAGTGCAAATGTATATTCTTGGATTAAGTTACAGTTTGTGTATATTTCTAACTAAGTTATAGTTTACTATGGATAGAGGTCACTTGGAGCTAAACTTTATCACTCAAGTAAAAGATAAATTTAGATGAAACAACTCAATTTAACATGATTTTAATTTCAAACCATATATGGAAAAATTTTAAAACCATATATTCCTTCCATAATAAAACCTATAGAAGGGATTTCTCATTTATTCAATTTGTTTAATAACTATTACTATTACATTTCATGTATGTTGTGCAGCAGGCAGTATTCTAACTTTATTATCTTGATAAACGAATGTAGACAAGCTTGGGTAACACTAAGATACCTAAGTTAAAATATTTGGAATGTTCCACAGAGTGGAAAAGTGTAGTTTTACTACATCAAGTTTTAACTCTGAATGTTTACCAACAGTCCACAAGATTTAGTTCTAAGCCATTATAGATGGTTGAATGGTGAACCCCCAAAATATGCCCATGACATAATACCTGAAGCTCATGAATGTCACCTTATTTTGGATGAAGGTCTTTGAAGATGTATCTTGAAGGTAAGGATCTTGAGATGAGATGATCCTGTAAGAGCTAAATCTAATGACAAGTGTCCTTATAAGAGACATGAAAAGGAGAGACAGACAAAAGAAGAGGACAAGGTCATGGGAAAACTGATAGGAGTGATGGCATCCATAAGTCAAGGAATACCTGGAACCACAAGAAGCTGAAAGAGGTGAAGAACCATTCTCCCCTGCAAACTTCAGAGAGAGTATGACCCTGCTGACACACCCTAACTTCATAATCTGACTTGTAGAAATGAGAGAACAAATTTTATTATTTCAAGCCTCCAAATTTGTAGTAGTTTGTTATCACAACCGCAGTTAACTAATATATCCATGTACTTGAATCTGTAGTCAAGTTCTCACACCCTATAGCAATGGAGGGGATACATAGTGGATGTACAATAAATCTTTAATGGACTTCAGACCACTTGCTTTGTATAGTTGAAGGACTAGCTCTGGGGTAGAGGAGAGGGAGAGGGCAGCTCAAATTGATTCAAGATTATTATTCCACTCATACAACATTTGTAATTTTACAGTAGGAAAGATAAAGTAAGAAGCAGTACATTTTTCTTTTCTTGCCTACTGTGAGCTATATCAAACATGAAAGGAAAAACAGCACAAAGAATTCTGATTTTTTCAAACACAACATGCTTATTTTTGAGAAAATTGTTGTCCAAATAATTCCAAAAATGTATTCTACTTATATATTACATAGGATGTACATGGATTGTACGCTTACCTTTTTATTTTTAGGTCTAAGATATCTCCCATTATTCCCTTTTTTTTTACTAATGAAAAAATAAGTAACACATAAATAAATTTTTACATTGTGTGAGAAGATTTGGAAATCCAAGATTTATCCTGAAATCATTCAGAAATCTAATTTTTTTATACAGTAATGATAAATTACAACACAAACTAAGACTAAGCAATTCTCAATACCAAATGTAAAGAATATTTACATTTGAATAAAATAGAAATCTTAAAACTATGCAAAACCCAGCCGAACTAAAAGTAATAGCACACTTGTACTAAAATTAAAACATAGAAAACAAGAGAAAAGTTTATCGGGTATTTTTCTGTACACTTTACCTTAGACACCTAAACATAGCTGGAGCTGTAATTAAGGATAAAGGAAAGATGGATGACGAATGAAAGAAAGAGAAATAAATAACTCTGAGTGAGAATTTTCTGACAAATATGCCTTACCGGTTAATTTCCATGTCTTGAGCTGAGCAGCATCTGCATTGCTTGCATTTCCTTTCATTACCCGGACACCAATCACTTGCTCATTTATCATTCCCCTACATATGGTATTATTGAAATGTGATGATTCATCGCTTTCCATTGATCAAATAACTTACAGAATTACCTTCCAAATGCTTTGCACACAGTGGTGACTAAATAACTAAAAAAATCTGTAAGGATTCCTTTTAATAACATATTCAGGAAGATTTGGTAAACTTCGTTTCTTGTAATTTCTCCCTTTAGCATGGGGACCATGCTCTCTCGGTAGGCTCCATGGGCCTTCACACCACTCCTCCTCCAAATCTGTTCATTCCAAATGTTTTCATGTGTAAATGAACAAAAATTGCTATCAATTGAGAATATTTGGGAGCCATTTTCCTTGCCTTCCATTAAATAAAAATATAAAAAGAACTAGGAGCAAATTGATGTGACTATTATATGAGAAATCTCTTTAATATGTCATTTGGATAGTCAGTCCCTGGGAATATACCATCTTGTAAGCAAACAAATCAGACTTTGTAAATCACAAGTAAGCTTGCTTTCCTTCCAGAAAGTCTACTTGTGCATGGGTGTGTGTGTGTGTGTGTGTGTGTGTGTGTGTGTGTTTGTGTGCCTGTGAAATGTATTCTGTCATCATTTTGGCAACCCCCTCGGAGCTTAAGAATGTGTCAATTTTACATATTAAATCTAAACTGTTCAGAGGTTCAGAACTGTTTAGATGTTCGATCTGGATTGTTAATTGACTGTAATGGGCATGTGAAGTTTCCTCTTCTAGTTTGCAGACTCTCCTTTAGTGATGCCGGTAAATTGAGGATTTCGTCACCCTGGTGCATTAGCCTTGGTGAAAATTTATAAGACCTCTATGTCATGATAATCACACAGCCCAGTCTAATTCTGAGCAAACTGCTGAATGCAGCTGTCCCTCACCTTTCCTTCCTTAGTTATGGACAGTTTAAGGCAAAAGCTGAATTTACCAAGAGAATGTGGGCAGCTGTGAAAGGACATGATTTCTTCCATATTGAATCTGAAATATCTATGACAAACATCCCATTCTCTCTTACTCACCCTGGCTCCCATGTGTCTGCACACCCTTAGCTCACAGACTATTTCTGTGAGCAAATAAAGTAAAAAACAACAGATAATAACAGGTTTCTGCTTCTGGTCCTTCACCATAAGTGAGCAAGCAGGATTTTTGTGCTTTTATTTTTCCTTAGATAGCTCATATAGCCGACTCTCAACCAACTCCTTCCATGGCCACTTACAATTCCCATTTCTATGGAAATTAGAAAGAATCATATGCCCTGAGGATGATGCTTCTCTGAGCACCACAAAAGCAATGGTTAGAGGAAGAGGGCTTGGAGGCTGTCACCTCCTCCAAGTGAGATAGGAATGTTGTGCCACCATTTCTCTCCATTTGAGTGAGCCTGTCACTGGCCTCCTGTGCTTCAGATCATCCTTCCTTACTGGTCATCAGAAAATCAAATTCTCATGACAGTAAATCTCATTCTACAGGAAGCATGATGGAGGTCCTAAGTTGGTCCTGCTTTGTGGGGACACCAGTCTCCAAGGCCATAAACCTGTATCTTTGGGCCAGAGGCACTAACAAAGAAATGCACTGTTTGATGAAGTAAATATTCACACAGAAAGAAACCATCACAAATCAGGAGCTTGATTAGTCACTGCTCCTGTATTGTCTTTCTGAGAAATGAGATGTGTTTAAAATAGCACCCTACACTTCAAGAAGGAAGCGTGATGAATGATCATGCTTCAACTTCCCAGCAAAAAAGAATTGCACATCCAAACTGGCACAGGTGTCTCAAAAACTGTACATGAAGCAAGAAGTATATTTTCTACCTTAACAAAAGAAAAAGAAACAAGTAAGTAATTGCTGCCTCCCTCAAAGGGTTAAGAATTGCTGATTAGTTTTGGGTCATGCGTCACATTTTGAGTGCCTAAGCTTAAAGACACACTTCATTGAATCCCATCTAGCAAGCTTCATGCTTATGAAGGTGTTCCTCTTGATTGCTTCTCATCTGAGCTACAAAACGATTGGGTTGGAGACTGACATTGATTAAGTGCAAGAGAACCATGTTTTACTGTGACAGCTGCTGGGCCTCTGTCAACAAATCAATGTATTTTTTTTTCCTTTCCATCTTAACTCTCCCGTTAGCATCCTGCTGTTACTAGAGATGAAAAACATCTCTATAACTGTCTGCTGATTGACCACTTTCTGATTTGCCAATCACATAAAATGTTTTTATGACGAAAAAGACTAACCCTTCATTTTAAGCAGGTTTTTGTGCACAAATAGTGCAATTCCCAGAAATTCTCCAGAGTGTGGCTGCTGCGCCTGTAATTTAGAATCACAATAAAGAGTGAGACATGTTTTGCAGAAAAAAATGTTACTTTACTTCCAGGATTTGATCAGTTAGGGTAAAAATGCTTCCTGCCCACCATGGATTTGGGGAGTGTCTGAGCAGTGGTCTCACTCAATGATCAGCTGTCTAGGTAATACAGTCATTTTAAATAACTTTTTGTGCACAGAATACATTTGGTTATTTAAAATAGGGTGGAGTTTTTAAAAACTGACTTCTGTTAGATTCACACTCTATGCCAGAAATGGGAGGAGTGGTTAGAAGACCACAAATACATAGAACCTCAAAGAAACACTGAGCCAAAATAGAACTTTTGCAGAAATCTTGCTTAAAAAAGAGTAGCCTCCTGCCTCTCCTTCCAACTGCGTGGCTTGGGTTTGAGCACTGAATTTGCTCCAGTGAACAAACATTTATGAGAAACTTATATGGAATGAGCAAAGAGACCAGATAGAAAATTCAAGGAATTTTCAATGAAAAGTGTATTTTCATGTGCTTTTGTATGTAACTTTATTTTGTAACCAAATAGATAAGAGTGGATGGAGGATGTAGATCAGTGGTAGAGCATGTCCTTACTATTCCCAAGGTCCTGGGTTCAAACTCCCAGCACCACAAAAATGAATAAATAAATGTAAAGCAAGATTTTCACTGGGTAAAGTTTGGAAACATGGTTTATTTGGCCTGATCAATTTCATGTTGTGCCTTTAGCAATAAACATGAAGAACACACAGAATTTAACTGAAAACTTAGATCTTCAGTAGGCCAGGATGGCAGCAGGTGTGAACACTGAAAGGTGCTCCTCGATGTCTAAGCTGAGTGCAACCATGACTTGCCCCTGGCTTTTTGCCAGCTGGACCAGCAAGCCATGAGAGTAAAGTGAGAAAACTTAGCTCTCTTGTATAATTTTGGGGGCTACAGGGAACCACTTGTTCATATAAAGGAAGGCAGCACTATCCATTTCAAATGAAATGGAGTAATGGAACATAGGTTAATTTCTCAAGTAATGTGCATTGGTGAGAAGTACTGGCTTTATACGGAAAATTTCCCAACTTGTTCATTCTGGGATGACTATGGTAACATGCTGTTTTAGTTTTTTACACAGGACAGAAGAATTCAATTAATAGCAGATCTGTTTGTGTTCTATGTGATCAGATAGAAAATAAATAAGGAAAATAACCAAAATTGTAAAAGATTGCTTTCTTGTTTGAATTCAAGACTATACTAAAAATCTCTTACAACTGAAATGAAATCCATCACGTCTCATAAAATATATCTTCATATTCAACCATGTTTGCTCTATTACCTTATGACTTTAAGAAACAGAAGTCTCGAACAAGTCCTATTTCACCTGTTATGAGATATCTTTACTTAAGAAAGTTGTATTAAAACACTTCAGCATATTTATAAGTGCTGACCTGTCCCCTCTTTTTCAAGATTTGCTTTATTTATACCCTCTTCTCTTTTATCTATGGTTAAGAAAACTTTTCATTCTGAAAGAAGTTAAAAATTAAATTAGAAACTGGGTATGGTGGCATATGCTTACAATCCCCACTAGTGACATGAGAGACTGAAGCAGAAGAAGTCAAGTTCCAGGGCAACCTTGGCAACTTAGGGGGACCCTGTCTCAAAATCAAAAAGTAATAAAACAGGTTTGGCATGTAGCTCATTGGCAAAGTGCCCCTGGGTTCAATCCCCAATTATGGGGGGCGGGTGCTAAATGAAAGAAAACAGATGAACAAAACTCATTTTGACTATATTTGTTCCCCAACTATTTATGAGGGAAAGAAATTCCTTCTATTATCAGAAAAATGAGGGAATATGACCTTGGCTGGTTTTGTTCCTACAGCCAAGGGCAACACTCAGTGAAGGAAGCAGCTGTGGGCTGTTAGTGGCAGATGTTCCAAACAACCAAGGGATGGGTGCTTTGGCCAGAACAGGGGTCACAGCAAAGTCATAAGTATCTATTTGGAAAACACATTGTTCATAATAAATACTTATATTGCCATAGTGTAAAAATTCAACATATTTATAGTGGTTCATTTTCATAGGGAAATGTATTCCATGTTCAATATTGTGTTTTGTTCCTTTGGGTTGTGTGTGCATGTCTGTGTATATGTGTGCATCCATCGGGCCTATTTACTTCTAATTTTAAAATTAATTACTCCTAGAATCATAAAAAGGAAATTAGAAAAGATCTTGGAGAATCCTCTCATTTTACACATAAGGGAACTTTCCCTATGTCAAAGAACTTACCAGTGCTACAGCCACATGTGAAACTAGGTTCCATCTTATGTCCTTTTAGGTCACCATTCCGCTTGATTGATTTAAAAATCTTTGTGAATTATATTCCTAGTGGTCTTAGAAACTTTGGGGGAGATTCACAAGGATCCCATGGATCCCACTTCCTTGTAAATTTATAATCTGGTCATATCTGTGCTAAAATATGTTGCATTGTTACTAAAAATGTTACTCTATGAATAAGCCTTTACAGCATTTGTATTAGCTGTTTTATGACAACCTATTGTGAAACCCTGACCTCTTTTTCACTGTGGAAATGTGCTGGTCTTCCCATATTTTAATTATGAAGCCAATTTCAGTAATGTTCTCCTTCCTAGCTATCACCCCAATCTATCTCAAATAACTCTGCTCCATCAGTGAGAGGGCTGTGCTTCTTCAGAATTAATCAGACCCAATTCAGGCTCAAGTACACTCTCCCCATTCGTTGAGCCTTCTCTCCCTGCTTAATATATTTGCAGGCTAATGCTTCATTTCTGCTTGCACATCAGATTATCTGTCCTGGTGCCAAAAACTGCTCTTTTTAAAGAGAATTTTCTGTCAACGTTACATGCGTTGTCCTGTTCCCTCAGTCTCACTGGTGCTCACTAAGGACATCTGATTGCAGGGGGTAGAAACTACATCTGCCAATACTGGGGAAGGTGGTTGAAAACGCAGTACCTTCTACCCAACATGCTGGAACATTCTAATGTAGCACAGCAAGCCTCAGCCAGTGAGGCTGCTCCTGTCCATATGGTGTTTCCATGTGTCTACTTCTTTCTCTCAACTTGGTTTCCATGATTTATGACAAAGGTGACAATGACAATGTGACAATGATGAAGATGATATGTGCCAAGCACTGACTGTGTCAACTACATTCATAAAGACTGCTCCATTTGTATTTTAATCTACAAAAGGAATATATATCAGAAATATTATGAACATGGCCAACTACTCATGATAACATTTGTTTTATTTGTGTGATTCTAGTCTATAGAATTTAAACATCTATCTGTACAAGTCTTCCAACTGGTGCCTCCATGGACTCTTCAAAAGGCATTTCATGATTCCTACAGGAAGTAATATACCACTACCACATTCATTATCTCATGATTGTGCCATGGGCTTTTTTTAACCTAATAAAATTTGATAGACTTGCTGGGTATGGTGACACACACCTGTAATCCCAGTGGCTCCAGAGGCATAGACAGGAGGATCATGAGTTGAAAGCCAGCCTCAGCAATGGCAGCCTTAAGCAACTTAGTGAGACCTTGTCTCTAAATAAAATACAAAACAAAATAGGGCTGGGGTTGCTGCTCAGTGATAAAGTGCCCCTGAGTTCCATCCCCAGTACAAAAAATAAAATAAATTGATAAATCTTTAGTCCTCCTCTTAATAGAAACTAAAAAGATTCCATAAAAATGGAAGGCTAAAATTAATACAAAGCACTCATTATACAAATGTATATTTTGTTCCCTCTGACAATTCCCCCAGAAGGCACCCAACATAGAGCCCCTATGTAGAAGAGAATCCTACTGCCACTATCCTTCATCTCCAAAGCCTATTTCAACAAAACTGGCATTTAAAATGTAACACAGAAACCTAAACCAAAGCACTGATGAGTAACAGATTGTGTTTGTTTCTTTGATGAAGAGCTAAAGGAAGACTTTGTACAAGTCCCCATGATGAAATTAATATTTCTTTTTCTCTTGTAGAAGGCTTGAACCATTTTCCCTCCTTAAAGTTTTAAAGTCAAAGAGCATATTCTTTTCTTTAGAAAATCGGGGAAAACCTCAATAACTCCCGAACTTCACATGTGTAGTTACTGGCTTTCACTGCTGTTTTAGAAGATGCTTGCTTAACGAAATACTAAATTCATTGACTCCTGCCTGCTTTACTACCTCTGATGCATAGTCACCCCTACCTGCTTTAAACCTAAAGTATGGTCACCTTGACAATCTTTATTTTAAGTTATTCTTTTAGGGACTTGGAGATTAACTTGTCTTAGTGCAATGTTGTTAAATCCACCAGTATCTCCATTTGAGGTCACAGAAGTGTTCAATGGGAGACTCCTTGATGCCAAAGAACTGAAAACTCTAGTCTCAGATCATGCTAATACTGCCATTATTTTGGACATGTGTCCTATGAAGAGCCATGAAGTTCATTTATGCATGCACACACCCTGGTTGCTTCACTTCTGTACCCCAGCTTTCTCTTCCCTCATACCTTATCCACCCTGTTCCTTCATCCCATAAATATCCTTCAACTGTATCCTAGGGAGTCATATTTGAGTCTGCATGCTCCCCTTCCACATTATTGGACCTTGGTGAATAAACTCTCCTTTGCAAAACTCATTGCTTCATGGTTGATGACACTGCATGGTGGGCAAAAGAGGACTTGCTCAGTAACAAAATTATGGCTTTTGTCTTCTCTCAGTCTAATTTTACCCCAAAATGTATACCTAATCCTCTTGTTTTATATTAACACTTCATAAAATAAAGCAAACCAACTTGATGATGATGATGATGATGATGATGATGATGATGATGGAGAAGAAGAAGGAGGAGATGGAGGAAGAAGAAGAGGAGGAGGAGGAACAGAGGAAGAAACTATCATCTATTCAATCAATAGTATTTCATTCCATATGCAATAGGTTTAAAGGTAGGAGTTGGTGAGTGTGTGTGTGTGTGTGTGTGTGTGCGTGTGTGTGTGTGTGTGTGTGTGTGTGTGTGTTGGGTGCAATTTGGAAATGGAACTGGCAAATTTCAGGAGAGTTGAGTTCAAAGTTTCTAAACTTTACAAAGTAATAATAATTTGAATACATCAAGCTACCATGACTTTTCTTAGTTTGAGTCTTAGATCAACAATTTCCTGATGGAAAACTCTCCCTCAACATCTTATAGGAATCTCAAGTCAATGATATTAATAAAAAGAACTCATTATGTATCCTGGGACATTTGCTTTTTTTTTCAAACTGTTTGATTAATCTCATCATGAAATTGCTCAAGATTTAAACCTTATAGCCCTTTCATCTCCTACATCCAAGTGATTCTAATTGAAAACATCTCAACCTCTTTCTCATCACTATCTCCATTATCAAAGCTTTAGTTTAATTCTTTATCATCTTTTATACTCATTTTACAAAAACCACTTAAATAGTTTATTTCCTGCCATCAGAAATTGCTTTCCCCTTTTATTTCCTTAATTTTCCTATTAAGTAAAAACCAAAAACTAAAAACTTTCATTTTTGATTATGAAAATTTTAAAGCCTATAGAAAAATAAAGAAAATAATAAAAATATCCCACATTTCCACTAACCAGTTTCAATAGTTCATAATTCATAACTGATACTGTGATTTATGAAAAATATATATTTGGTCTTTGACCCTGCTCCTGGCACAGCTCCCCAAACGTTTAGAGGATCTTCTGGTATTCAAAACAAACTCTTCCACCCACATGGGCTTATGTTAATGACATGGCTTTTGGAAAGTGCTAATCACAAGATAGGGACTGGTTGCCAAGGGAACCAACCACGTGATTAGAGAGATTGAATTTTTTAGTCTCATTCTCTTAAGCTCCAGAGTCAGGAGAAGGACTATGGATTGACTTGATCACCAATGGCCAATGATTTAATAGATCATGCCATGTTATGAAGCCTCTGTAAAACCCCGAAAGTATGGTAGTGAGAAAGTTTATGGGTTGCATCATGGCAGAAGAGTGGTGGAAGGAAGCAGTTCACATGATGATCAGAGAGCTGAGTGGGATACCCTACTCACCAGATACAAAATATATACCCCATCCACCTTCAGTTTCCACTCAGTTAATCCCAGCACAGGATTAAATCACTGATTGGATTAAGTCTATCATAACCCAGTCATTTCTCCTCTAAACTTGATTGAACTATCTCACAAATGAGCTTTTTGGGGCCACCTCACATGCAAACCATAACAGGTATATAAGGACAGTTTATCTTCTTTTTCATGTTACCACCATTGCCTTGATCTATTAATTGTGATTAATATGTAATATGTTATCATTCCTTCTTGATTTATTAGCCAGAATTTCCCATAAAGAATTACCTTTCCTCATCAGTTAGTTGGTTACTCTAAACTGTGGTTTAAAGCTTTTACTGAAAGCACTTCACAGTCCACTGACAAATCTCATCACACCTCTCTCTTCCTCCCCACCACACACGTTTTCTCCAAGTCTGGGATGGTTTATAAGATGTGTGTTTCAAGAACTTTTTACATCCCCAGCATTTAGAAGCTGCTGGTGTACATTAGGTAATTAATAAATGTTTGCTGAATGGGGGAATGAATGAGAATTTCATATATAAGGAACTGATGGTATAATACTTAGACTTATGCATGATTTCAACACATTCAGACTTTCAGATGCACCTACTTAATGTCAGAAAGAATTCTTTTCAAGTGAGTACAATAATGCACTGACAAGTCATATTAACTTCTAATACAACATTATCAGTGAATTAAATGAAGACATCTTAAATTATACCATTCAAGAGATAAATGTTATTCTAGAATAGACTTGGCAATATGCACTCTTAGCAATAGGAAGTCACCAGTTCTTAAGTATTTCATTTCTCATCACCTACAGAAGCTAGACCATCACTCTCAGCAGAGACAGGTAACATTAGCATATCAAAGAGAACACTAAACAAACCTTCTTCCATCACAATGGGAAGATTTCACTCTATGGAATAGCACTTATCACTCTCCTAATTGTCAAAGCACTCCCCTTGCCTTAGATGAACCACATCTGTAGGTTTTCCTCTTCTACATATCCACTTTCTGGGTCTACTGGCTTATCCTTTCCATACGGTCTTTAAATGAAAGAGTTCTTTGAAGTTTGGAACTAAACTTAATTTACTTCTACTCTATATTGGTTCCCAAAACAATGGCATCTGATTATCAACTACTTAGTTCTTATGGACAATTTTCCTTTACTATTAGACTAAAATGCATCTGCCCATGTTTCTGCTTGGAAGTCTCACAGCCCCCTCACAGTGAACATCATCACCTTCCTGCTCTTCTTCCATTGATTCCAATAAACAATGCTAGAAAAACTAAGGACCTGTCATC
>JAJEJO010000613.1:66227-83274 GCA_020662805.1 Glaucomys volans | reverse complement strand
TATTTAATCTCCAGGTCTTGGAGTAGTTTCTGTTTCTAACTTTATCATTGATATCTAATTTCATTCCATTATGATCTGATGGTATATAAGGTAGTATCTCTATGTTTTTGTATTTGCTAAGAGTAGCTTTGTGGCATAACATATGGTCTATTTTAGAGAAGGAACCATGAGCTGCTGAGAAGAAAGTGTATTCACTTTTTGATGAATGGAATATTCTATATATGTCTGTTAAATCCAAATTAGCAATTGTGTCATTGAGTCCTATAGTTTCTTTGTTCAATTTTTGCTTGGAAGATCTGTCCAACTGTGAGAGAGGAGTGTTAAAGTCTCCGAGTATTATTGTGTTTTGGTCTATTTGATTCCTGAAATTGAGAAGGATCTGATTGACATACATGGATGCACCAATGTTTGGTGCATAAATATTTATGATTGTTATGTCTTGCTGATTTATGCTTCCTTTAAGCAGTATGAAATGTCCTTCTTTATCCCTTCTGACTAACTTTGGTTTGAAGGCTGCTTTATCTGAAATGAGAATGGAAACTCCAGCTTTTTTACTCAGTCCATGTGCATGGTATGTTTTTTCCCAACCTTTCACCTTTAGTCTGTGGGCATGTTTTTCTATGAGATGAGTCTCTTGAAGGCAGCATATTGTTGGGTCTTTCTTTTTAATCCAGCCTGCCAGTCTATGTCTTTTGATTGATGAGGTTAGGCCATTTACATTCAGGGTTATTATTGAGATATGACTTGTATTTCCTGTCATTTTAGCTTTTTGGGGGTTTTTAGCTTAACTTTGTTTCTCTTTTGGTTGACTCTTTTTTTAGGGTAATTCCTCCCCATGATGACTGAGATTGTTATTTTTCGTTTCTTCCTCTTCAAATATTTTGTTGAGAATGGTCTGTAGGGAAGGCTTTCTCTTTGTGAATTCTTTAAGCTTTTGTTTATCATGGAAGGATTTTATTTCGTCATTAAATCTGAAGGTAAGTTTTGCTGGGTATAAGATTCTTGGTTGGCATCCATTTTCTTTCAGAGCTTGAAATATGTTGTTCCAGGCCCTTCTTGCTTTTAGGGTCTGGGCTGAGAAATCTGCTGATATCCGTAATGGTTTCCCCCTGTAGGTAATCTGATTCTTTTCTCTGGCCACCTTTAGAATTCTATCTTTGTTTTGTATGTTAGGTATTTTCATTATAATGTGCCTTGGTGTGGATCTGTTGAAATTCTGTGCGTTTGGTGTCCTGTAAGCCTCTTGTAATTGATTTTCCATCTCATTCATCATATTTGGGAAATTTTCTGATATTATTTCATTGAACAGATTATTCATACCCTTGGTTTGTGTCTCTGTGCCTTCCTCAATCCCAATAACTCTTAAATTTGGTCTTTTCATGATGTCCCATATTTCTTGGAGTTTCATTTATGATTCCTAACCATCTTCTCTGTTTGTTCGACTTTGTTTTCAAGATTAAATATTTTGTCTTCATTGTCTGAGGTTCTGTCTTCCAAGTGATCTATTCTGTTAACTATGCTTTCTATTGAGTTTTTAACTTGGTTTATTGTTTCCTTCATTTCCTTGTTTCCTTCAAGGATTTCTGTTTGTTTTTTTCTCAGAACTTCTCTTTATTGAAATGATTTTTTGTTTCCTGCAATTGCTCTATTAGCTGATTTTTCATAGCCTGAATCTACTCTCTCTTCACATCATTCTCTTCTCGGATCATTTTCATTATGAACATTCTGAACTCCCTTTCTGTCATTCCTTCTACCATGCTGTCTTTGGGTTCTCTTGATGTATCATCTTGGTTTGTTTGGGACACTTTCTTCCCGTGTTTTCTCATGCTGCTCATGTATCTTCCCCTCTAGTAGTGCAAAACAGAGGGATTGCAATTTCCCTGTAAGGACTTAAAGTGTCCCTGCAGATTTCCAGTAAGTCACCAGATGTTTGAGAGGTGCTTGATCAAGCGGTGACCCAAGATATCTGCTGTCCTACTACCTCAAGGTTGGGAATAATCAATGCTTCTGGGCAGAGGCAACCAGGAGATGTAGCACTGTGGCCCCGCCGGAAGACCTGAGCTCAGCTCCGAGGACTCAGGCAGCCAAAGATGGTATCTCTCCGCCAGGGAAGGTGCAGAATGGCGCCAAAGGGCCCAAACTCGCTGCCGCAGCTGTTACCGTCTCTGCTCCAGGCCAGACCTCACCAGAAGCAGCAGTGCTGCATCCCCGCGGGAAGGCCTGAGCTCAGCTCCGAGGGCTCAGGCAGCTGAAGATGGTCTCTCTCTGCCAGGGAAGCTGCAGAATGGCTAGTACACTGTATTCTTTAAGGAAGGAATAACTTTTAGACACATAGCATGAGTATCTCAGTTTGGGATATAAGAACATGCCCTACAACCTCATCTAATTTACTACCCAAGCCTGGCTCAACCATGTTGTCAGACACACATACCACATTCTCCATGACCACCATCAAGACTAAGTCAGGAACACTATAACACCTTACAACACCTGGTGTCGTTTGGACAAGCGGTGTTCAGCCAAAGCTCCTGCTAATGCAGGAATATTCAGAGATGTAGTGATCGGATTGTGAGAGCTGTAACCTTTTCAGTCTATCCTAGTTCGAATGGGCTGACTGCATATACCTATAGGTGGAGGGTGGCTGCAGGAGGTGGGCCACTGGAGCATGCCTTAAGGTGTTCATCTTCCCTTTCTCTGCTTCATGAACCTGCCATGAAGTGAGCAGCTTTCCTCGGCTGGGTCCTTCCCCCATCATGTGCTGCCTCACTTTGGGCCCAGAGCAACGGAGTCAGTTATCTATGGACTGAGCCCTCTGAAGCCATGAGTCAAATAAGTTTTTCCTCCTTTAAGTTGTTCTTGTCAAGTATTTTGGTCACAGTGATAAAAGCTAATGAAAATGACATGCTGCACATTTTTAGCATTTGTTACAATTGTAATTAGGTAATTATTGTATGGTAAGTTGGGATAATGCTTTTATCTTTGCTTTTGTTTATTTTAAATCTTGACATCTCAAATGAAAATGTTAACTTATCAAGGCTAAGGGATTAGGGCTTGTTCATTGATCTCTTAATTCCTAACATCTGATATAAAATATACAATAAATATTTGTTGACTATAAAAGGATCAATCAATTAATCAGTCAAAAATGCACAAGGAACTCATTTTGTACTTTTGCCATCTAGGGCTTCAGAAACCTTAATGTGTGGATCAAAGTGAAGTCTTCTGCTAAGCTATGTATACTGACATTTGTGAAAAACTAATAAATACAGTACCTGCAATTTTGGTTTTACCAATTTAATTTTATTCAGCTGGTACTTACTTACAAAGCATCTTCTATTGGTCAGCAATTGTTTCAATCAACATACTTTAACTGTTAATTAGGAACATTTTGTTAAAAACCATATACTCCTTTATATAGCTTTACAGCTATGTAGAATCTCCATTGCTATTAAAGATTACTCATCTCCTCTGCTGTTCCCTGACATGCTATCCACCACATGAGTTGCTAATGCAGTTTTGACTTTCCTATTATTTTTAAAAGTAATGAAGTTAGGAAATATTGGTAGGTAAGACCAAGTAGATTATAAAAGCTTTGTGTTCAAACACTTGACTCAATTCATAGCAAGAAGTTTCCATTCTATCATTTAGTTGCCATAATATCTGCCCGTTTTTTGAAAGTGGAATCGTATTAATGGAAGATCAATTATAAGGTTGTTAAATGACTATAGATGTTTAATTACTTAGAATGCAATCAAAATACTATTCCTTACAAAAAAAGCAAAGTATCAAATAGACCTTTTGAGAACATATTATTCTAATAATTGTAAATATAGGGTCTTGGATAAAAAATTTCATAAACAAGGAAACCTCACAACTATTCTCATTCTCAGTAGGAAACCTTACATTATTGATAGAGGTATTATTCAGCATTCTTGACTCGTACTTACACATGACCTAAGGTTCTCAAGCATTCCTTAAATTTCTTTCCCTACTGATTTTTTGTTTGTTTATTCTACAGTTATTAAGAAAGATGTACAAATGACTCTAATTGTAAATTCATGTCTGCATCCTCTTCTTTCTGACAGATTTCACTTTCTGTTTCAAGGCTATGATACTCAATACATATAAATTTCACGTTTTTCTTGATAAATTCATTTAATATTATAAAATTCTTATCTTTAACTTTATTTTTCTTCCCTTCAAGTTTCCTTTTACTAGTATAGTATAAATTTACTGACTCCTTTGCATTAGTGTTTGTGTAATATGACTTTCATGTATTCTTGCTCTCAAATTTTGTGCATCCTTGTATTTAAGATGAATCTACTATAAGTAGCATAGAGTTAGGTTTGTACTTTAATCCAGTCAAACAATATTTGTCTTTAAGTTGAAGTAGTTAACCTTTTTGCACTTACCAACTACTACTGTATATGAGTTCATATCTACTACAGCAGCATTTGTATGTTCCATTCTACTTGTTTTCCTTTATTGTCCTCATTTTTGTTTCTGTTTTTCTTTTAATCATTCATTACTTTGTTTTACCTTTTATTACATTTCTATTTGTCCTTTTGATTCACATTTTACAACTTACCTTAATGATTAGAACTTCCATTCCAGTTTTATTGGTGCCTATGTTAAGTTTAAACACTTTTAAAAACATTCCTAGAAAATGCAAAGATCTAGATATCTTTCATTCCATGCATCTCCCTTGTTATGGTTCAGACATGAGGTATTCCCCAAAAGGTCATGTGTGAGATAATGCAAGAATTTTCAGAGCTGAGATGATTACATTATGAGAGGTGTTACCTAATGAGTGAATTAATCCACTAATATGGATTAACTGGGCAGTACTGGTAACTGTATGCAGGTATGGTGTGACTGGAGGAAGTAAATCACTAGAAGTGTGCCTTTGGGGTTTATATTTTGTCCTTGGTGAGCAGAGCTCTCTCTCTTCCTCCTGGTTGCCATGTCCTGAACTACTTTCCTCTGTCATGCCATTCTACCATGTTGTTCTTTCTCACCCTAGGCCCAGAGCTTTGGAATTTACCAACCACGGACTGAACCTCTGAAATCAATAGGAAAAATAAACTTTTTCTTCTCTACAATGTTCTTCTCAGCTCTTAGCTCACCGTGATGAAAAACTGACTAAAAGAGAAATTAATACTGAGAACTGGGGTCTTTGCTATGATTAACTGGACCATGTGGCTTAGAATCTTTCAGAGCACTTTTGGAGTTTGTGGAGGAAGTTTGAAAAGTTTAGAGATGAAGGCTGAAATAGCTTTAGAATATTATAAGTGGAGTTCAATAGGCAATTGTGGTGGGAGCCCAAAAAAACAGAATGCTGAAAGGACTGAACAGTAAAGACTGATTTCATGAGGTTTCAGAGGAAAAGGAGGACTGTATTGGAAATTGGACTAGAGGCCATTCAAGTTACATTCTGACAATGAAGGTGTCTATATTTTGTGCATGTCCTGAATCTTAAGTTAGGCTGAATTTAAAGCTAATGGACTGCACAAATGCAAGATTCTGGAGTTAGGAGGTTGTGAAGGCTTCCATCAAAATTTCAAAGGGAGGTCTGGGAGGCCAGGCAAAGTGTAGCAGGATCAAAGCCCTTGTAGGCTGATTCTGAGAAGCTGATGCATAAAGATGTGAAAAGGAAGCTGAAGCTACAGTGGAGACACCTCTGAGATTAAGAGATGCTGGTAGTATGGGACATCCACTAGGGAAAGCGGCAGGAATCAAGCAACAAGAGAGAATCCATGTGGGCTGCAACTAGCAAGACCATAGGAGCAAAGCTATATGAGCCCACTGGAGGGAACATCATGCTGCCATGTGCCCAGATGCTGGATGTGGAGCTACTGGATGTGTTTGCCCAGTTGGATTTTGGTATTGTTTTGGTCTCATCCCTTCTTACTGAGTCACTATTTCTCCATTGTGGAATGGAAATGTTTACTCTATACCATTACATATTGGATATAAATTATTTCTGATCTTTCAAGATAAAGTATCTATGAGTTTGCCTCGAATCTTAGAAGAGATTTGGGACTTAGACTTTAGGACAGTAATATAATTGTTAAGACTATGGGAAATCTTACAAATAGA
Organism: Glaucomys volans; assembly: GCA_020662805.1. Lineage (NCBI taxonomy): Eukaryota > Metazoa > Chordata > Mammalia > Rodentia > Sciuridae > Glaucomys > Glaucomys volans. Next base: position 77,175 of record JAJEJO010000613.1, on the reverse strand, counting down.
CTAAATGTGTTTTGTTTTGTGAGATGAACATGAGCTTTTGAGGACCAGGGGTTGAATATCATGCTTTAGATAAGAGGTGTCCCCCCAAAGCTATAAAAGGTGTAAATTAATGGTAAATTAATTGATGACACAAATTGACTGGTTGGTGACTATAGTCAGGTGGGGTTTGGCTGGAGGAAGTAGGTCTCTGGGGGTGAGCCTTTGTGGTTTATATTTTGTCCTTGGTAAGAAGAGCTTCTCTCTGATTTCTGGTTACCATGTTACAAACTGCTTTCCTCTTTCACACACTTCCACCATGATGTTTTGCCTCGCCTCAGACTCAGAGCTATCGAGTTGTCCAATCATGAACTAAACCTCTGAAATTGTGAGAAAAAATAAACTTTTCCTCCTTGACAATGTTCTTGTTAGGTCTTACGGTCACCATGATGAATGGGTGACTATAACACCTTTGTTTTGTACTCTTTTTGTTATATACTACAATTCCACATATATTTTAAAATTCACAATATATCATTAGTGTTTTAAAACTAATTAAAAAATAATAAATAGTAATAAATATAAAACAAAAATTAAAATTAATGAATAATAAATTAATTAAAGTCCATGAAAACTTTGGTTATCCCCAAGTTCTGAAGATATTATCCCAAATGTTCTTTTGGAAGTTTCTATTTTTAGCTTTTATGTTTAGGTCTATAAGCCATCTCAAATTAATTTTTGGCATGACATGAGGTAGTATTTTAAGTTCATTTTCCCCATATTATATAGTTGTTTCAACATCTTGTATTTAACAGACATTTCATTCTGCATTTAAATGATCTGAATCCTTGATTGAAAATCAAATATTGATCTAATTCTAGGCTCACTATTCTGTTCCATTGCTCTATTTGCTAGTCTTTATTCAAATTACAAACTGTCTTTATTATTCCAGACTTATAATACTTCTTGAATAAGGTAGTGTGAATCCTTCAACTTTATTTTTCTTTTTCAAGATTGCTTTGGATATTCAAGAACACATTACAATTTTAGAATTATCTTGTCAATTGCTAAAAGAAAAAAAAAACTTAATGGTATTATGATTAAGGTTCTGTTCCATCACTCATGTCCAGCATCAATTCTCCACCTTAAAATCATCCACTCATACTCAATTTTAAATTGCTCAACCATCTAATTTTTAGAGCATCATTCAGCATGAGTCCAATATGTAAAATTCAACTTAGATGCACAAATCCTGCCAAAGTTTATTCAAATATTCCATAGGCATTAAGTAAAAATTAGCAAACATTTTATTTAGTTCCTCATCCAGACCTTGAATATGTCATCCCCACTCATCACCATCACCTATCCCAAGTAATTTGGTAATTAATATATTTACTCAAATCGTAATGATTTGCTCAAGTATAATTCTGTAAGCAAAATCCTCTTCAAATCAATGCATCATCAAATATAAATTAAAATTGCTTGTGGCTGTAGTAAAGCCATACCCTCTTCTAATCTCTCTCACACATACAATACACACACACACACACACACACACACACACACACATTGTATACATTCAATGTTTTTGCTTCTTTTAAGCATTTGCCAACTTGAGATTTATTTACACTAATACTGTTCAGCTTCTGATGTTGGAATATTTTATGGTAAAATACAGAGACCAAAAAGATCCTATTCACCCATCCAGGAACAATCATAGTGATGTTTAAATGGAGATGGCCTCTTTACCAAGTAGTTCCTGTAATACCCGGGATTAAGCCTAGTATTGAGATGATTTCCAAAGTTATCATATATGGTTTTCCTACTCTTTGGTGTGACTGAAGACATTTTAGATTATGCCTTAAATTACAATTGGGTCTTCACTTTTCAAGTTAGTCTTTCCATTGTCAAAACATACTCTCCTTTACCACTTATCCTCTTCCTACCCCTGACAAATCAATAAGTGCCAGTTCTTCTAGATTTGCATTACTGGATCAGCAGAGTTCTAACCCAGCCAGTTTTATATGTGGGATACTTCAAATTTGACTAGTCATGACCTGAACCAAAAACTGTCACAAAATGCCTGTAGTGAACCCTCCAAGCCCATCCTTTCCAGAGATAATAGGTAAATTCCATAACTACATGCTAACATAGTCAATTTTTCTAAGTAGACTTTATTTTGGGAACAGTTTTAGGTTCACAGCAAAACTGAGCAGAATGGGCAGAATTCCTATGTATCCCGTATTCTTCATCATCCCCTATACATCCAGCCTATTGCAGTCATCCTGCATGAGAATGGTATATATCTTAAAAACGAGTGAAGCCACATTAACACATTATCTCCACTCAACATCCATAGTTTTCATGAGGGACACTCCTGTATTGAACATACCATTGATTTTAGTCACTGTATAGAAGTAGATACCCAACCTTATAGTATCATACAATAATACTTTCACTGTCCTTTAAAAACTTCACTTTACATTTCCTCCTCCTCCTCCTCCTCCTCCTCCTCCTCCTCCTTCTTCTCCTTCTTCTCCTCCTCGAAGGCAAGTGCTCTATAATTGAATTACATCTCCAGTCTGTATTCCTCTTTCCTTATAACCCCTGAAAACAATCGATCTTTTAACCATCTACATAGTTTTACCTTTTTGGAAAGTCATAAAGTTAAATCATTAAATAAATATACATGGATTAACTTCTTTCACTTAGCAATACACATTTAAAGTTCCTCCATATATTTTCGTGGATCGAGAGCTGATTTCCTTTTAGTTCTGAAAAATATACCATGGCATAGCTGTGCCATAGCTTATCCATTTACCTACCAAGAACATTCTGGTTCTTTCCAAGTTTGGGAAATCATGAGTAAAATTGCTATAAGTATTTGTTTGCAGGTTTTTGTGTGAACAAAAGTTTTCACATCATTGGAGTAAATACCAAGATGTGTAATTACTTGATCATATGTTAAGACAATGTTTACTTTTGTAAGAAACTAGCAAATTGTCCAAAGTGGACGTACCTTTTTGTCTTTCCACCAAGAATGAGAGTTCCTGTTGTTCTACATCCTCAATATTTTATGTTGTCAGTGTTTTAAATTCTAGCCATTCCAATAAGTTAAGTGGTCATCCTGTCTTAATTTTCATTTTCTTTGTAACTTGTGATATGTAACATCTTTTCATATGTTGGCAAGTGTCTGTTAAGTATTTCTGCCTATTTTTTAACCAGATTATTTATATTCTAAATGTTGAGTTTGAAGGGTTCTTTCATATATTTTGGATAGTAGTCTTTTATTTATCAGATATGTCTTTTGAAAATATTTCTCTCAGTCCATAGCTTGTTTTCTTATTCTCTTGAGAGTGTTTTTCATAGGTCAGAGATTTTCAATTTTAAATGAATCTAGAGTGAATAATTATTGATTTCATGGTTCATGCCTTTTGTTTCATATCTTAAAAGTTATTGTCATACTCAAAGACGTCTAGATTTTATGTTATTTTCTAGTTTTTTTAGTTTTGCACTGGACATTTAGGTCTATGATGCATTTCGAGTTAATTTTGGGGACGATTATAAGATCTGTGACTAGAGTCATTTTCTTTCTTTGTATACAGATGTTCAGGTGTTCTAACACCATTTGTCAAGAAGAGTATTCTTTTCTTCATTGTATTACATTTGTTTCTTGGTCAAAGATCAGTTGAATGTATTCTTGTGGGTTGATTTTTTTGTGCTTTCTTCTATTTCTTTGATAAATTAATCTATTCTTTCACCAATCATAGTGTCTTGAAAACTGTAGATTTACAATAAGTTTTGAGAGCAGGTAATCTTGAGGACAGTACATCAGAACAAAGGAAATCAAATTACAATCAAGTTCATTATATGTTATTAAATAATGACCAATTCTACAGATTTTTTTATGAGAACATATTCCAAATGTGACATGACATTAAGCAATGCTCAGCCAGGGAAAACACACACACACACACGCACGCACACACACACACAGATGAAGATTTAAAATGTTAAATATCTTTTATATTAGAATTAACAAAAATGATCTCACTCTCTTAATTGGATAAAACTCATATTTTCAATGTGAAATTATATTGAATTCTGAAGCTATGAACTTATAATGTCAGCTCTTTAGCAAAGTAATGAAATACTACAGCAGATTTAGTTTGGAAGTGAAAAGGCTCATGTTCCCTATTACACAAAATTTTGCAAATCAGATAAATAAGATATTTTTGGCTCTATACTGAGACTAACAGATCTCTACCTTTTGAGATAGAACTGCTGCTGTGCTTTGAAATTCAAATCTCTTTAGGCCGCCTCCACTCACTTTCATTCTCTTACCTGCTATTTCTACCAAGTCTGGCAAACTTGCTACAACTACAAGCTCCAACTGAGGCAACTGGGACAATCAAAATAAAAGGTTATAATATCACTGAGTGTGCATCACTCTCAAGATGACTGTAGAAACTGCAAAACTTTCAGCTTTCCTGTGTTTATTGGAAAATGTGAATGGGAGGAGCAGTGTTGGCTTGTTTTAGTATCAGAACTCAGACATTGTAGAGGCTCAGGTAAAAATGATTGCATTAAATGGTGCATGAACACAAAAGAGGGTGCTCTATTTTACCCTTAGAAAGGATGAAAAAAATTTAATTCTGAAGGAAAAAGATCTTTAATCTTGAGGCAGTGGTAATGGATCAAATGACTTCAGCATTTCAATATTTGACTCTTACTGATTTCAAGAGCTTTAAGAAAATATTAACATGTAATAGAGAATCAAAACATACTTCCCAGACTACACCACAAAAACATACTCAGTTTGAGCCTCTATAAAGTATAACTTATAATTTCCATCTAGTCTTTAAATTGGAAAGACTTTGGGGCTAAGTTTAAGAGTGAGCACTCCAACAAAATTGGATTGTTCCACATAAAAATATTTTTAAAAGTCTTTCAATTGGAGGGTGGAGAGAGAGGAAAGCAAGGATTTGTTGACAGAAAATTGTTGACTAACACAGAAAGTGTTGAATTTCAAACTGATCATGTTTCTGCAATGAAGTAAATCCCTCCCTCTCACCTACAGGTACTAAATAAAATTTGTCATACAGATAAAGTTACATGTAGGTTTATTTTTCTAAAGAGAAAAATTAAAAATTTAGAAAGGAGACTAATTTCATATTTGATTTGATTCCAGTTGCAGATAAAGGGGCTACCTTAAGTCAAAGCAAAAATTCAGTCAATTCAGGGAATTCGTCAGTCATTATAAAACCATAGGAATCAACATTAACCATTGCTTTTATCTGCCTGTACACCCTAATCCACAGAATTTCATAGACACTCTGGGTGGGGGAGGAGGTTGCTGAATTTCCAATAAGACAAAGAACAGAAATCATAAAATACTTATCAAGATCAACCAATATCTCAAGCCAACATTGTGTCGATGACTTCCAAGTTACAACTATGAATTAAAAGGCATTAAAGGATATGAAGAAATGCATGGGGCATACCTAGAATCACCAGGGGAGGTTCTGCCTCCAGGTGCCCTTCACAACTTGACAAATGTTACTGGACACCTCTGACACACAAGACTTTCTTCTAGGTGCTAAAAATGATTGAAAGAGCAAAGAGGTCAGTCCCTCAACAAAGGTACTTTTAGGGGAATTAAGGGAATAATAAAAGAGAATAAGGCAATATAACCATAGTACACGAGGGATATAATACTGTGTATGGGTGTTCGTGCCTGAGCATGTGTGCACACACCTTCTTTTTTGAAAATGAAGCTTGAAAGTTCAATGGATGGAAAATTATTACCATCATTTAGGAGACAGAGGTGAGTGATCAGAAGTTTCTATTATTTATTGTATGTGAAAGAATTTTAAATTCTGGTACATTTTTAAAATTAAGGTGTAATTCGCATGTGATACATGAAATGTGAAATTTTATGTATCTCATAGGTGCCATTGAGTTGGATCAAAGGTATGTAGTCAGGTAATCCACACTCACTTCCAAACATATAACACTTACATTACCCCAGAAAATTTCCTGGACTGCTTACTGGTTAATCCTCACTGCATTTACTTCCATCTCAAATAACCACTGCTTTTGTTTCTCTGGATACAACCTTAACAGGCAGACAGATGTGGAAATAGCATTAACAAGTCTGTGACATGTAAAAAACATCAAGCCATCACAATGATTGCATAGAGGGAAACAGAATGTGAAAATCTACACAAGAAGGTGGGGGTCACAATGTAGAGGATCTTAAATTCCAGTTAGGAGGGGATGTTTGTATATTACTCATTTAAATAAAATTATTGAAGCAAAATGTATTTTCCTAAAAATATTCTGGGCACAGAGGTGGTTATACTGATTTACATTATCAACGGGGACATAGAGGCACATTTGCACACTACATTAATCAACCTCCAGCAATTTCATAAGAGTAAAATATATTTCTATCCTTTAAACTCAATATACTTGTACTGAGCCCAAATATGTCTTAATTTGACCTCAGTTTAAATATGTTTTTCTTTTATCACTTTCTGCTTCTTTTTCATCAAAGTGCACTTCCAAGAGACAGGTTTCATGGTAAAGAATGTTTTTGTGTTATGAGCTGAATTCAGTTGATATTATCAGTAAAAACTCACATAAAGTAAAAATTTTCCAAGATTGATGGGACTCCTGTGTGAGCACTTTACTTATTTCTTCCTGCCTAAAATACAGACATGAGTTTGGAGATTGTGTAAGGAAAAATGAAAGAGCAGAGTTAAAATCTAGGGTCTCTGTAAATTTCTTGGGCAGCTGTTTCCACCCTGGGCTGTCATCCTAGCCTTCTTTCAATGTGAAATAAACTGCGTCATATGTTAGAGCTATTAAGGTTTTCTGAAGCTTGCAGTAATATGTCATGCAACCAGTGCTCCCCGCTTTTCAGATTTTTATATAAGAAAGTTGGGACCGAGCTAAAGTTAAAAATCTGGGAATGTGATCTGTAAAATCACTGGGAATCAAACATTCCTTGACCCTGTTTGTAAGATATATCACATATTGAATATATCATATAATTTTTCTCAGGGGCTATTAAAGTTTTCTTCCTGATATATTCAATTTCCCTTTTCATAGATTCCTTACGTGCCCTCTGCTTCTGCCATTAGTATCACTAGAATATTGAATCAAAAAATGTACTTTGCATCATGGAAAATTGCATGCAAAAGTTATCTTGGTTGTTCCCAGTTGGGGGCTATTATGAAAAGAGCTCCTATAAACATCAGCATTATTCAGTAGGCTGGGTAGCTTCGACAACAGAAATTCATGTTTTCACAATTCTAGACGTGGAAGGCTGAGATTAGGCATGCAGCATTATTTAGGATTCTGGAGAGGTTCCTTTCCTGCCTTGCAGATAGCTACGTTCGTGCTATGTCTTCACATAGCAGGACAGACAGACGGAGAGACAGAGGAAATACAGTTCAAATGAGGTCAAGCTATGTTGTGATTATGGTGTGTGCCTTTTGAAACTCATGTTGAAATTTGACTCCCAATGTAATGGTGTTGAGAGGTAGTGGGGCCTCTAAGAGGTGATTATGTCATTAACAGGGATTAATGCCTTTTTTTCAACAGACTGTGCATTCTCACTACAAGAAGTTGTTGTAAAGCAAGGCCACCTCATGTTTTGTCTTTTCTGCATAAACTTGTTTGCCTTTCTACCATGAAGCCCTCACCAGACACTGAGAGGCTGAGCCCATGGTCTTAAGATTTCCCACCTTTCAGAACCATAAGTCAAATTAAACTTTTTTTCTTTATAAATTCCTGGTCCCACTTATTCTGTTATAACAACAGAAAATAAACTTAGATGGGTCATGAGCATGGTGTTTCGTCCTGTCGGACTCTGGCCATGTAAGCAGAGGAAGAAATCAATCTCTCTCTACTTCTCTGTGTCTCTCTGTGTCTCTCTGTGTCTCTCTCTGTCTCTCTCTCTCTCTCTCTCTCTCTCTCTCTCTCTCCCTCTCTCTCTCTCTCTCTCTCTCTCTGTTACATGAAGACAAAGCAATCTAGTTCCTTTGCCTCTTCAGTTTCTACTTTAGAAACAGTTTGTAGATATCCACAAAATAGCTTGGGAATTTTATGAGAATTACTTTGGATATATGAATAAAATTAGTGTTTTTGGTTTGGGCATGAGGAGTCCTCCCAAATCTCCTGTGTTAATGTGGGAGGTGAAATGATTGGATTGTGAGAGCTGGAACCTCATCAGTCCATCTTACCTTGAATTGACTGATTAGGTGGTAACTATAGGGATGTGGAGTGTGGCTGGAGGGGGTGGGTCACTGTGGGCATGCATATTCCCTGCAATCCCTTCCCCTCTCTCTTTCTCTGCTTCCTGGCTGCCATGAGGTGAGTAACTTTCTCCTGATCCACCCTTTTACCATATTGATCAGCCTCATCTCAGGCCCAAAGTGATGGAATCTACCAACCATGAACTGAAACCTCAGAAACTGAGCCCCGAATTAACTTTTCCTCTTCTAAGTAGATCTTGCCAGATATTTTTGTCACAATAATGAAAAACTGTCTAATCCAATTAGGAAAATTTGACATTTAAACGACATTAGATCTTCTTGCACATAAATATATGATCTCTCCATTTACTTAGATCCTTAGCATTTTGTAGTTTTCCTTCCCATAGATTCTGTGCTTTTTAAAGATTTATGTGTAAGTATTTGATTCTTTTGTATATTTTTTCAATCTTCAGGGTTGATCTTGAGGGTCACCACTTAGTTACACCACCTTTTTTTTTTTTTGAGACAAATTCTCACTAAATTGCCCAGGCTGGCCTCAACCTTGCTGTCCTCCTGCTGCAGTCTCCTGGAAGGGTGGGATTGCAGGCATGTGACACTATATTTCACCAAAATAGAAATTTGGTTGAAAATTCAGTGAAACTATTCTTCAAATTAAAAAAAAAGGAGAGAGAGAGAGAGAGAGAGAGAGAGAGAGAGAGAAAGAGAGAGAGAAAGACTATCACAGACATAAAAGCTGAGAACAGTCCTATAAGAAAATATCAAAATTCTTAGGGAGAAGGAAAATCTTGCAGTTCCCAAATTTGGATTCACACAAAGTAAGAAAAATGTGAGAAGGAATAAATGAAAGAAAAATAAAATGTATTTTTCCTCATTGTTAATTAGTCTAACAGATAACAGTTCAAAACAAAAGTAGCAATAATGTTTTGGGTGATCATAGTATATAGGTATTGAAATGAATGCAGCAATGCCACAAAGAATAGGGAGTCCCTTCTGTGGTGATACAGTGTAATGTATCACCTGGTGGACGTAGACTATCAGTAAATGCACATGGAAAACTCTAGTGCAAACATGCAAAAAAAAAAAATTAAAGTAGTAAAATAAAAAGAAAAGAAAATGGGGTCATATAAAATGCTTAATTAAAATAGCAAGAGCAGAAAGTAAAAAAAAGAGGAGACAATTACATGCAATGAACAGAAAAGAGTTACAAATGGAGTAGATATTAAGGCAACTATCTAAATAATCACTTTATGTTTTAGTGGTCTAAATATATCAATTAAAAGATAGTCCAAAAGTGTGTACTTAAAAACCTCAAGTGTGGGTTGTCTGGAAGAAACTCACATTAAATATGAAGACACAGATAAGATTAAAAGTAAAGGGATGGAAAAGATATACCATATTAACACTAATTAAAATAAAGCTGGAGTGATTATATTAATCTCAAAGTAGACTCAGAGCTACAAAAATGATCAAAGGAAGAAAAGGACTGCCTTACATAAATGACAAAGGGTTAACCCCAAGATATTATAATCCAATGCTCCAAGAAATTATAATCCTTAATGTTCATGCACTTAGCAGAGCATCAAAATACATGGGGCAAAATCTGACAGGATTTCAAGGAAATTTCAGGATTTCAAATCCACTTAGATAGAGACTTCAACCTTCCACTTATTAGACTGAACTAGAAGTTAGAAAAGGGGTCAACCTTAACAATACCATTAATGAACTTGATTTTATCAGTGCTTAAAGAATACTTCCAACAACAGCAGAGTACAAATCCTTCTCAAGCTTACATAGAACAGTCATCAAGATAGACCATGTGCTGGACTAGGAAACACATCTTAACAAATTTCAAAGAATAAGAAAAATACAAACCATCTTTTCGGACCACAGTAAAATTTAAGTAGAAATTAATAAGAGAAAGATAACAGAAAAGTCCCAAAATATTTAGATATCATGTAACACATTTTTTAAAACACATGGGTCAAAGAGGAAATCTTAAGAGAATTTTTAACATATTTCGTTTTGGGTTTTTAATTTTTAATTTTAGTTCATTGTACAACTACCGTGGAGTACAACTATCATTTGTACTGGTTGTAAAAAGTAGAATCATACAATTTGCACATTTATACATATACGTAGGGTATAGATGTTTGTCTCATTCTATTATCTTTCCTTACCCGCCCCCTCCCCACCCCTTATTTTCCTCTATACAATTCATCCCTTCTCCATTCTTCCCATACCTCCCTCTACCCCCACTGTGTGTCATCAACCACTTATAAAAGAAACCATTCGATTTTGGTTTTTTGGGGATTGGCTAATTTCACTTAACATGATCTTCTCCAATTCCATCCATTTACCTGCAAATGTCATAATTTTATTATTCTTTATGGCTGAATAATATTCCATTGTGTATATATACCACAGTTTCTTTATCCATTCATCTATTGAAGGACATCTAGGTTGGTTCCACAATCTAGCTATAGTGAATTGGGCCGCTATAAACATTGATGTGGCTGCATCACTGTAGTATGCTGATTTTAAGTCCTTTGGGTATAGACCAAGGAGTGGGATAGCTGGGTCAAATGGTGGTTCCATTCCAAGTTTTCAAAGGAATCTCCATACTGCTTTCCAGAGTGGCTGCACCAATTTGCAATCCCACCAGCAATGTATGAGTGTACCTTTTTCCC
>JAJEJO010000613.1:27824-66127 GCA_020662805.1 Glaucomys volans | reverse complement strand
TGTCTGCTCATTTCCTTAGCCCATTTATTGATTGGGTTATTTGTATTCTTGGGGTAAAGTTTTTTGAGTTCTTTATGTATTCTGGAGATTAGTGCTCTATCTGACGTGTGTGTGGCAAAGATTTTCTCCCACTCTGTAGGCTCTCTCTTCACATTGCTGATTGTTTCCTTTGCTGAGAAAAAGCTTTTCATTTTGAATCTATCCCAATTATTGATTCCTGCTTTTATTTCTTGTGCTTTGGGAGTCATGTGAGGGAAGTCTGGTCCTTGGCCAATATGATGAAGATTTGGACCTACTTTTTCTTCTATTAGGTGCAAGATCTCTGGTCTAATTCCTAGGTCCTTGATCCATTTTGAGTTGAGTTTTGTGCAGGGTGAGAGATAAGGGTTTAGTTTCATTTTGCTGCATATGGATTTCCAGTTTTTCCAGCACCATTTGTTGAAGAGGCTATCTTTTTTCCATTGGCACCTTTGTCTAATATGAGAAAATTGTATTTTTGTGGGTTTGTCTTTGTGTCCTCTATTCTGTACCATTGATATACCTGCCTATTTTGGTGCCAATACCATGCTGTTTTTGTTACCATCTCTTTGTATTATAGTTGAAGGTCTGGTATTGTGATACCTCCTGCTTTGCTCTTCTTGCTTTAGCAATTCTGTGTCTCCTATTCTTCCAAATGAATTTCATGATTACTTGCTCTATTTCTATGAGGTCTATCATTGGAATTTTAATTGGAATTGCATTGAATTTGTATAGTGCTTTTGGTAGTATGGCCATTTTGATGATATTAATTCTGCCTATCCAAGAACATGGGAGATCTTTCCATCTTCTAAGATTTTCTTTAATTTCTTTCTTTGTTTAATTTTTTTTATATATAACACTAACTTCTTGCAAAGTTTATTCATGTTATTTTGTCTGTAAGCATTAATTGGATTTAAATTTTACTATTAATAAGCTACTTTTATCATAAACCATTAAATATATTTCACAATCATGTTAACATCTAATGTATTAAAAATACATAATGTAGGTGGCATATCTGTAGTCCTTTGGGTTCTTTTAATTTCTTTCTTTAATGTTCTGCAGTTCTCATTATAGAGGTCTTTCACCTCTTTTGTTAGATTGATTCCCAAATATTTTTTTTTAGGCTATTGTGAATGGGGTAATTTTCCTAATTTCTCTTTCAGAGGACTCATCACTTATGAATAAAAATGCATTCGATTTATGAGCATTAATTTTATATCCTGCTACTTTACTGAATTCATTTATGAGTTCCAGAAGTTTTCTGGTGGAATTTTTCAGCTTTTTAACATATTTTGAACAAAATGAAAATGAAAATACATTTATCAAAATTGATGGGATACAGCAAAAGTACTTAGAGACAAATATATAGTATTGATTGCACAATTATAAAAGATCTAAAATCAATAAGCTTCTCTCTTAGGAAACTGGGGGAATATGAGAAACTAAGGCTAAATTAAGCTAAAATAATAATTATGGCAATAATCACTAAAATTAAAAATTTGAAATCACTCCAGAAAATTAAGGAAACCAGAAAATCATTATTTGTTTTTTTTTAAGATTAGTATAATTAACATAATTCTAACCAGGCAATCCAAGAAAAACTTAAAAAAATAAATTATTATTATCAGGAATAAAAGAAGGAACATCACTGCTATTCCATGGAAAATAAAAAGATTATAAAGGCATATTCTGAACAAATCTGTATTTATAAATCTCATAACCTAGATGAAATAGACCAATTCTTTTGAACATATGAACTATTGACATTTATAGAAAAAATACATAATCTGAATAGGCCTATGTTTATTTAAAAATTGAATGAATAGTTAATAATCTTCCAATAAGGAAAGCATAGGCTCAGATGGTTCCACAGATTAATTCTACAAGTGTAAGGGAAAAATGATATCAATTTTATACACTCTCTTCCAGAACAGAGAAGCAGAGTTTGTAATTTCTTACTCAGTTTATGAGGCCAGCATTAGCCTAATAATAAAATGAAAGACATTGCAGAAAGGGACAGTTGTCGGTCAGTATCTCTCATAAACATAAGTGTAAAATTATGCTTAATTGTAAACATAAATTTGAAATCATGTTTAATATAAAAAGTGCATATAATTATAAACTGTAACAAAATAGCTTTTATTCCAGATAAACAAGCTTGGGTCAACATTTGAAAATCAATAAATATAATCCATCATATCAAGTCCTAGACTAAATAAGGAAAGTCTATCATCATATCATTACATTCAGTGAAATAATTGACTAGTGTAGAAACTCATTAATGATAAAAAAAAACTTTCAGAAATAACAAATGGAAGGGAACTTCCTCAACTTCCTCACAAAAATTTGCAAGTATGTATAGCTAACTTCATGTAATTGTAAGAAACTAGAATTCCCTTCTGAAACTTCCTACTCAATATCATACAGGATCATCTAATTGATATAATAAAAAAAAAGAAAATTCAATAAGATGAGGAAGTAAAAGGCATACAGATAATGAAGGAAAAAAATAAAGCTATCTTTGTTTACAGATTCATGATTGTCTGTTCAAAAATACCAAAGAATTGACCATAAAAATTCCTCTTGGAACTAATAACTAATACAAGCAAAGTTTCAGAATAAACAGATAATATACAAAAGTTATTTGATTTTCTTTCTTAATTATTTGTTCCAATTAGTTATACATAACAGGAGATTGAATTTTGATGCATCAACATAAATGGAGTACAGGTTCTCATTCTTCTGGTTGTACATGATGTGGAATTATACCCGTCATGTTGTCATATATGAACGTAGGGTAATAATGTACAATTCATTCTACTACCCCCATATCCTCTCCTTTCCTACCCCTATACCCTCTCCACTCACTTCCTTAACCTCTGCCAAAATCAAAGTACCTCTATTCTTCCCTAGACCCTCCCCTTATTATGAATTAACATCCACATATCAGAGAGAACATTTGGTCTTTGGTTTTTCAGGATTGGCTTATTTCCACTTAGTGTGATATTCTCCAGCAACATCCATTTACCAGCAAATGCCATAATTTCATTCTTCTTTAAGGCTGAGTAATATTCTATTATGTATATATACCACATTTTCTTTATCCATTCATCTTTTGAAGGGTACCTAGGTTGGTTCTTTGGTTTAGCTATTCTGAGTTGAGCTGCTGTAAACATTGATGTGTCTGTGTCACTATAGTGTGCTGATTTTAAGTCCTTTGGGTATAAACCAAGGTGGGATTGCTGGGTCAAATGGTGGTTCTTTTCCAAGTTTTCTGAGGAATCTCTGTACTGCTTTCCATAGTGATTGCACCAATCTGCAGTCCCACCAGCAATATATGAGTGTACCTTTTTCCCCACATCCTCACCAACCCTTATTGTTGCTTGTATTCTTGATAATTGCCATTTGAAATGGAGTGAGATGAAATCTTAGAGTAGTTTTGATTTGCATATATCTAATTGCTAGAGTTGTTGAACATTTTTCATATATTTTTAACCATTATATTTCTTCTGCTGTGAAGTGTCTATTCAGATCCTTTACCCATTTATTGATTGGGTTGTTTTTTGGCATTGAGTTTTTTGCATTCTGTATATATCACGGAGATTAATGCTCTGAGATGCAAGTGGTAAAGATTTGATTTTCTACACATCAGCAATGAACAATTGAAATTTTGAATTAAGAACACAATGTGAAGTATGCACATGACCCTCCATTCAATTCCCACACCACTAAATAAATAAATAAATAGATAAATAAATAAATAAATAAATAAATAAAATTTAAAAAGAGAAACTCCAAATTGATAGTTATAAATGTGCCATTTACATTAATACCCCCAAAATAAAACTCTTGATTATAAATCAAACAAAAATATGCATAAAAATATATGAGGAAATTACAAAACTCTGATGAAAAACATCAAAATAAATTTAGATAAATGGAGGTTATTCCAAATTTCCAGGGAAGAAGGAGTACTTGATACAGTTGTCATTACTACCAACTTGATCTGCAGATTCAAATTCAATTCATATAAAAATGACAATAAGTTATTTCATTGGTATTAACAAACAGATCCCAACATTTACACAGAAGGGGGAAAGGTCTAGAACCACCTCCCCACAAAAAATACTTAAGAAGAAGGAGGAAGAGGAGAAAATAAGAAAACTGACAGTATTCAACTTCAAGACTTACTATGATGAAATAGAAGTCAAGACTGTAAAATTAGAAAGAATGGACAATCCAAAAAGAGACCCCCAAATATGAAGTCAGCTGATCTTCATCAAAAGGACAAAAGCAGTTCTATGGAGGATGAATAATCTTTTCAATCAATTATGCTAGAAAAGTTACCCAAAAAAAGAAAAAGAAATTTTGGACATCCAGACACACACCTTAGTCCTCTCTCAATAACTAATTTAAGCTGGGCACAGTGGCACATGTCTGTAATCCTCTTGACTGGGGGCAGGGTGCTGAGGCAGGAGGATCACAAGTTCAAGGCCTTCTAAACAACTTAGAAACACCCTGTCTCAAAACAAAAATAGTAAGTTCCAGGGATGTAGCTCAGAGATGGAACACCCTGGGTTGAGTTCCTAATACTAGAAAAGAGTAACTAAAAGTGGATCATGGGCCTGAATCTAAAATTCAAAACTATAAAATATAAACCTTGTATGAGATAACACAGGAGTAAAGTTTGGTAACCATTGTTTTGGTGATGAGATTTTATGTAAGACACCAAAAGCATAATCCACAGAAGAAAATTGAAGAATTGGAATTTATTGAAGAAGAAACATCTGCTTCATGAAAGACACTACTAAGAAAGAGAACAAGTCATAGTCTGGGAGAAAATATTTGCAAGACACATATCTGATAAAGGACTTGTGATAAGAGTGCATAAAATTTCTTAACATTCAACACTAGTAAAACAAGAAATTCAGTTAAAAATATACAGAAGATCTAAACAAACACATGACCAAGGAGATTATATAATATATATATATATGTATACACATATATATGTATACACACATATATGTATATGTGTATATTACATATTTTCACATGAAAAGATGTTCAACCTTATATGTCACTAGGGGCTAACACATTAAAACCACAATGAGATACCACTACATGCCAATAAAATGGTTAAAATTCACAACACTGGAAATACCAAATGTTTGCCGGGATGTAGCTGGAGTGAGTGCAAAATAGTACATCCACCCTGAGAATTCTGGAAGTTTCTTACAAACTTAAACACAATTTTGCCATAAAATCAAATAATCGTAGTTGTAAATATTTTCCCATTTAAGTTCAAAGCAAAAAACCTGCTTATAAATGGTTGTAGCAGCTTTATTCATAATCACAAAACTAGACGAAGTCAAGATATACTCCTATAGGTAAATGGACAAATACACTGTCGAAGAGCCATACAATGCAATATTGTCCAAATATAAGAAATGAGCTACCAATTCACAGAAAAACATGAAAGCAACTTAAATACATACATACATAAATACATAAATTAAAGAGGCCAGTCTTAAAAGCAGCACATTGTATTACAACTATGATACTAAAGTCAAAACTATAAAACAAACAAACAAAAAAATCAGCGTCTGCCAGGGACTCAGTGTGGTGTTGGGATATGAGTTAGTGAAGCACAGGGAATGTTTAGGGCAGTAAAACTATTCTGTGTAAGACTTCAGTGGGCGGTTACAGGACAATGAGTATTTGTGAGAACTCAGAACTATGCAACACAAAGAATGGACCCTAATCTAAATTATGAACTTTAGGTAATGACAGTGTACCAATAGTGGTTCATTAATTGTAAAAAAATATATACTCACAATCAGAAGATGTTCATAATTGTGAGGACTGTGTGTGGAGGGATGGTATATGTGAACTCTGCTCATTTTCTCTGAAATTTTAAAACTATTCTAAAAAACAATTGTGCTAGTCAGTTTCTCATCACTGTGACCAGACTACCTGACAAGAATAACGTAGAGGAGGAAAGGTTTATTTTGGCTTATTGTTTCAATCAATGGTTGGCTGTTTCCAAGGCAGAGGAAAGCTTCTCTGCTCCTGGGAACCAGAAAGCAGAGAGTGAGAGGAAGAAACAGAGAGAGAGAGAGAGGAGGGAACCCAAGCATGTGAGTGTGTGAAGAGCAAGGGACGAGATATAGTCCTCAAGGGCATGTTCCCAATGACTTATTTCCTCTAGCCACACCACCCTCCCTACAGTTACCAGCCAGTAGTTATGAATCCATCAAATGTACTAATTTGCTGATGAGATTACAGCTCTCCTAATCCAATATTTTCACTCTGAACATTGCTGCATTACCTGATACTTGCTTTTGATGGGGACATTAAAGATCCAAAGCATAATAGTCCACTAATTAAAAAACAAGATTGGCATGTGCTGACTGTGAAAACTAACTGGGGAAGCCTCAAGAGTCAAGGTGAGGAGGCCAATTACAAAACTCCTGAGGTTAAGTTAGAAATGCAGGTGGTGATTTGAAATGTTGTAAGGGCAATAAGGATGGATTGAAATTGAAAAACTCACAGTTCAGTGATGAGGTGGATGCAACCAAATTATTGAATGGGGGAGAAAGAGAGAAAAAAGTAAGGGGTAATAGTGGATATAGAGAAAGCAAGTTGATCCCTCAAGTTTCTGGCTTGGAAAAAAATTTTTTTTTTCTTCAGTAGTCACCAACCAATAATTACTTTACTAAAAAGAAATATCCATAGGTATTAGTTATTTATCTTGCCAAGAATCAATAATCCCTACTAGTAAAATTGATAAAAAATAAATAAATAATAGATTTGAACTATTTTAGAGTTCTCTATGGAATTTCACAGATTTAGACAGACAATATTCTATCACGACAGGAGATTCTTAATAGAGAACGGCATCTAAAACATTTCCTTTTGTAGTCAGAGCTTATAAAACATGGAATTTGATAGGTTCTCACACGGGGTAAAGTTGAATTAATTGATGTTGACCATATTGGCAACTTTAAAAATCAGTCTTGTTGTTTAGTGATGGGAAGAGGAGTGGATTGCCTGTGATTTTAAGAAGGATAAATTTTGTAATATATATTGTAGGGCAGCAGCAGCATCTCCTTCAGCTCCAAGCCTCTTTATCTATGCTCCCACTCCTGCTGTCAAAAGCTGTGATGAACTGAGGAGAAAAGATTTATCGGTATGTTTTCCTGTCCTACAAGACAAGATATACAGGAATGGATGCTTGAAATACTCATTAATAAGACATAGGTTGTCAGCACTGCATAGCAAGCCAGGCTAAATCCATTATGATTAAGGGTCCTCATCTTGAAGGTAATTTGCACTAAAAGGTAGGCAAACAGCCAAAGGCTCAAAACTCTACTTGCATTTGAAGGGATTCAGAAGAAAGAAAAAAAGGAGGCACCATTTTGTATTAAGGTAGTTGTTAAAAATGCTGGATGTCTCACTGGTGTGTGTGTGTGTGTGTGTGTGTGTGTGTGTGTGTACACTCTTATGTCTGCAAGCAAAGCTGAAAGAATAGCCCCAAGCAGAGATCTGCTCGCTCCCCTATTTTTCATTTGATATTAACTATGTATGTAGTAAAGACAGCTAAATTCAACCCAATATTTATGGCCTACTATGGAATCCATATAAATAAAAGCATGCTAAAATGTTTTGATATGATAACATTTACTTGAAAGTTTTGCTCGAAGGTTCAAACAAGCCATCTTGGGCATTTATTTGATTTAACTTTATTTAATTTAACATTTCTAACTTCCCCAATTTCCTGTAAACATTAAGTCAAATTCACCCATATCCGTGATCAAATTTCTCAATTAGTCAGAATTACATTCATTTACATGTAAAGAAATCTATTATAGTAAAGTTTACATTTGCTCAAAGAATGTGAAGCCTGAAGACTGTGGCCCCTAGATGATTAGCAGTTCTATTATGCACATAATCACACACAACCTGTCTGTCCACTGCTCTTATTATATGGTTTTCCTTTTCCCATTCGTTTGCCAATGGTTACAAGAGATATTTTAGCCTTAAAGTCTTTTTCTAGAAGAGAAAGAGCAAAGGCCCCAAAAGAATACATGCCAGAACAAGATGTCTTTACAAAAAATTTTTAAATGGGAAAGGCATAGCATTCCCAAAGTGCCAATCCAGTTGACTTCTGTTTGTATATCATTGGATAAGGTTGAGTTTCATGACTACCCATAACTGCATGGCAGTTGAGAAGATAGTGGAAAAAAAAAATCTGGGCACAGAGCTGTCCTGAGCAAACTTGCAGTCATGATAGTATTATGTAGGAAAGGTTTATTGGGTAAACAGCCCACTGGGCCTGTGACCCTGTCTACTTTAAATCCCACTTGCCTTCTTTGACTCAATTTCATAGCATCTTCCCCATTCAAAAATAGTGATCGGGAAGATTTTATGATCTGGTACTTTGGTAAAATCAAAGTTTTATCATTTTATCAGAGAGAAAATGGAAATTTTCCCAAGTCAACAGCAATTTTCTATGAAAATTTGACCATAGGTTATGGTCAAATATAAAGAAAGAAACTCTAATATAACCTAAAGCAGTGTTCTGTGAACTATATGATTGAGAACAAATTCATCCACAGGCTCTGGTGATATGACTGTATCCTTAAGATTTGCAGAAAACCAAGGTCCCATAGCCACACTCAGTATGACATTCTAGACTGTTACACTCTTGCTAGGGTATGTAGACTTTAGCACTTAATTTAAGAAATTGGGTCCCACGTATTATTATTTTTCAGACATTTTTTTTTACATAAACTCATTTACCCTAATTCTCAGATGTTTTCTAATATAAATATAACTTTTATCAGCATAAATCAGAGCTGTTTTTCATAGATTTCTCTATTAAACTTAAAATCTGTTCCTTACTTTCAGACTTTACATGTATGTTGACATAAATCCAAGTCAACTGAAGGATCATTATTGAATATCACTCTAAAATCAAGGGGCTTCCTTCTCTCTCCACAACAAAATCTCCTTCTAGAGTATATAGTATAGAAAAGCATGAAGGGATTTTGAGGAATTCTCAGAAACTGAAATTTTGATAGTTCGGGAATTCCAGTGCTAATTTCTAAAGTTCACTCAAACATTTCACATCAGATTTTTGTCTGACTATTGTTTTGTTGCTGGGAACTGAACAATGCTAGGCAGGTGCTCTGTCACTGAACTATGTCTGCAGTCCCTCACATTTTAATTGTGATTTTTAATTGTGACCATTCCTGAAGGGCTAGGCATATCTACCTAGATGCTGTAAAGAACAAAAAAATTAGGATAAAAGCATTGATAACACTGAAAGGAAAATGCTTACAACTGAAAAACATATTGCAAACTTGTATAATTCAAATAAAAAGACTCAATTTCACAAAATGAAATCTAAGACTAAAACAATCCAATAACCATATTCCATACTGAGGAATGGCTGAGCAAAAGTCAAGAATATAACAAGGTTTGCTTCTAAAAGTAAATGAATTGCCCACTACCTATCTGTTGTCCTAATCAGTTGACAGGCTTCTTTTATATACATTGGTTCAATCAAAATGAAGTGTTGAACCCTTGGATCTAGACAAATAAATAGCATAAATAGTATAAATAGTATAAGTCTTGAAGATGACTAAGATAATAGAGGTCTGGGAAGCACAGTATATGAAGTAAAGTGTTGAAAGAGTTGAGAATTTTTAACATGCACAGGGCTAGCAATAGGTAGGGGGCATCAGGAAGAGCAGGAAAAATAGCACAGGGTAGGTAAGTAGATAGAAATATTCACAGGAAGAGATCTTTTTTGTTTGTTCATTTCTACCAAGTAAATGTTAGTACACCTTGCTTACAAATCTCATTGGTTTCCTATCACATGTCATTCCTAAAAATATCTGGCCCTGCAACCATTTCACCAATGTCTCATATTGCCTGCTTTCATGCCTACCTTTATGCAGAGACATTGGCTTCTGTTGGATCTATGATGTGCTGCACCATTCCTGATGATGGTGTTCTTTAGATAGAACTGTGATGATCACCATATCTAGAATTGTATACCATCTCTCCCAGACACTTTCTGGGCACCTGCTCATTTATTTTTTCCCTCTCAATATTGTCTTCTTTACTTGTGTGTTTACTAATTTCTTCTTTGCCTCTGCATTGGAATGTGTGCTTAGTGAGCTCAGGGGATCCTTGTTTGTATTCACAAACCCATCTCTCCAATCTAGAGCAGTGATTGGCACACAGAAGGTGCCCAGTAAATTTTTATTGAGTTGATCAATTATACCAGAATGTGGAATTGTTTTCAGAAATGGAAAAATATAAGGCAATAGGTTCATTTTAATAAGAGGAAGAACATGATAATAATCTGTAATGGCAAAAGAATGCAAGTATCTCTCATAGACATTTAGGAGTCCAGACTGAAGATGGCCTACTGCAATTGTTTTAGAA
This sequence comes from Glaucomys volans, assembly GCA_020662805.1. Taxonomy (NCBI): domain Eukaryota; kingdom Metazoa; phylum Chordata; class Mammalia; order Rodentia; family Sciuridae; genus Glaucomys; species Glaucomys volans. Next base: position 55,645 of record JAJEJO010000613.1, on the reverse strand, counting down.
GAAAATTGGAAATTAGTTAGAATACTAAACAAACTGATTTCAAGCATTTCTTTTATTATATGATACATGTGTATCTTACAAAAATATTGACCATGCTTAAGTTCTGTTGTCATTCATTTTTTTATTTTCAGAGATTGCTTGGCTCAAATATATTAACTGGAAAAGTTATTTTGAATTTAATCAATATTTCATACTTGTTCGTTGTGTATCCACCAGAGTCTAATTAGGACAGAGAAGCCACACCAGTAATTTAAATAGGAAATAAAAATCTATCAGTTACAGTGGTTAACCATGGTAGAATGTGATTAACAACTGGTGAAGTAGAAGAGATATCTTAGGTATAACAGAAGTAGGAATTGCAGAGAGTGTCTGCCTCCCTAAGAGCTGAGAGAAAAGAGGATAAAGAGAAACACAGATGACGAAGGTGAGATTCAGATTTCTAAGGAAATTTCATTGATGTGGTAAGAATGCATTGCCCCCTATGCAGTAAAAACTCACAGATCTTGCCAAAAACCAAATACTCATCATCACATGAAAACCCATAACCAGGAAGAAGTCAGTCCCACCTTCTTCCCCAGACTCACAGCCTGTCTCTATGCTCAGCATTGATATAGCTGAACACTGGGCCAGAAAGCAAAGAATAAACATTATTTGCTGAGTCTAGTTCCAAGAGCACCCAAGTAGGACAAAGAAGTACGAATCTGATGCCTAGAAGCAATACACAGCTGACATACTCCAACATTTACCAAAAGTATTTAAGGCAGCTTTTAAAGGCATTTGTCCTTTAGCAACACAAAAACAAACACAGATAAGAAAGTAGGGCAGAGTCAGAAATACATAAGAGTAGGAGAATGAGGGATAAATCAGAAGTCTTATGAATACACAAAGTACATATTTTAATGACTGGTACCTGTTTTCTAAATTAATTCTCACAATTGAATTTAATCAAAATGAATTAAAATTGATTTAGCTAACATTGAATTTAATTGATTAATATCCCACAATTCCTGTGAGATAGATATTACTCCAAATTTTATAGATGAGGAATCTTCCTGAAATCATATCACTTTTAAGTTACAAGGTCAAAAATGGCCGTACACCAAAGTTTATAAATTTCATTATATTGAACTGCCTCTTTGGGATATGTGAGGAGTTGGTACAGGATTAGGGAAGAACACATTCACAACAGAAAGTGCTGCCTTTGCGCTTTATTTTTTTCCTTTTTATTGCTCCGTTATTTTTCATGGGTAAATTTCCTCACCAACATCTCCAGTGCAACGATGTATTAAAACAAAAACATGGAGACTCAGCAAGTGTAGTAACAACATATTACATACAGGTGGAACTATCATGCAAAACCAACTCTCATGGGAGTAGTAGAATCCAGTTTTCTCTTTCAAATTAAAAAATAATGTCTGAAATTTGTAGCAATAGACCTATTATACTCAAAGCTAAGCTTTCAAACTAGCAAACCAACAATTAATATTTAAAGAAGAAATAAAAGTCAGGTCAGCAGCAAGCATCCTTTAGAAGTCATCCTAGAGACAATTTTTATTGACACTTTCATTTTGTTGGCCCATTTTTATGTTCTTTTATTATAGAATACCTTTAGTCATACACTCAGGAGCATCATTTCAAAACTCCTTAAGAAAAATATAAAACTTTCAGGCACCACTGAATATTTTACCAGTGTTCATTAGAACCTGGACAATAATGATGAGTCAATCGTTAAGTAAAAGGGAAAAAGCACTGCTTTTTGTGCACAGAAAATGTAACTGGGGGTTCATCTGTGTAAGAGGGATACTTAATATTACTGCTCAGACTTAGTGGATGTTTTCATTGCTATGAAAAGCTTATATCCAAAGCACTTTTAGAATGTCTTCTTATCATTGGCTTTATTCTTCCCTACTAAATGTTTTCTAATACAAATCTTAACAGATGGTAGGATCTTTGAGATCCTAGAAGTACAAATCTGATGATGCTGTGACCCCATAATGAGGATTGAGGTCCTGGGGTCAAAACTCTCCTACGGAATGTTCTTTTGGTAGCTTTACATGGCATGATGGTGGTTCTCAAGTTACTAAATTAAGATAGTGTATCAGTGTAGCTAACTAGCAGTGGCTGAAATTAGCCTGGCACCTCAAATGAGCCAAAACTTAAAAAGAAGATGACTTTACAGACTTAGAATGGACATGGAGTTGGCATAGCATCATGGAGATATATTTACTTAGCTGCTACAGCACAGCATGACACATGGCTGGAAGTATTAGTAGGAGAGTCATTTCTTGATCCGAAGAGTCACAAAACAATTTGCATTTCTTTGGGAGCATGATAGAATCCTACTGGAAGTTCACCAATTCCATTTCCTTTACCAGGATGCCAGGAGAATAGAATCTTCCAATTCTCATCAAGTAACTGATTCTATTCAAAGTGGTGTGGGTTTATAGTGAGCATAACACTTCCAGACCATTAATTAAATGGACTTTCCAGTCTTACCCTTTCTATTTGATACTGGATGCAAGGGTACCAAAGAGAATGCCAAGGAAGTTATAGAAGATAGCAGCACCACAAGACAGAAGGAGACATGATTCCTGAATTACCACATGGGAAGAACACTACCAGTCAGCCACACTATGTCATAATTGGGAGATATATCATTACTGAGCTACACCACAGAGATTAGAGAAATTAATTATCCTGACTAATGAAGAAACTATTGTGTCAGCATGGAGGTTGAGACAAATAAGGAAATACTCTCTAAGTGCTTAGGTTACATTTTAATTGACTATGAGGGAAAAACAGAAACAAGGAGTCAGGAATTATAGGCAAGGTCTATAATATACACAAAGTAAAAGCAGAAATACAATTACCAAATGGTGAATAAACTATCTTGTTTGAGGATTTTGTAATGGGAGTTGGGGTTAGAAAATTAATAGGTCAGATTACATAAAACATGAGATGAAGAGGAGTTATAACTGCCAGGTGCAGTGGGGCATACTGTAATCCCAGCGGCTTGGCTCAGGAGGCTGAGGCAGGAGGACTATGAGTTCAAAGCCAGTCTCAGCAACTTAGAGAGGCCCTAAGCAATTTAAAAAGGACTGGGAATACAGCTCAATGATTCAGCACCCTGGGTTCAATTCCTGCCACCAAAAAAAATAATAATAATAATAATAAGGTTGCAACTAATCCCATAGGTAAGAGTTTGATATATTATTTCTGGGAAGGAACCGATTGTACTGATTATAAATATTTTTTGTGCTACACCATCTGTATTTCAACTATTCAAGTCTGCCATTGTAAGGGAAAGCAGTTATAGATAATATACTAATGCATGAATATGTCTGTTTGAGTAAAACTATATTTATGAATGGGAAAATTTAAATTCCATGTAATTTTCACACTGCAGGTTATTAACATTGATTTTAATTTTTTTCCAACCATTAAAAATGTAAATATTATTCTTGACTCCCAGGCCATTCAAAAGTAGGCAGTAGGTCAGATTTGGCCTGCAGGCAATCGTTGGCCAAACCCTGCTGTACGTAATGACGCACCCCAGGAGTTTTTTGATTGGGGCAGGGACTGGGCAACCAATGTTAATTATTTCTATGTATCTTAACTTGGAAAAATGCAGTAATAGGATAGTTCAGGAGGACAAATGGAGAGAAAGAGAGCAAGATGCACACCAATATCAATGCAAAAAGTCTTGGATTGTTTTGTTAGGCAGAAAGGGAAGGATCATATAAGAATAAAAAGAGATAGTTTCAAGGTTAACTGGAGTATTTTAAGACTAGATTACAGCAACCCAGAAGGTGAAGCTTTGGCTGGATCATCAAGCCCTAATCCAACAAACATAGATTGTTCTTTAATTAAAATCTCAAGTGATGTCCATAATTCACTTTTACAATTATAACTGTGCAGATTTTTTTGTTTTGTTTTTATATTATTGCTCTCTAAAATACCAACATGCAAAAAGAAACAGAAGCTGACAGACTAATTATGACAAGGATCTGAGGATTCTTACAAACTACAAATCCTTGGAATACATTGGGTGAAAAATAGTTACTTTACCCATGCTTCACCCATGTGACTCAAAGATAATAAAAATATGAATTAGCTCTCCCACAAAATAAATGTCTAGTGGTTAGAATGCTGTGATGTGCTCCAGTTGTTTTTGTTAGATATAAAGATAGCTAGATATATAGACAAATTGACAAACACTGTATTTTTGTTCTCTATAGCAGAAGTTGATATCATTTTTCTGTAAACAGCCAGATAGCAAATGTAGTATGTTGGGTTTCATGATCATAAGACCTCTCTGCACCTACTCAACTGCCATTGTAACAAGAAAGAAGTCATAGACATAGGCAAATGGGCTCAACTGTCAGTCAATAAAATTTTATCTGATAAAATTCGATGATGTGTTATAGATTTTTGGCCCTTGCTTAACGACACGTCTGGATTATGTTTTGTTTTTCTTCTTCCAAATAGTCTGAGTAATTTCTCTGTTTTCTATACCTCCCCAACTACCACCTTGCCTATATCACCATGACTTTAATTTAATTATACTCATCCTTAAATTTCACTTCTCTGGAAGGACTTTGCCAACCTCGCTGAGAAAATAAGATTCCTCATTTCATGCCTATTTCCTTCCCCATCCATTGCACACATACCAAAGTGTAATTTATTTTTTAATATGAATTTTAGCCAACTATACATTAACCTCCATGAGAGCAAGATATAGATCTGTGGTCTCTCCTCAGCACAGCTCAGTAAGTAATAATGCTCAACATATATTGGATGAATGTAATTTAAGAAAATTGGAATACTTTCAATTTAAAGAGAATGGTCAATTTAAAACAATATTTAAGAAAAAAGAGCAAATTTGATGTTAAAAAGAAAGCAGTAACATAATTTAAATACTTATAGGAACTGTAAAAACTTTTAAGAAGAACAAAGGAAGGTTTGAAACTACAAAGAAAACTATAGAAGCTCCACTTGATCCATGGGGGATATAGTTTAAAACCCCCAGTGGCTGCCTGAAATAGCATAATTGAACCTTACCTGTTCTTTCCAATCATGCCTATAATAGAGTATAATTCATGAAGTAGGCACAATAAAAGATAAATAATAATAACTAGCAAGAAAATAAAATGATTGATATTTTATAATTATGAAATATAGTAATTAAACTTCAGTAATATTAAAATGTTTAAGTTACTTAAAACTCATAAATTGTTTTATAGAACTTGTCACTTAATCATATTTCACCAGTCATTGTGGATTTTTTTGCAAATATTTTCAAAAAAGTGGGGTGCAACCATTATGTGATGTTTTTTTAAAAAATATGTGCTGTTATTTTGTAAAAATCATTTATTACTAAACGATCTTCAGTGCAAGATTAGGATGCACAGAATACTAGAGAATATATATTAAAATTAAATAGTCCAAAACGCACATCATTTCTTTGTGTCAGTTTAGGGAGCATCTTTCAGTCTATTACTCAGTCTTAAAGAACAATGAAATTATGGCATTTGCAGGTAAATGGATGGAGCTGAAGAATATCATGCTAAGTGAAATAAACCAAAAACAAAAACAAAGCCTAAATTTTTTTTATGATAAGCAGAGGGTGATCCATAAGGGGGGGGGGAGGAATGAAGGGACTTTGGATTGTTCAGAGGGGAGCAAGGGGAAGGGAGGGATGTGGGGATAGGAAAGACGGTGGAATGAGATGGATATTATTACCCTATATACATGTATGTTTACACTTCTGGTGTGACTCTGTACCATGTTCAACCAGAGGAAGGAGAAGTTGTGTCCATTTGTGTACAATGTGTCTAAATGCATTCTACTGTCAGGTGTAACTAATTAGAACAAATTAAAAAAATAAAAAAATTTATAAAAAAATAACTAAGGTTAACACATCAGCTGTTAGTGATTTGTACATTGCAGTCAAAACAGTGTTGCAAAGTATGGACTTCCATTGTTTGATCTTCTGTGTCTATGCCAATCATTGATTTGGGTATCTGATATTCTCCTCACCACTCATATAAGATGTGTTTACCTTAGTACTGCCCTGCCTTAAACAAACCAGGCAAGCTGGCATTCAGAAACACACTGACAGCCTGTGTTTGCTGAGGATTCTAGGCTCAAGGCTGGCAGTGCACAAGAAGACAAAAGTGTATCCATATGCCACTGGTGACTACATCACTGCTGTTTACCTTCTAAGTGGCACGATGAACAGAATTATACCATGAGATGATTATATGAAGAAAGGTTAGAAACTGATTTCTGGACTGAAAAAACAGGGTATGAAGACTATTCAGTGAAATACAATAAATGTTTAGACCATGGTTGACTACAGGTAACTGAAACCACAGAAAGTAAACTGTAGAGAAGGGGGAAGTATTGGACTACTGTGTAGGTAAACATACTCTGGAAAAATATTGAATATAAAAACAGTGAAAATATCCTTAAACAAACTGGAAGAAAAATCAAAAAAATGAAAAAGTTATAATGAATTATCATCAAACTTATATTTGAGTCTCAAGTATTTTTGAACAATAGGGGAATAAGTATATATCTTTGAAGCAAAGTGTTATATCCAAATGTTATTATCTTTTTATTTGTTTACATAGGACAGCAATGATTTTCTCCAGATGTGCCATTGTCCAGATAGGCTAACTCATGCTTTTCTTGAAAAAAAAATCATATTTTTTTAGAATAAATAGCCATTAATCAATTATTGAAACAAAAATGATAGAGTGGTTATGGAAAAACAATTAAAACTTCAAATTTATATTAATTCATATTAAGTATAGAATTTCCATTTTATAATATGTGAATTAAATGTAAAATAATTCATAAAACATGATGCTTATAATAATTTGATAGCTATAACATGGTTCTTGTATCCAAGCCTCTGTTAACAAAATCTGGGAATGAAGTGAAAAGTGGAAGTGAAAATTTAGCAAATGCTTCATTTTGGCGCAGTGGAACTCAGAGTATATTTTTTAATTTGCATTTTAATAACCGGTGAGGGGGCTAATAAAATTTTATATATATTTTAAATAAAACATCAGAATAATTAAAATAGTTTTAGTACATGTCAAATCATCTGGAAACATCAAAATAAATAAAATTTGTGAAATAAAATATTAAGAAACAGAAAACATAAGTTGATAGAAAATATTGGCTCAATGAATTAATGTAAATAAGTTGGTCTTCTATCTTTAAAAACACTGGCTCACATGCTGCATTCAAAATAAAACCACATAGACATTTCTCCAAAGGTATACAAGTGGCCAACAAGCACAAGAAAATGTACTCAATGTTATCAATCACGAGGGAAATACAAATATAAACCACAATGTGATACCACTCTGCACCCATTAGCATGGCTATAGTAAAAAAGACAGATTATAAAATGTGTTGTCATGTTTGGGGAAAAATCAAAACCCTCTGATGCTGTGGTGGAAATGGAAAACAGTGCAGCCGCTTTGAAAAACAGTCCAGCAATTCTTCAAAAACTGAACATAGGATATCATTTGAATCAGCAATCCTATTCCTAAGTATAGATCCAAGAGAAATGAAAACACAAGTTCACACAAAAATTTGTACACAAATGTTCACAGCAACTTTGTTCATCAGAGACAGATAGTGGAAATGACCTAAATGTTCACCAATTGATCAATAGATAAGCAAAAGCTGGTATATCCATACAAGAAATATTATTCAGCTATGCAAAGGAATGAGTGATATGCATATTACAATATGAAATATTATATCATAAAAAAGACACAAAAGACCACACATGATATGATTCCATTTATATGAGATGTTCTTAAAAGGAAGTGTATACAGACAGAAAGTAAATTAAGAGGTGCCTAGGGCTGGGGTTACAGAATGGGAAAGGATGACTAAAAGGTATAGGATGTCACTGTGGGATAAGGTAAGCACTTGTAAGTTGTGGTGAGGGTTCCACAAGTCTGTGACAAAGGCCATGAAACTGTATACTTCAAATTAGCCGAGTTGTTTGGTTTATGAATGACATCTCAATAAAGCTATTAACAAAAAATACAAAACAACCATGCGCTATTTTGAAAAGGCACACTTAAATTTAAAAATACAGAGAGAAGGGAGGGGAGATGGGAATAAGACAGACAATAGACTGAATGGAACATAACTTTCCTATGCACAAATATGACAACATCCCCAGTGCAGCTCCGCATCATGTACAATCACAAGAATGGGATCCAAGTTGGAATGGGTTGCACTTCATGTATGTGTAATACATCAAAATACACCCTACTGTCATGTATACCTAAAAACAACAAAGAAAAAAAGATTTAGTAAAGATTGGCAAGCAAATAAAAGGAAAGAATGGAGGGGAGCACATTAATTTCAGACAAAGGGGAAGGTAAAAAGTCTTTAAGTGAATTAAAGAAGACAATTTTATATTAATAAAATAGATATAAACATCACCGTGAAAATATAGAAGTTATCCATTTTTGTTCACTAACATAGTTTTCAAATACATGAGGCAAAATTAATGGAAATATGCTAAAATGTTAATGGAAACATAGTTCCTACAGAAAAGTACATGAAGAATGTATAGTTAATAAAAGAAAAGGAAGCAGAAGAGCCCAGAGATTTGAATGATATATCCAGGATAGACTCTTTTAGAGCATCCATCAAATACATGCATAAATTTAAACCCATTATGGAAAAAAATCTTAACAAAACCTTTACAGTATAAATTAGACAGACTACATTCTCTAAGAACAATGGAATGAAATTAAAAATTAGCACCAGGTTTTAAACAGCCACAAACATAACATTTTGAAAATTGCAAATCATTGTGATAATTATTTCCAAAGGCAGTTCTGTTCCAAACTCTGAAACTTGTTTCTAAAACATCTTCCTTATTTTTGTTTTCTATTGGCTCCAACCCAATACGCCTTCTCTTTATATCTGTTATTGCTCAGTCTAATTCATGTGGTTATTAACTTAGTATGTGTTTTTATTTTCAAATTGATTCATGCATATAAGTGCATTAAGGACAGAGATAACAGCATAAATTTCTTTATCACTACATTTAAATATCTCCCTGAATATAAAGTCCTCAGTAAATGTTTATTAATTAATTTCATTGTATAATTGAGAAGGCAGTGAACTGTAAGTTAAGGGACAAAAATTCTTGACCATTATTGGAAAGGCTTAATGACTCTCAGCATGTCACCTTACCTCTCTGGATTTTAATATCCTCCTTCATTAAATGAGTTAGTATCAAAATGTCTCTAAAATTCCTTCCAGTTATAAAATTGTATGATTGAAGTTACAGGGGAAGAAAAGACATCCTTCAGTACACCAGAAAATTCCCTTGCCTGCGCAGAAACACTGGGTTCTTTGAATGTCAGGACTCGAACAGATTGTATATTGTTGAGAAGAGAGTCACCCTCAATTACTCATCAATGGTGGAATGTTTTGTGGTTTATCCTCACTAACCCAGTGTTTCCTTACTACCACCCAGTCAGGTCCAAGGGGGATATACATGTGTCTGAGTATGTGTGTATTTTTGCTTCTCTGACGGCATTCCAAGACTAATATAAACAGCTTTTAAATTACCCATTACTCTGTCACTTCTCTCTTCCATTAGAAAGAGGTTAGCCTGTGTTTACATTTGGAGTTCTAATATTCTCCCCTTTCCATCACCCTTCTCTTTCTTAAAGACTGATTTCTTCATCTTTTCTATATGAGGCCCACATGGTGAGTATGTCTTCAAATTTATGTGTCGAAATAAGCATTCTATGCTTGTATTTTAATAATCATATTTTAAGAAATCATAATATTAAAATTAGATATAGTGAATTACAGTTTAATTGCCATGAACCATAATGTAGTCAATATAGTCGATATATTTAGTATATTTTATTAACTTAATTAATATAATTGCCTAAATAGTAAAAGAACTCAAAAATATATCCCAAGAGATTAAAAGCAGATGTGAGATTATGTGTGGTTTTTAAAATTCTTATTTGTGTTTCTCTTTTTCCCCTATGTTATGGATTGTATACCTAATAATTATATGTGAGTACACTACGCCTCTCAGTAATCTGAAGAAAATCAAAGAAGCTGTCACACAATTCTATATTACTCTTCATTTCACTTTGAGAGAAAATGACTATTGATATGTTCAGAGCTCAGGTGAATGCATTTGAGTGTACTCTAAAAACAAATATCCTAAAATATAGATGGTTTCAAGTAATTGATATCAATCCTTGAATTAATGATAACTTTTATCTTATGATGGGGTCAATATATTCATTTTCTGCATATTATTATTAAGACAAAAAAGTAGGACAGTACACCTAAGCAAGATTTTCACCTATCCATGGCCAAAAATAAAACCTCACAGTTAAGTAGAAAACTCAATTAGAATATGTTCTGTAAACATCCATCAGTGAAGCAAGTTTCAATTTTTTCAAGATCTTGTAGAGAAACTTTTTTAAAATTATAAAAACCCATAAATAATGCTAATTATTCACATTTATAAGTTGAACACTAAAGTCCATTCCCAGACTAAAACAGAATCTAAATTAGTGTGCTCGTATCTAGACTTTGCATGATCATTACACATCCCTTCCTCTACTGCTGAACTTAAATAACCTACCCAATAAAGTCAGTTTTACTGGGTATGCTTTCATAAAACATTCACATTTTATCATACAGTAAAGTTAGAATTTATGCTAAATACTTCACTATTTCCCTAAAGATAAATTTGAGTGAATAAAATATTAAATGATATAGCAAAGTATATTATTGTAAAACTAAATTCCTCCAAATGTATTAATTATCTCTAATGTTGATAAGTAAATGACTGTGATGGTTTTTTTTTTTTTTAACACTTCAGTCTCGCTAAGGCTAGCAGTAAGCCTAATTCTCTGTCATCCCTGCCAATTCCTATTAGATACAAAGAGAAGCACATTGTGTTTATAAGTTCCATTTCTACTCAGCATATAAAAGTTTCTATTATTCTATATTAAAAGTTATTGAATTTGTCTTTGAACATTCAATAATCAATAATGGACATTCATCAACAAAAGGATGGACTTTCATAGCTTACATAAATTCCCAGAGGTTCTTAAACTCAAGCATTTAAAGGGTGAGAAAAGTTTCCAGGTACATATAACATTTCACTCAGATTTAAAATACTTGCATTTCTACTGCAATTTATTTCTACCAGTATTTCGGGCAGGGGGAGGAATATCAGGTGCATTCATTTGGCTACTATAACAAAAACCCCAACCTTGTAGCTTAAAGCAACACCACTTTATTAACTCAGTTTTGCAAGTCACCAGGTTCAAATGGAGTCTCACAAAACTAAAATCAAAGAAGCTCTGGAAAAAGATTTGTTTCCAAGTTCATTAAGGTCACTGACAGAATTCAGTTCCTTGTGGGTGTCAGATGGGTCTCCATTCCTAACTGGCTATCAGCTGTGGTGGGTGGCTAAAGGACTTGTCTGCATTTTTGGCATGTGGCTCCCTCCACAAAACAGCATCAAAGCTCCCTGACTACTTCTCTGACCAGCTGGGGAACTTTCCCCGATCTTCAGGGGTCTCATGTGATTGGGAAACTTCCTGGATAATCCCCCAACCCAAGGTTGCCTGTGCCATAATCACAAGAACAATAGCTCACTGTCGTAGGAAAAATTCTAAAAAGTTCCCCCTAATACCCCATACTAATGCTTTGGAACCTGTGACGTTTCATTATTATGGGGTATTAGGTGGAACTTTTTAGAATTTTTCCTACTGCATGAGGAACTGGAGAAATTGAGATCAGGAGTGCAAATAGGCTCCAGACACTAGATTCTATGAATCAAAGCTGCAGCGAAGATTTCTTATTGGGGGTCATAGTGGGGGATTCAGGGACATAATCTAATTTTAATCTCATATCAACAATAGGAAAGGACTATCAAGCCTGAAATATTATTGAAAAATGTCTACAAGCTTATACTTTGCTTCAAGCAAAAACACAGAGAAAACACAAATGCATGTGTGCACACACGCGAGTGCGCGCGCACACACACACACACCCCTACAGAAATTGATGGAAAAGGCAGCCATGCACAACTGTTTAGTCTATGTCAGTGAATGGTAATTATTGAGGAAATGTGGGTGAAGTTATGAAAAATTCATACTTGAGAAAAGTGACACTCAGAATTAAGAAATCAAGTCCTAACCTAGGTGGCACATGCCTATAATCCATTGGTAGGCTGAGGCAGGAGGATCAAAAACTTGAGACCAATTTGGGTAAGTTAGCAACATCCTGTCTTATAATCAGAAAAGGACTGGGGTACATAGATCAGTGATAGAGCCCTCGTCTGGCATAGGTAAGACCCTGGGTTCAATCCTCAGTACTACAAAGAAAAAAATAAACCCATGTCCTAAAACCTAGGACACCTCATGGAGGCATTTATTCTGTGAATATGGTTAACTAGGGTGTAATTGAGGGATATTATTACAGAATAATGGGGGCATAAGATAAGGGCCTGGCTGCTGAAGGACTCAATAAGAAGGAAATCAAGCACTCAGGTATTCATGATCATAGCAAAATTAGCATCTAACCTGACTCAGAACTGAGTCACTAACTTATTGATCCAAGGTTTGCTGAACACTGTCCACTTCTCAGGGCCTGGATTGCTTTCAGATTCTGGGATGCAGCCAACACACAAGTAAGAGACTCCATCTTCAGATCAGGGGACAACTGGACCAGATGTCACAGAACTGTCAAGATGAAGTCTCTCTCTTCTCCTCCCTCTTTCACATTACTAAATGTGTGTGTGCAGCTTTAAAAGACACTGAGTGAACCTCCTTCTTCGGATTACTGGGAATGCTAGAGCATACAAGGCAATAACAGCAAGGTCTTTAGGTCTATGAGGACTCCAGATGCATGCCAGGCATGAGAAGCAGAGAGGAGAGCAGGGCAGCATGCAGAAGGTCTCTCTAGGATTTTTTATTCCTGTCTTTCCTCTTCTTCAAGATCTTGTGGAGCACAGAGACCCAGGGAGCCTGAGAACTGCTGAGAGCCTTTCATCACATAGATGAGTCATTATAACATATTTCATCATTCGATCATTATTCCTCAAAAATGGCCCTCTTCCAAAGTGGCCCTATTATTTTATACTCTCTGATTAATAAAATATATGGGGTCAGGGATGGTTCTACACAAGTGTTAAACTAACACTTTCCCTGAGGCTGCTTGCTTAATTTGAATCCTTATGGAAAAAAGTGTAACATAATCTAGTGCACAAACCAACCAACAACAAACTTCAGAGTATATATTTTCTAACAGCTAAGGCTCTGCTCAACAAGTGGCTGAGCTTCAGCCAATCACAAGCTGCCAAATGCTGAGACCATGTCCTAATAAGGCAAAAGCCTAGCAGTAACCAACCAAAATATTTCTGTACTTTATTTCCCTGCCCCCAGTGTAGACTAGACCTCTGGATACCTTCTGGTTTGGAGTGCCGCAGGATTCATGAATCATCCTTTCCCCACATAAACTCTGCTATGTCTGAATTGGCTATGATTTTTCTTTTTCCTATGATTTTGTAAAACTAGAGTATAGACCTAAGAGCAGTTTGCTTCCTGGTATAGTGTAAAGAATGAGAATAGGGTCAGGGTTGGAGTTCAACAATTCAACACCCACCTGCTTAACATGCACACCCCATTCCCAGCACCAAAAAATAAAACAAACAAAAAACAGGAATGAAAATTTTGCTTTGAGCACCTTCTCTGAGACTCTGGTACCAAAAGCCAATACATCCATTTCTGAAGACTGTTTTTGTGGAAGGTTTTTGTCTGTTTGTTTTGCTCCCAAGCAATTAAATAGGTCACATTTTTCCTGGTATTACAATCTCAACCCAGTATTCATGGTGGTGTTGATGGAAAAGAATTGCAGAAGTTCAGGCCAGGCAGGCCCAGGGAATCAAGCAGTGGTTTTTTTCTCCCACTAAATGCAAAACAGAGAAAGGAACCTGTGACTTGTTTCTAAGATATAATGTTAAAGAGAACCTGTGATCCTGGCGCTCTGAGCCTCCAGTGTTTTAAGATGAGTGGTGTGCAGCTTCAGGGCATTTATGTTTAAAAAGCTCAGTGGAGCAAGAAAAGATAAGGAAGCACACAAAGATTAATTCTGCAGTTCTTGTTAAAACCAAACACTTTAATCCTGGAAAAGAGGGGGAGAAAATCTCTTTGTCTAGTACATTCAACTGAGTTCATTTTCAAAATTACCAGGAGGCTGATGTACATGTGGCAGGAAGAAGGGACAGGGATATGTTTAATAGAATCCCTTCTCCACTAAGTCAGATTTCAGTGCATCTACTTGTAGCCACTATGTCTGTCACATGTCAACAGACCTTCATGTGGAAATGATCACTACAAGGATTTTGAGATTAACTTGATGAATCAAAAGAATCAAATCAGAAGAACACTGTGGCAGATATTTGGGGGAAAGAGTTTATTTCCTGTTATTCATATTGTTTTCATATGTCATTAACTGTAAATGCAGAACTCAAGCAGTAAGCTTTGAGCCACAAATATCTTCCTGAAAACTGAACAGAGGGCACATGTTCAAGACCACCTAAGGTTTCATGCATATTGTTTTGAAATAGTACACGTCTATTGCCAATATTTTATAAATTCATTATGTTGTTGAACCAACGTGTCCTTGATGGAAAGAAGTTCATAGAGGATGGTGATGATGGTTTTTTTTTTTTATTTATTTTTGACTAGTTGATTGAGGGAGAGAGTAATGAGGGAAAAGGAGGGAAAGAAGAAAAAGGTAGGGATGGGTGAGAAAAGAGAGGAAGAAAGGAAAGAAGGAAAACAGGAAGGAAAGAAAGAGGAACTTGGGAACATGTTGGGGATTCACTATAGAACACTGGGAAATTAGTAAAACTTTTTGCCTTGTGTCAAGCATTGAATTCTGGAGTGATGCTGGAAAGATCTCCTGAAGCAACTATGCACAATTGCTACATAGAAAACTTTCTTAGACAGGCCATAGTCGAGCAGTAAGAGATCCATTTGGGACCTTCCTGAATTAAGCTATAGTTCAACACGTAATGCAAGGGAAATTATTCCAAAGATTATTATTTCTTTATGGTAGCTCAATAAAATGGAGACTCTGCTAAATGACTTTGTAATATTGGATTTAGTATTTTAGTTGGAGATGCCCAAACAATACAGAGAGCAACCTCCCACTATTACTGTACAGTCATTGTAACAGAATCACTCCATGTTGGTATATGCTTCACCATTGCCAAAGGGATCCTTTGAGAAGAGAGATACAGAAGTCTGCTCAAGCTTGCTCCTGCTATCAACAAGTTCTAGAAAAGATAACCTGAATCAAGGACCTGGAAATCAGACCAGAGACTCTGCACCTAATAGAAGAGAAAATAGGTCCAAATCTTCATCACGTTGACCTAGGACCAGATTTCCTTAACATGACTCCCAAAGCACAAGAAATAAAAGCATGAATCAATGATTGGGATAGAGTCAAACTAAAAAGATTTTTCTCAGCAAAGGAAACAATCAGCAATGTGAAGAGAGAGCCTTCAGGGTGGGAGAAAATCTTTGCCACACACACTTCAGATAGAGCACTAATCTGCAGAATCTACAAAGTACTCAAAAATCTTTACACCAAGAACGCTAATAACCCAATCAATAAATGGGCCAAGGAAATGAACAGACACTTTACAGAGGAAGATCTACAAGCAATCAACAGATTTATGAAAAAATGTTCAACATCCCTCGTTATAAGAGAAATGCAAATCAAAACCACCTTAAGATTTCATCTTACCCCAATTAGAATGTCTATTATTAAGAACACAGGCAACAACAGGTGTTGGCGAGGATGTGGGGAAAAGGGTACACTCATACATTGCTGGTGGGAGTGCAAGTTGGTGCAGCCACTCTGGAAAGCAGTGTGGAGATTCCTTAGAAAACTTGGAATGGATCCACCATTTGACCCAGCTATCCCACTCCTTGGCCTATACCCAAAGGACTTAAAAGCAGATTGCTACAGTGATGCAACCACAACAATGTTCATAGCTGCTCAATTCACAATAGCTAGATTGTGGAACCAACCTAGATGCCCTTCAGTAGATGAATGGATAAAGAAACTGTGGTATATATACACAATGGAATATTACTCAGCCATAAAGAAGAATAAAATTATGGCATTTGTAGGTAAATGGATGATGTTGGAGACTGTTATGCTAAGTGAGATCAGCCAATCCCAAAAATCCAAAGGCCGGATGGTCTCACTGATAAATGAATGATGATGCATAATGGGGGGTGGGGTGGGGAAGGGTGGCAAGAATGGAGGAAGGATAGATAGCATAGAGGGAAGGGAGGGGTGGGGGCGGGGTGGGAGGTAAAAATAATAACAGAATGTGTGACAGATACCATTGCCCTGTGTACATGTATGAACGCACAGATGGTGTGACTCTACTTTGTGTACAACTAGTGAAACAATAGCTGTACTCCATTTGTGTTCAATGAATCAATAAGTAAATAAAAAATTTTAAAAAAAAAGATAACCTGAGAACTGTAAGTACCTATGATCTGCTCCCCATTTAGTTGGCATATTGCAGAAATTTGCCCCAACTTTATTCTGATAAAGAGATGAGACAAATCATAGAAGTGTAATTACTGCAAGTTGCTATGGAAACATCCAGAATATATTTAGATAAACTGTGAAAACAATGAAATGGATTTACATTTTCTCCAGAACTAACTTGAGGCTTTGTCCAGGTCCACAATGGCAAACTCACAGTGTGTGTGTAGTTATTCCCTCTTTTTGCCCCACTGTATAAACATTGCGATTCTTCCATAATGCTCTTTCCCACTAGAAGTGATACACGAGTGAAAATTTTATTGCCATCATTTGATAAAGGATAATTTCTAAATTTTTCATGGGTCTTCCTTGAGTGCAAACTTTATCTTAAACACGATCATTCTCTGATAAGTCAAGATAGTTTGTAAATTGTATCTCTCAAGCATTTAAGAGCCTGGTTTAGTCAGCTCTTTTGTCACTGTGACTATAAAAGACCCAACCAGTACAATTGTAAAGGAGGAAAAGTTTATTTGGGAGCTCACCATTTCAGTGGTCTCCATCCATAGACAGCAAACTCCCTTCATCCGGGTTCAAGGTGACACTGAACATCACGGCAGAAGAGTGTGGCAGACAGAAGCAGCTCACTTGATGATCAGGAAGCAGAAAGATCCCCATTTTCCAGATACAAATATATACCCCAAAGCCACGCCCCCAATGCCCAACCTCCTCTAACCATACCCTACCTGCCTTCAGTTACCACTCATTTATTTCAATAGGTGATTAATTCACCGATTGGGTTAAAGCTTTTGTAATCCAATCACTTCTTCTCTGAACCTTCTTGCATTGTCTCCCATGTGAGCTTTTGGGTGATGCCATATCCAAGTCACAACAGAGCCTTTTTGTGTAATTTAGATTTTACTCATTGTTAATCCTCAGGTTCTCTCATTGTAAACCATGGTATTCTCTCTAGATCTTTCTAGTGACTTTATGTTAATTGAGGAGTTAAAAAATATGTTTTTCAAGGAACGCGGATGTTTTTCCAGAATGTCAAGTTACAGAAAATCTGACTTTGACTGTCCATGGAAAATCAGAAAAGGCTACTAATCCTTTTTTATAACTTTTCATTCTAAAATGGCTGCAATGTTCTCTGCAATGAAAGTGAGTCTTTTAACACCTACATTTTTCAACTGATATCCACCAAAGGAAAATATATACCAAGTAATGGAAAGGATCTGCCTGGAAATAAGAAATATCAAAATGAGATCTGTAGGACATTATTCTGACCTCCAACCACATAAATTAAAGGCTTGCAAACATTATCCCTATCACAGCCAATGTTCAAAGAGCATCCAAGTCAGTAATCATGCTTCAGAACCAGAAAAATAAACTACCAGACCTCAAGCTAAATGCCACTCCAGATGTATTCTTCACTCTGAAGAAGAAATTGCCTCCACAAAGGCACTTTATGGTGCCATCCAAAGGCAGATTCTCTGACTTTTTCCCTTTTCTCTCTGGCTTTCCTCTTTTTCTCCCGTGTTTTCCCTTAATACTTACCCATGATATAAGACATATAGTACTTAACTAAGAATGGAAAAATTTGGTTCCAATAAAATCATATCTAGAGCAATTAGTCTATTTAATGTTCTAGGCCACCTGTGGACATCCTACTGTTACAGTATACAACCATTGGAAAATTTGGACTGGATAACTGTGTGCAGCCCACACTGAATTGGGAACTTTCTTGCTCAGGGATCTTGAGAAAGTCACTCAACCTAAGTTCAGAAAGTATTTAAGAAAGTTTACTGGTCCATAGACTCTTCAAGGCTCTGAAATAAAAATATGAATATAAAATTATCCTTTGCCATGCATTGCACATGATCTGAACAGAAGACAGAGTAAGAAAAAGCAACTACATTTCCAAGTGCACATCTGTGGGAGAGATAGAAACTGTTTTCTCACAAGTTTCCTTTGTTTATGCAAATGTGCTTCATAAACTGCTATGCAAGATATATTTGTAACATTCACTTGTTTTTATTAAGTACCTACTACATGCAGACACTAACATAACATACATATGCTGCCAAGTTTGGTGAACTATGATTATCTACTTAAAAATAAGTAAATTGGACTTCAGCGAAATGAAATGTCTTGTCCTACACAATAATTTCTAAGAAAATACCAAAATAGGATTTGAAACTGGGTCCAGAATAAAAGCACAGTCTGGTCACTATAGTACTTATCTGATTTTAGCAGTAATAATGGAGTAGTCTTTTCTAAAGAATATGGCATGCCTCAGCTTCCCGATAAATACTCATCATGGTGACTACTTCCAGTAGTCAACTCCACCCATGGCTTTTGCAGTATCTAATTAGGAAGAGGAAACTAATATAAGATTACTATTGAAACTATACTAGTAAGCATTGTTCTCTGCTTACCTAGACTTCAGCTGAGGTGAGTTTTAGGGTCAGTTAAAACCTTCTAGCCTAGAGTCACTGAAAAGTCTATAATCTAGGGATATATAGTTGCAGAAGTCATTCTGATTGAACCCTCCTTTCTTCACTCTAAGGATCAAAGGTGGCATTAAGCATTTGTGATATTCTGCTTATGTGATTGTTCATTCGTAAGAGTCAGGATCATGGTTTTCAGCTAGTACAGAAACCAGTTTTGTTTGTTTGATTATTTTTAATATGTGAACCACCACAAAACAAAAGAAACCAGGAATTCAGGTAGGAACAGAAAGGGGTAAAATTCAGCTTCAGATAAAATGTAATTTGCAAAAGCTGGAATTTTGGAGCAGAGGTAATGGCAATTTAAGAACAAAGGTAATATTCAAAATCCAGAAAGAGCCGCTTAAAGCTCCTTAAACACACTGAAGTTCTTGCTCCCAGCACATACCAGGTGGCAAACTACTTCAGAGTGGGAGGTAGAGCAGGAGCATGGTCTCAATCGTAGAGAAAATAAGCTGTTTTTGCTTAAAAATGAGTCACTGGGAAAATAGTGAAAAAATACTGATAAGAAATAATTTTCATTTTTTTCGTCATTTGAAGGATTTGCTTGAAGATCTTCTATGTTCTTGGGTCTGTGATGGTTGAAAGACCTAACATGGTGGAAGAAAAACAATAGGAAAATTTTTGGGTTGGTGGAGGATAGATTTTTAGCCCAGGTGCATATCTGAAATACAGCACCCACTGAAACTACAAATAGAAGGAAGGTTTTGGCTATTCTAAGATTTGAAGGATGTGTGGGAGTTCCTCCAGCAAACGAGAGGAAGGACGTGGCACCAAAGATGCTGAAGGCATTTCAGGAGTTCCATGAGCAGTTCAATCAAAAGCCCACCAGCACTCCCGATCACCCTACCCCATTTAATATTTCCTTCTGCTTTCCACAGCACTTAATATCTAATGCACCTTATAAACTACTTACATTGCTTTATGCTTTGGGTTTTCTGTTTCTCCTAGTAGAACACATGTTTTCGACAGACATTTTGTTTACCCCTATCATTTTCCAAATGGCTATACTGGCCTGATATGTAAAAGGTCTGCAATAAACATTTTTAACATTCATTTGAATGTTGGATAAATGCAGTATGCAGGTGTAGTATACTTTACTGTTCCCTTCACTTTCTCTACCTCTCTTCATAGATGCCTGTTTTCCAAGTGCCCAGGTAGTCATTTTCATCTTCTAAGTAGGAACCACATTCTGTCTTGACACTTGCTAAAACTGGAACATTGCATGCAGATAAGTTAAGCAGATTGTCCTCAAGACACAGGTCTTCCTGCACATGGACTCACATTAAAGGGGATGCATCTGGAACATTGCAAATGATCAAGAAATACTGATGCACAAAATAAGTAATCATGTTTCAGTTATTAGAACACAATGGGAGAGTAAATGGCCAGTTATTGAGCTGGAAATACTTGTGAGGAAAGGATTGAAAATAACCAAGAAGAAGTAGTTTTTGAGGTAACAAGATGGCTATTATTCCCAAATAGGAAGACTCCTTCTATGCATAGTCAATGATAAAAGGGTGGGCTTGGAGGGACATTTGTGAATAGTTGTAATTTCACTATGCTTTAACTTGAATACATGATGAGAAATATGGACATCCTCTCCAGAAAGCACTTTGATAAAATAATCAGAGATATTAGAATTAGAATATTAAACTATCTTCAAAAAATAAAACACTTTAAATGAGAACACACGATACAGCAGCATACATTGAAAGTATGAGTGGACATTTGCAAACACAGCATAACACACACCCACACAACACTGTAATGAAAATTAGCCATCCAGTCTTAATGTCTAAGGGTATAAGAAATTGAATTTAATTCACTTCCCTTTTACTTACTGTGTTATGTTTTCATGGGGAAATTTTATGAGAAAACAAAAATTAGTTATAGAAAAGTGAATCGGTGCTGATTTACGTTTACTCTCTAGTGAAAAGTCCTGTCCCTGAAGAAACTCTGTGTTTAAGGGTGACATCATTGCTGTATTCCTAGAATTCTGTTTGGCTTTTGATTTTATTTCAGAGCACTAAGTTGCTAGTTATAAACATCTAGGTGTTGGAGGTGTAGCTCAGTGATGGAGTGTTTGCTCAGTGGGAACTTGGGTCTTCCTAGCAAAAAAGAAAACCAAATGTCTGTAATATTCTTTTTCCAAAGTACTTGCATGAGTGTGCATGCATGCATGTGCAGATTTGGTATGTAATTACAAAACTCTTAGTTTAATGAAAACAGGTCATACTGACATAATTCCAGTCTCTTATCATTCACCCTTAGATCACTTTTTTTTCTGCCTTCTTCTTTGCAAAGAAAGCATTGAAAGAACAAATAATGATCTTCTTTTTGATGTCATTTCTATGGCAGCAGAAAACTAATTTTGTTATGTCTCAATATATCAGTATTCTCAAAAATCTATGTTGACTATGGTTTTATTTTTATATCAAGCTTTTTTGAGAAAACATTAAGCAGTAGTAGAACATATTTGTCATTTTTACAGCCTACTTCCAACCCTTAGATGAGAAAGGTTACTTCTTCCTTGATGGATTCTTCATGGAAATATTTATTTTTATACTTTCATGATCTCACAGTGTATTATTGTAGAAGTAACCTGAATATCACAAATTTAATTCCTCAGTATCTCTAGTGTCAATGAGGGAGGGATAAAAGGCTAACAACCAAAGCAAAGAACTAATAAATAACTTGAAAAATAGTAAGAAAAATTTTTAATTATATAAGACAAATGGATTTATATTTGAAAAACTGGCACATTTAAAGTAATCTCTACAAAAATCTTGTTTCATCAATTCTTGACATTCATAATAATGACAAAAATATCCTTACACATTTTCATAGGTATTATTTTATAAATGGTATAATAGAAGCTGTCAGTACTAACAGAAAAGTATGATCCTTTGTTCTGTGTGAGACTGCATTTGCACATTATAGAACTATGAAATATTTACAAAGGGAAGGTTAAATCAATACAGCTCTAAAATTTGTACTTCAGGCTTCAGGGATTTATATCATCTTGATTTAATGAAGTATAAAGGGGTGAGAATGTTGACACACTGAAAAAAATATTTCAGTTTTCCCTTTATTGAACATACAGAAAGTATTGAGGTAAGATTTGTTGATACCTAAGCAGTAACTAATTATTACCTCAACTATCATTTGAGAAATCTCACGGTGGAAAAGCAGCCACCAGCTATTGAAAAGAGAAAAATTTTGATGCACATTACAGTTAAAAAAAATTATATCTTCATTTGAATTAGTTCTATTGACAAAACTCTTTAAAAATATTTTATATTTAATATTATTTAAGTTTTATAGTACAAAGATCAGTTCAGATGCATAAAAATTATAAAAAGAAAAATACAGTATGCATAGTACATATTTTATACATGATGCATTTGCATTTCACATTTTGATTATTTATGCCTACATATCTCATTAGTACAATTTTGAGTTGTGAACATAAATTTTTCTATTGCAGTAAAAGACTATGCTCATTACATAGAAATGTATCTTATTTGAAGAAATAGCCAATCTTGTAGTTTTTTCCAATGAAAGGTTTAATGAGGCTGTGTGAGAATTGAAGGAGGGAAGCAGAGTTTGAAAAATTTTTAAAAATAAATTTTAAAAAATAAACAAGGAGGAACTTAGAATGATAAGCACTTTTAAAAGGTCATAGGATGTGTCAAGATCAAAGTCTAGACAAAATGCAACTTGCTTCTTTTGTAGAATTGATTTATTCTTTTCAAGTTTATATTGACACATAGTAAATATTTATATTACATCCTATAAACTTTAAAACTTTTAACAATTAACAACAAATGAAAGATCAGACTGTATTAGAGAGAAACTCATAGATTCATTATAAGTAAATTCTATTTACAAAACCCAGTGATGGCAAACTTCTGATATAAAAGAGACCAAGAAAAATGAAATTTTGGTATGCTAGTGGGTCTGATTCTGCCAGTTAACTTCTCTGGGATCCTTTATGACCCTGAACTCCAATTATCATGCTACACAAGATAAGTCGATCTGCTTTGATGTTAACTCTTTCAACCACTCAAATGTTATGGTTGGGATGTGAGGTGACCCCCAAGAGCTCACGTGTGAGATTGTGTATGGAGGTTCAGAGGAGAAATAATTGGGGTTGTAAGAGTCTTAACCCAATCAGTGATTTAATCCCCTGATAGCGATTAACTGAGTGGTAACTGAAGTGGTAGGGTGAGGCTGGAGGAGGTGGGGATTGGGATGGGGTTTTGTCAGTGGACTCTCTCTCTCTTTGCTTCCTAATCACTATGGGACCTGCTTCCCTCTGCCACACTCTTCCACCATGATGTCCTGCCTCACCTGGAGCCCTGGAGGAATGGAGTCAGCCTTCTGTAGCCTAAGGCCTCTGAAACTGTGAGCCCTCAAATAAACTTTGATTCTCTAAAATTGTTCTGGTCAGGTCCTTTAGTCACAGCAGCAAAAAAGCTGACTAAAACATCTAAGATATTGTAAATTTGTTTTGTAATGTGTTATATAATTCTGAGGATATATATATATATATATATATATATATATATATATATATAACACATATATATACATATATAAACTATTGTTTCTTTCATATTATGTATTGCTTATGTTTTTATTAAAACAACCCAAGAGTAATTAACAACTGTTTATTGAGCACAGATTAATAGGCAGAAGGCCAGAGTCCTCTTGAGTGTTCAGCAGTGGAAAAGGAAAGTAGAAATCAAATTTGAAAAAGGAGGCAAAAAATTTCACTGTAGTACATTAAACTAATTATTTAATATCCATATTTAATTTAAAATTCTTACCTCATGTCTTGTTATCCTTCACATAGGTCTCCTAATTAAGTAATGATGCTATTTTGTGTCTTGGCCAAAGTTCCCCAGATAATAAAACTTAAACATAGCTTTAAGTGCTGATGTGTACCACACAGTAGAAGCAGACACCAAGAGAAGGAAAAAGGGATGGAGAAAGCACTAATATGAAAATGTGTCACCAGCTAGCTGCCAGTAAATGCAAATGATTGCTTGATTTCCTGAGACCTTCACTGAGAAACCGTATAAACTGTGTCTCAGGATTGTTCTTTGAGTGTACAGAGGAAAGAAAAAGGGAAATAATTCACTCCTAGTTCATGCCAATCAAAATTTTTGCATAAGAGGGCACTATGAACTTGTTGACCTTTGGAATTTCTGTGTCCTGTGCCTCTGGGTGAACAAGGAGGCCTGAGGTTGAAGTGCGAGAGAGATGACAGGAGACGAGACACCATCAGATCACATCCACATGAAGTGAAAGCCTGCAGCAGCAACAGAACCTACGGATAAGTGAGGGGAGGGAGGTTCAGAGATAAGGCATGAGAGATGGTGAATTGTTGGGGTTTGGATCTGGAATGTCTCCCAAAGACTCACGTGTTTGATCCCCAGGACAGCAGTGTTCAGAGGTGGGATCTCTTGGGAAGTGATTGGAGAGTGAGGGCTCTGATCTCATTAATGGATTTGTCTATTGATGGATTAATAATTTGATGGTACCACTGGCAAGTGGTGGAGGTGGAGCCTAGTTAGTGGAAGTAGTTCACTGGGGGCATTCTTTGGAAGGGTATATCTTGTTCCTGGCCCCTTCCTCTTCTTCTCTGTCTCCTTTCTGGCTGCCATGAGGTGAGCCGCTTTCTCCCACCATGCCCTTCTACCATAATGTTTTGCCTCAGCACAAGCCCAGAACAATGGAACCAGTCAACCATGGATCGAAACCTTTGAAACTCTAGGCTTTCCTCCTTTAAGTTGTTTTCTTTAGGTCTTTTGCGCAGTGGTGAAAAGCTGACTAACACACTGGTTAACCACAAATAGAGAAGTTTCTATATTCCAGAATTGTTTATTCTTATAAATGCCTTGCAACCCCCATCCTGCTGGTATTCTTTTCTTGCCAGTATGTCCCCAAATGACTACTGAGCTAAAATTTCCAGCCTATTTCCAATCTTCCTTCCTACGTCACATTAGCACACTTAAGTATCAGGAATCACAGTATGGAACAAATTTGTGTGTTGGACATAACAGGCAAATGGAAAAATACCATGACAGTTCTTATTGAGCTATTAAGCCATTAATACTTTCCAACCCCTATGGCATAGTAGAAAAATCTCATGGTTTTGATGCTTTTTTCATGTGTATGATATGAATTACTTAGCATTTTTGAACTCAGACTTCCGCATTTGCCGAGTACCCACTAAGTTGTTATTTAAAAGAAAGTCATGAGGAAGGAATCTGACATCATTTTGTGAATGAGAAAGTTGTGTAACTTGGCTGCTTAAGCTTGGACTGTGGCTCAACCTTGTTAGAAATAAAGTCCCTCCCTTTCTAAACTCTCAACAGTGTTTTTTTAATTTATTTTTATTTACTTATTGATTCATTGAACACAAATGGATTACAGCTATTGTTTCTCTGGTTGTACACAAAGTAGAGTCACAACATCTGTGCATTCACACATGTACACAGGGCAATGATGTCAACAGTGTTGAAATGGTAGGTTCTCCTTAGCATCTCCTTAGTAGACTATTTCTTCAGCTAATTCATGTTAGAGAGAAGGACTATCTTCATTAGCTCATCCAACACAATTTTTTTGTGTGTCGTTATGGACAAGGTAATTCTGAAAATGATATGCAATGGCAAAAAAAAAAAACAAAACAAAAAAAAAAAAAAACTAGGATACCCAAAATAATTTGGGGGAAATAGGTAGTTAGAGGACTGGCTATTAACAATTTTAAGACTTCTTATTATGCTTTGGTAATCAAAACTGTGACATTAGTAAAAGGATAGAGACAGATCACAGTAACAAAATGGAAAGACCAGAAATAGACCAAAATATGCTGTTAGTCTCCTGTACTGTAACAAAATACCTGAATCAATCAACTTAAATGATAAAAGGTTTATTTTTGTCTCACAGTTTTGGATATTTCAGTCAATTGTCAATTGACCTCATTGCTTTTGGGCTTATGAGGCAGTATATCATGGCAGGAGCATGTGACAAAGGAATCTCTTAAAATCTCCACCACTGCCTAATGTCACTAAGTAGGAGAACAAGTCTTCAATGCATAGTTCTTTGGATACATTCCAGATTCAAACTAGAGCATACACTAATTAATTTTTGACCAAAGTTTAAATCATTTCAAGGGAGGAAAAAAAAAAACACACTTTTAAAACAAATGGTGTTTGGCACATCTACATGCAAAAAAAATGAATTTCAACCTCACCCTAATAACTTCCACAAAAATTAAATTGAAATTGATCATAAATCTAAATGTAAAATGTTAACCTAAAAATTTCTGAGAGAAATATGAGAGAAATTTTATCTAGGATTAGACCCAGAAAAGTATATATATATGGTATACTGCATATATGTCTATATCTATGTCTATATCTATATCTATACATCTCCAAATACAGAATTTTCACCAACTCCACCAACCGATATATATATATGTATATGTAGCCATATAGATATAGATTCCACCAACTGTTTTATATATGTACATATATATAATCACCAAAACCATGATTAATAATTTTAAGTTTGGTAATATAATATTCACCAAAATTAAAATCTGTTTTCTCTGAAAGTTACAATTAAGAGAATATACAGAATCTAAAGATTGGAAGAAATCAATTGCAAGTAACTTGGATCCTGGACCTTCAAAACTCAAGAAGAAGAAGAAAAAAAAACCTCAGTTTAAAAACAATGGACAATAGGCTTAAAAGGCTTCACATACCTGTGATATGCCAAAATACATTCTACTGTCTCGTATAACTAAAAAGAATAAATTTCAAAAACCTTAAAAGGCAAGAAGATATTCAGATGACAAATAAGCAAATATAAAGCTATTTAACACCATTAGTCGTTAGGAAAATTCAAGTTAAAATAATGATGAGCTATTACTAAGCCCTTGTTTTGTTTTGTGAATCTAGAATGTTCCAGAAGGCTCACACATTGACGACTTGGTCCCCCACCCAGCAGTGTTCAGAGGTGGGATTTAGGGAAATGATGGCTTATGAAGGCTCTGACCTCATCCACAGATTAGTCCACTGTGGGATTCATAGTTTAATGGACTATTGGGAGTGGTGGAAACTGTGGAGGTAGGATTCAGTTAGCAGCAGTGTGTCCTCTCCACTGGCCCCTTCCCCCCCCATATATATATCTCCTTCCTGGCTACCATGTGCTGAACGGCTTTGCTCTGCCGTATCCTTCTGCCATGATGTTGTCTTGGAACCAGGGAACCATAGATTAAAACCTCAGAAATCATGAGCTAAAACAAATTTTACTCCCAAGTTGTTTTTCTCAGGCATTTTGTTACAGTAATGAAAAGCTGACTAACACTGACCCTACAGGAAAGGACAAAATAAAATCCTCTAGCAATGCCAAAAACTGGTGAGAAAGCCAAATAACTAGAACTCACAAAAATGCAATGATGTCGGGCATGGTGGTGCACGTCTGTAATCCAAGCGACTTGGGAGGCTGAGTCAGAAGGATCTCGAGTTCAAAGCCAGCCTCAGCAACTTAGAGAGGCCCTAAGCAACTCAGTGAGACCCTGTCTCTAAATAAAATACAAAATAGGGCTGGGGATGTGGTTCAGTGGCCAAGTGTCCCTGAGTTCAATGCCTGGTTCAAAAAAAAAAAAAAAAAAAAAAA
>JAJEJO010000613.1:0-27724 GCA_020662805.1 Glaucomys volans | reverse complement strand
AAAAAAAAAAAAAAAAAAAAAAAAGCAATGATGACAAAGCAAAAAGGCAAAGTTTGTCCTCACCAAATTAAACATATACCTGACATTTGACCTAGTCATCTCTCTCACACCTTGGTACTTATCTTACATAAATTTAAATTTATGTCCACACAAAAGTTTATATATGAATGCTCATAGTGACATTATTCATAAGTATCAAAACCCAGAAACAAATATTCTTCAGTAAGGGAATAGATAAGCAAATTGTGTTACATTCATACAATGGAATACTAGGCAGCAAGAAAAAGAAACCTACTCAGAGACACAACACCTCAGACAGATACCAAAGCCATTATGCTAAGAAAAGCAATTTTCTTTTTTAAAAATGCCCATTTTTATTTGTTCTTTTTAATTATACATGACAGTAGAATGTATTTTGACATATAATACACACATGGAGCATAACTTCCCATTCTTGTGGTTGTACATGTTGTGGAGTTGCACTGATCATGTACTCATATATGAACATAGGAAAGTTGTGTTCAATTCATTCTACTGTCTTTCCTATTCCCATCTCCCCTCCATTCCCCTGATTTCCCTCTGTCCAATCAAATGAACCTCCATTCCTCTTCCCTGCTCCTACCTATTGTAAGTCAGCATCTGCCCATCAAAGAGAACATTCAGTTTTGGTGTTTTGGGGATTGCTTATTTCACTTAGCATGATATTCTCCAGTTCCAACCGTTTACCAGCAAATGCCATAACTTTATTCTCCTTTATGGTTGAGTAATATTCCATTATGTATATATACCACATTTTCTGTATCCATTCATCTATTGAAGGACACCTAAGTTAGTTCCATAGTTTAGCTATATGTGAATCCAGCTGCTATGAACATTGATGGTGGCTGTCATCGGCTGTGTCACCATAGTATACTGATTTTAAGTTCTTTGGGTATATGCCAAGAAGTGGAATACCTGGGTCAAATAGTGGATAGGAAAAGCCATTTACAAAAGGTTAAATATTGTTTGATTCCATTTATAAGACATTGAACTCAAAAGGACAAAACCCATATGAGAGTACAGATTGGAAGTTGCCAAGTGGGAGGATGCAATGCATCAATGCAGTGGAGGTTTGGGGATGGTGGTGCTGTCAAATTTTTACAACTGTCCACCAAAACTCTTGCGACTAAGCACCAAAGATTGACACCTTTTCGAAAATAATTGACCCAAGGTGACAATTATCCTGTGTCACAAAAGAAAATTATCCTGGGTCACATCCTGGGTGATGAAGGATGCTGCAGATCCCAACAGAATTTAGTCAACTTCAGTCCAAATCACAGTGCCTCTGCCTAAGGGCAACTTAAAACACTGCCCAGAACAGCAATTCATTGTGGTGCTCTTCAAAAAGAAATCACTCCTTGTCTACTTACAATTGCTACTTATTAACATCCAATATGATATCTGGACTAAGTCCATGATGCATGACATATATTAAATAGTAATGATTTTTGGATACAACAAAAGTAGCACTTTCCAAACCTATGAACTGGAAGTGAGACGTTCTAAATTCCATTAGTAATTTCTTAAGACAGCAGCCTCCTCACAGAGAAGTCAGGGGAAGGGAGTGCATCTGTTGTTTATATATTATCTTAATGTTCCCACCATCTGCCTAAATAAAAAACAGAATCAGGAGCTATTAAAGTAAGTGTCCTTTCAGAGAATGAGATAAATTAGAATATAAAACTCCTGAGCCCTTTTCTAAAATTCAAGAAACAGCTTAGTAATTTCCTTTCTTCTACAACAGTTATATTTTAGTTTTCTCACTACTATTTCTGGGTCAGGACTTAAAACTACTTACATAAATGGGGAAACACTAGATTGTGAGCTCTATTTCTACATTAGGTTTGTTGGTATACTGAGTTCAATAATATACAGAACAACTAGCAGCCAGCCATTGGCCTTTGTCCTTGATGTGTGACCCAACAAGGACAAAGAACTTCATCCCATCAAACAACTTCCTGACTAGACTCCTGCCACAGTGGACATTAGTCTCACCTCTCAGAGATAAAGAGAGACCAAAACTTATATATAATGGATTAGGCTCCATTTTAGGAGTGCATTCTTGCATCTCCAAATCCTAGCACAGTTTGGTTTTGCTTTTAATTTCCGTGGTTGCACTTCTTCTTCTTGGAATAGGTTACTCTTCCTTCTGGATTCTATCATAGGGAAACAGAGTCCTGGCCTTTATCCTCCAACTGAACTGTTTTCTGTGCCTTGATTGAACGTAAGGGCATAAACTCAGATTTTACAGAACTGAGTCTAATGGACCTCTGTTTATCTGACATCTGATCATCATCAGTGCCAAAATTTTCCAGCCTCTTATATTGCCTGTATACTTTAGTTTCTATACTCTTCATGTAAAAGGGAGCTATCAGAGGGAAAGAAGGAAGGCAAATCAGAAGCCAGCTTCACATTGGAGCAAAGAAGAAGGTCAATTTCTCAGGCTTACTCACCCTCAAGGGCTAATGAGGAAACTGGACTGAGCGATGTGTTTTCAAAAATTCTTGCTCTTCCTGAATTACAGAGCTTTCTGTGATCCAGTGTGGCACACACTGAGTTCCAGCCTCACATTGGTCTCTTAGAGACTATTTCACCAATTCATTTAGTTTAATTGGTAGTCCTGTAATATCCAGGTTTTTTGCATCTAATGGCACAAAAGAGGCTTACAAGTTGTAGACTATGAAATTCACACCTAGTCTATACCTGAATTCATGCCAGATACTTGATGTATAGAGACTATTAACACCTCCCATTTCTCTAGGTGTTGGTTTTAAAATGGAGAAGGCATTCACAGAAAGACTATGAGATAATACAGAGAAGAACACAAACAGACATTCATAAGGAATGGTGTGAAAGCACAAGAGAATTATGTACTCTCGGGCTGGGGACAGCTTACTCTAGTAGAGGAGTTGCCTTGCATGAGCAAAGCCCTGGGTTCCATCCCCAGCACCACGAAAGCATTTTCCATTCATCCAGGAAAGACTGTTTGAGCCCAGGGGATCAAAGCCAGCCTGGGTAACATAGCAAGACCCCTTCTCTAAAAAATGATATAAAATAAAATAGATCCAAATTCCCAGGCCTCACCACAGACTGACTTAACTGAGAATGATTTACTCTTATGTAGGTCAATGAAGAAAATATACCAGGATGCAATATCACAAAACATGGACCAAATCAGAAAAGTGGTTAAAGGACATTTCAAACCAAACTTCCTTATCCCATGAAATGATTCCATTTAGTTGCCTGCACCTATTCTTTCAATGGGTTCATTACAGGATAGCATAATCGATATTCATAATGAAATTGGTAATGACTCTCTAAAACATGCATTAATAGAAGTATTATCAATAAAGGAAAAAAATGTCCTCTTCCTGAAGAATTGTGGCAGCGTACAATTCTGGAATTCTTTCTTAGTGCTATATATTAAATACATATCATCGATCTAGGTGCTAATGAATATTTACTACATACTTGGTGTCAAGCGTAATTCTAAACACTTTATATATTCTGTATTTCAATTGTCCTAAGACTTGTATTTTTCCACATGTTAATGATTTCTGAATTGGAACATGTCTAACACACAATGGCAAATAATAATTTAACAGACAGTATTTTCTTTGCAGTATATAAAGCTTCACCTTCTACTCAACATCTTTATATTGATGAAATAAAGTAATAATTGATACATCAATTCTATCCAAAATCTGAACTTTCCAGAGAAATTAAGACATCACCTAAGTTAATATAGCTAATAAGTATCAGAGCCAGTATTTAAACACAGAAAATATGAATTTCAATTTTCTGCTCTTGGCCTCTATCTGTAATGCCTATCGAATAACACTTTGGGGAAAAGAAAAGAAAAAGAAAACATACAACATTTCAGATTACAAGCAAGACCTTTCACTTGCTCACACAATTATGTTTACTGAAAAGAAATAGAAAACATTATGTTCATGGTAATTTTTACTAGAAAGTGTGTCCTACATAGGAGTGTGGTTAATAGGGGTAATTGCAACAGAGAAAGCAATAATATGTCATAGATGATGAAGATGGACATGGAAGGAACAGAGACTCCAAGCACTGACACAAGGACCTCAATATTTTCTGCATGCCTACTTATCTTCAGAAATTGCATATTAGAAGTTGTGGGGGTTCAGGCAGGCAGCATCTGGTGGGGACATTGCAGAAAAGAGGCCAACACTGACTGTCTGGTAAAGTCAGCAATCAAGCAAGTCAAGGTTTCTCCTCCTCAGCAATACTAACATTTGGGACAGAAAACTGTTTGTTACGGGGCTACCCTTTGTACTTAGCAGTATCCCTGGCTTTTCCCAGTATGCCAATAAGACTACCCCAGTTGTGACGAGAAAAAATGTCTTCACAAATTGCCAAATGCCCCCTGGAAAGCAAGATCACCCTCAGTTAAGAACCACTGTCTTGAAGCTCTTCTACCTCCTAGTACATGCAGGCTGCACTGATGCTAGAAATGAATGGAGGGGAAATGAGTGAACAGAGAAAGGAAAGAGAGGAAGAGAGAAGATATTAGGAACAAATTTTAGTACACTTATTAACATTTATTAATAAGTGTTATTATTTTTAACATTCATTGGCAGAAATTTCAAATTTAAGCTCAAAGACCAGATAGTTCAATGCTCACTGTACACCAAACATTAAAAAGTTAACACCTTAATGCAAAATCATATTTAGAAATACTTTTTTAATTTGTTCTAATTAGTTATACATGATAGTAGAATGCATTTTGACACATCATACATAAATGGAGTATAACTTCTCATTCTTCTGGTTGTACATGATGTAGAATCACACCCGTGGTGGAGTCATATATACACATAGGGTAATGATGTCTGATTCATTCTATTCCCCTTCCTACCCACATGCCCTTCCCCTCCCTTCACTCTCCTTTGCCTAATCCAAAGTAACTTTATCTTCCATCGTCCCCTACCCCTTATTGTGAATTAGCATCCGCATATCAGAATAGAGGACACAGAGACAAACCCAAATAAGTACAGGTATCTCATACTTGACAAAGGAGCCAAAAACATGCAATGGAGAAAAGACAGCCTCTTCAACAAATGGTGCTGGGAAAACTGGAAATCCATATGCAGCAAAATGAAACTAAACCCATATCTCTCACCCTGTACAAAACTCAACTCAAAGTGGATCAAGGACCTAGAAATCAGACCAGAGACTCTGCACCTAATAGAAGAGAAAATAGGTCCAAATCTTCATCATGTTGGCCTAGGACCAGATTTCCTTAACATGACTCCCAAAGCGCAAGAAATAAAAGCACGAATCAATGATTGGGATAGAGTGAAACTAAAAAGCTTCTTCTCAGCAAAGGAAACAATCAGCAATGTGAAGAGAGAGCCTTCAGAGTGGGAGAAAATCTTTGCCACACACACTTCGGACAGAGCACTAATCTCCAGAATCTACCAAATTACTCAAAAATCTTTACACCACGAACACCAATAACCCAATCAATAAATGGGCCAAGGAAATGAACAGACACTTTACAGAGGAAGATCTACAAGCAATCAACAGATTTATGAAAAAATGTTCAACATCACTCGTTATAAGAGAAATGCAAATCAAAACCACCTTAAGATTTCATCTTACCCCAATTAGAATGTCTTTCATCAAGAACACAGGCAACAACAGGTGTTGGCGAGGATGTGGGGAAAAGGGTACACTCATACATTGCTGGTGGGAGTGCAAGTTGGTGCAGCCACTCTGGAAAGCAGTGTGGAGATTCCTTAGAAAACTTGGAATGGATCCACCATTTGACCCTGCTATCCCACTCCTAGGCTTATACCCAAAGGACTTAAAATCAGATTGCCTCAGTGATGCAGCCACATCAATGTTCATAGCTGCTCAATTCACAATAGCTAGATTATGGAATCAACCTAGATGCCCTTCAGTAGATGAATGGATAAAGAAACTGTGGTATATATACACAATGGAATATTACTCAGCCATAAAGAAGAATAAAATTATGGTATTTGTAGGTAAATGGATGATGTTGGAAACTCTTATGCTAAGTGAGATCAGCCAATCCCAAAAATCCAAAAGCCGAATGGTCTCTCTGATATATGAATGATGATGCATAATGTGGGGGGGAAAGATGGCAAGAATGGAGGAAAGATAGCTAGCATAGAGGGAAGGGAGGGGTGGGGGTGGGTGGGGGGTAAAATTAATAACAGAATGTGTGACAGATACCATTGCCCTGTGTACATGCATGAATGCACAGATGGTGTGACTCTACTTTGTGTACAACCAGTGAAACAATAGCTGTACTCCATTTGTGTTCAAAGAATCAATAAGTAAATAAAAGAATAAATAAAAAAAAAAAAGAAAATATTTGGCCTTTGACTTTTTGGGGATTGGCTTATGTCACTTAGCATGATGTTATTTTAGAAAGCATTTAAATAAAACATTCACCACAGGAGTGAAAAATAACTGTTCCCTTGGGAGAGAAATGGGTATAGATTTGATCTCCTTAAGTATATTATGTGTTTGTTTAAAAGAATAAACAATGCTATTGACGGACATATGCTTATTTCATTGAGACAAAAAAGCAATTGAATTGAAAGGGTCATTACCCTTTAAATCACAAGAATAAAGCTCAAGTGGATTCTTGCATGAACCCCAAGGCAGAATTTCTCTGCATTAGTCATATTACTATTGATATGCTGTCATGCTGATATTAATACTTCTGTAAGATGCTATATCAATAAGGTATTAACAAAGTTTTCATATTTTCTGTTCTTATGAAGAATTTTTAGAAAATATAATCAAAAGGAATAGCTCTGTGCTGACAATATAAAATAAATCTATTTCAAGTACATTCATCCACTCAGTAAATTATTTCTGAGTACCAATCTAGTAATTTTGACACAGTATTAAGCCTTTTTTCTTGAAATGTATCTGTAATAACAAAGATCAAATCTATAAATAGTTTCAGCTATGTGTAATTAATATATTATGTTTACATTTATATATTTCAATGATCAGTAGGTCAGGAGCTTGGGACCTTAGTAAAATATTCAATTTATTGTAAAATGTCCTAAGATAACCCCAACCCAAGACATTTCACCTTAGCTAAGAAAAACATAATGACATATTTCAGAACTCAAACTACTTTCACCAATAATCTGTCTCTGTTTCTTGATGTTCAAAACCACTCTGTGAGATTGAGTAGGTATTATGATGATGATGATTATATCCATTTTAAAAATGAGAAAATAAGAAATTTCAGAGATGAAGTGGCCAAGCTCAACACATCACATTTCACCAGAGAGAGGAAAAAAACAAGTATTTTTTTTTTTTATTCCATGCACTATTTCCACTGTACTATGGCAAAGTTTCATTCATTTCCCTTGTCATAACAAAAAATTCTTCTTTTGTCCCTGTTTAAAGAGATCAATTCTTAACAGAATGCTTCTCCAATGGGATTGTCAGAATTACCTTAGCGACTCCTCCTACTCACTGCCCAGTCCCCACATCCAAATGCACAGGCCTCAGTTCTGATGGATCAAACTTCTGTCATGTTGCCTATCACTTTCCCTCCTTATTTACCCCAGTGTCTTTACCTTCCTTCTTTCCATTATCTTTCCTGGATTACAACATTTTCCTATCTAGTTTCTCTTTAGCTTCTCCACTTGCTATTTCTTTAGGAAAACATGTCTAGGCATGCTGATTCCATGCCTTCAAGAAGCATTTGCCAATGGCTTTAGGATCAGGACCAATTATTAGTTTAATTCATGTCACCCTGAAATGATTTTTTTTTTCTAACCACTATCTCTCTGCTCACACTTCCACCCACCCATTTTGTTACCTTAGGTGGCTTTCTCTCTAGCAATACTGAGCTACTGGTATTCCTCAATGAATCATGCACTCTGCATCTCCCAAACTGCCTGGAATGACACTTATT
The DNA here is from genome assembly GCA_020662805.1 of Glaucomys volans. Lineage (NCBI taxonomy): Eukaryota > Metazoa > Chordata > Mammalia > Rodentia > Sciuridae > Glaucomys > Glaucomys volans. Next base: position 19,737 of record JAJEJO010000613.1, on the reverse strand, counting down.
CCCTGTCTTTTTTACCTTCACATGGTTAATTCATTTTTTCTGTCAGGACTCAACTCAGATATTATTTTCCAGGAAACATTTCCTTGTCCATCCAATTGTACTCAAATTTATATCCCCAACATTGTTTTTCTATTTATCTAGAGTTATAAAATGTTCATACTATGTAAACCATTTGGTTATTCTAAAAATTTCAAAATATGGGAAAGGTCACAAGCATGACCTAGGCACCACCTAGGAGAACACCTGACTTTTCATAATTTCAACTTCTGCAAGAATTTAATACTAATTATACAACAACCCCAAATCATTTCACTTTCTCAGACTTTTTATACCTGTACATCAGCTAAAAATGAAGGATGTAAATCATAATTTTACCTTTGGAAACATTCAAATTTGGCAGTGTTGCCTTTGTTTTATCCTCTCAGCAATGATGCTTGCTACATAGTATTGAAAGTTTTATTATTTGATATAATATTTACTATTTTGATAAATTATTATGTTACATATGTTGATATACTATTGGAAACAATACTTAATTTATAAGGACTGTGAAAATTAGTGAAAAATCTCTCTATAAATAAAAATACTGGTTTCTCAAATGTTATATGATTGAAAAAAGAAAAAGAAAATTTGGGTTTCTGTCCATCATTCACTAGAATTAAACTAGTCAAAGGTATTCTACTTCAAATAAAGGGACAGTTTCTGTGAATATCAGTTGGAAACATATTGTCTGAAAAGAAGTATAATTATGAATCCTATGAATTTTTTAGCTTTGGGGAATGGCATTTCCCTTAAACTTATAAGCATGTTGTACAAATTTCATGCATTTTATTTTCATAGATCTGTTTGGGAATGCATTCTATTTGGGTATGTGGGACTATTGGTACCTGTAAAAAGTTGGGAGCAATCCAAATATTTGTCAGTAGAATAGAAGCAAATTGATTAATGCCACAATCACAACATAGAATATTATGCAGGCATTACTGGGAAATCTATGTAATAACCCGGAAACACAGGTTTAAATATAAACACATTATAATTTAATACTAAATTGAATGTTAAATTAAACCTTGCCTGCCTTTTAATTCATAATATATAACATATCACTCTGAAAAATTATTAGAAAGAGGCTTACCAAATCCACACATCCTTTCAGCCTCAGTAGTGATATTTAGACTATTTCCTTCTATGTTCCAAGTTTTTTGTAATTGTTATTTCTTAAATACGAATTTGGTTGTAAGCTATTGTAAGCTCATTTGGTTGTAAGCTCAACACTGGGCAAGGGATGAACATCAGTCATAAATAAAATAAATATAGTGGAACTTTGCGAATCTTTTGTTGGAGAGAAGACATATTTTCAGTTGTAAATGATATAGATGTACATTAGTCAGAAGCATGATTTTTCTGTTTGTATTTGAAATTTAAATACAACAAAAGCACTGTGGATAGATATTGAGTTGACAAGGAGTGAAGTGCGTTGGAATGTTCTTGAGTCAGTTTGTCCACATTGGGAGTGATGCCTCCCAGAACTCCTTCTCTGTGTGCTTTCAGCATAGAATTGGCTAAGAGTGAGGTTGCAGGCTATCTGAGAAGAGGTGATGAAACACAGGCCATTACACTTTGGATATCAACTCTGATTGGAGACAAGCAGAGATAAGTGCCAAGGAACTGGTGGACTCCAGCTTGTCTTCCTTCCCTACTAGTTTCCCAACTATTGGCTATATGACCAACAGTGACTCTAAGCCTACCACCAACCACTGAGTAGGGAACTCAGGGAGACAGCAGAGGCAAAGAAACAAGAACATCCCTAGAGTTCCACCTCAGCCCCCATGGAACTGGATATGCCCAGCTTCTGGAACGTCCAGCAAAGTCTGACTTCTTCCTCACACTAGAACTGATGGGTCGCATTTCCTTAACCCTCTAACTTCCTTCCACTTTTGGTACTCTATTGTCACAAACCATGTAAAATTGAATGCCCATAATAAATCCATTGCACTACAGTAAGTTTCTATGTGCAAACTAAGAATAAATACTGGTAACAGAAGCAGATGGTGCCATAGAAAATTTAAAATATGTGAACTGGAGCTAGACAGATGTTATAAGGGTATCTTTGTGTTCATAAAGGTCTGAAACAGGAAATCTCTATTAGAGACTGGAGAAGAGATCCAATAAAAAATTAGGCTATCTGTTAAATAATGACATATAGTCTAATTTGGAATGGATAGTAGGAAGTGGAACCCAGCCAGGGGAGATCCCTCAGGTGCAGTCTTCAGCATGGACTGGAGGTATTCTGATATAAAATCTCCAGACCAATTGGCATCCAGTGAAGAGCATGGAGCCCACTAAGCCTAAACCCCACCTGCAGGAGTTCCACCTATGGGATTACTCTCTCACCATAACAATCTGGAGGGTGGAGCCTCAAGACAACCTCAAGACAACCTCAAGACAAACTCAAGACAAACTCAAGACAACCTCATGTAAAACTGCTGAGAAGAGAAGAGACTCTTTTGAACCCCAAAGGAAACAGTTCTTTAGATTTTCATTGAGCTTTTCTCTTCCTCTCTCTCTCTCTTTTCTTTTTTCTGTGTAATTGTGACCTTAATGTTTCATGGACATTTATGCATACCCGTAATTGTTTAGTATTTTCTCATTTCTTGGATTTTTGAAGTTAGTTATTTCTCATGGATCAGTTTTTTGAGGACTAGGATGTTTGGTTGGTATCGTTCAGTTTTGTTTTGTATTTCATTATTTTTATTTCTAATTTTTAAAATTTTTTCTTTATATATATATTTTTTCACTTACCTGTTTCCCTTGATTCTGTGTCTTTCTTTTTTTCCACTAACAGCCAATCTGTATTGTTCTCTTTCACTCTTCTTTTAATTTTTTACTTCTATCTCCTTTCCTACTCCTTCATAATAATCACATCCTTTATCACTTCTGTTCTCTCCCTGTTTACCATTCAAAACTGTAACCCTTTTGCAAACGTACTGTTTTATTGTAGGCAATAACTTATAATATCATTTCTTTTTATTGTAATAATCAACATTGTAGACATCATAGCAGGAACTATTTGGTTTAATGCTATATATTGTTTGTATTGGTGGTTATTATTTGTCTCCCCATGAATGGTGAGGTACTGGAAACCTTCAGGGATACTGTGAGTCTATAGGGTAGAAACTCTACTACCTCAGATTCATACTGTTAGATGGGTAGCTGCACAAACACTATGAAAAATTTAAGGGAAAAAATCACTGCCCCCAAAACCAAGATACTCCAGTAACAGTATTGACACCACAGTGGAATAAATGTCAGGGAAGGAGATTAGAATGTACATATCTAAACTAATCTGCTAGGTAAAGGATGATGAGAGGAGTAAAATCAGAGAAAAAATACAAGAAGTGAACAATCACGTCAATAAAGAAATAGAAATTCTAAAAAAAAAATTAAGCAGAAATTCTCAAAAGGAAGGAAGAAATAAACCAAATTAAACATTCAATGGAAAGCATCACCAACAGGGTACACCACTTGGAAGACACAGTTCAGGCAATGAAGATTAAAATATGTAATCTTGAAAACAAAGTTGACCATGGAGAAAAGATGTTAAGACACTATGAACAGAACTTCCAAGAAATATGTGATAACCTGAAAAGACCAAATTTAACATTTATTGGGATAGATGAAGGCTCAGAAATACAAGCCAAAGGAATGTAGACAATCTTTTCAATGAAAAATTATCAGAAAATTTTCCAAACCTAAAGAACGAAAAGGTGAAATGAAAACTCAAATACAGAAGACTTACAGAACCCCAACTTTACAAAATTACAACAGACCCACATCAAGGCACATTATTATGAAAATGCCTAACATACAAAATAAGGATAAAATTTTAAAGGCTGTCAGAAAAAAATGACAGTTCATATATATAGGGAAAACAATCCAGATCTTAACTGATTTCTCAACCCAGACCCTCAAACACCAAGCTCTGAAAAGAAATGAATGCCAGCCAAGATCACTATACTCAGCAAAATTAAGTTTCAGAATTGATTATGAAATAAAACCCTTCCATGAAAAATGAAAATCAAAAGAATTCACAACTAGAAAGCCTGCACTCTAAAACATACTCAATCAGATATTTTAGAAGAAGAAATGAAAATCAGCAAAGGGAGGAATTACAATAGAAGAATAGTCTATTCAAAAAGAAACTAATTCAAATTAAAAATCAAAAATAAATCAAAATGACAGGGAATAAAAATCATTTCTCAATAATAACATTGAATGTAAATGGCCTGAACTCATTATCAAAAGACATAGACTGGCGGATTGGATTAGAAAACAAGACCCAACAATATGCTGTCTCCAAGAGACTCACCTCATAGGCAAAGACATCCACAGACTGAAGGTTAGAAACAAAAATGGGAGAAAACATAGTCACATGGATCTCATAAACAAGCAAAAGTTTCTATCCTAATATCAGATAAAGTGGACTTCAAGCCAAGATAATCAGAAGGGACAGAGAAGGACATTTCATACTGTTTAAGGGAATTATACATCAACAAGACATAATAATCATAAATATTTATGCCCTAAACAATGGAACATATGCACACATCAAACAAACCCTTCTCACTTTCAAGAAGGAAATAGACCACAACATGATAATACTGGATGACTTTAGCACACCTCTCTCACCACTGGATAGATTCTACAAACCAAAACTAAATAAATAAGCTATAGAGCTAAAAATTACAATTAATAATTTAGAGTTAACAGACAGATATAGAATATTTCATCCATCAATGACTCGAAGAAGTTTCTTCTAGCAGTACATGGATTCTTCTCTAAAATAGACATATCTTAGGCCTCAAGACAACTATTAGCAAATACAAAAAGCATAGATAATACCCTGCAATCTATTGGATCATAATGGAATGAAATTAGAAATCAATGATAAAATAAACAATAGAAGCTACTCCAACAACTGGAGACTAAATCATATGCTATTGAATGATGAATGATAGTAGAAGAAATCAGAGATGAAATAAAAAAATCTTTAGAAGTAAATAAGAAAAATGATACACCCTATGAAAATCTCTGGGATACCATGAAGGCAGCACTAAGAGGAAAGTTCATTCCATTGAGCTCATTCATTAAAATAATAGAAAGTCAACAAATAGATAACCTAATATTACATCTCAAAACCCTAGGAAAAGAATGACAAATCAACACCAAAAGCATTAGAAGACAGGCAACAATTAGAATCAATGAAACCAATGACATTGAAACAAAAGAAACAATCCAAAAAATCGACTAAACAAATAGTTCTTCGAAAAAATAAATAAAATTGATAAACTCTTAGCCAACTCATGAAGAAAAAGGGAGAGAAAATTCAAATTACTAAAATTCATGATGAAAAAGGAAATATCACAACAGATACTACTGAGATACAGAAGATAGTCAGAAAATCTTTTAAAAAATTATACTTTAATAAAATACAAAACCTTGAAGACATCGACAGATTGCTAGAGAAGGATGACCTACGCACATTGAATCAGTAGAACATAGAAAATTTAAAGAGATCAATTTCAAGCAATTAAATTGAAGGTGCCATCAAGTCTATCAAGAAAGAAAAGTCTAGAACCAGATGGATTCTCAGCTGAATTCTACCAGAACTCAAAGAAGAACTAACACCAATCCTCCTCAAATTATTCCATGAAACAGAAAAGGAGGGAACCCTTAAAAACTTACTCTGGGAAACTAGTACCACTTGATACCAAAGCAAGACAAAGACACATCAACGAAAGAAAATTTTAGACCAATATCCCTGATGAACATAGTTGTAAAAATTCTTAATAAATTACTAACAAATCACATACAAAAACATATTAAAAAGAGAGTGCACCATGGTCAAGTAGATTTCATAGCAGGGATGTAAGACTGGTTCAACATACGGAAATCAATACAGGAAATTCATCCCATCAATAAACTTAAAGACAAGAAATAAATATGTATTCATATATATCAATAGATGCAAAAAAATGCATCTGACAAAATTCAGCATCCATTCATGGTCAAAACACTAGAAAAAGTAGGAATAGTATAAACATAAATAAACATTGTAAAAGTTATTTATGTTAAACCCAAGCCAACATCATTCTAAATGGAGAATACTTGAAAGCATTCCCTCTAAAAACTGAAACAAGACAAGGATGTCCTCTTTCACCACTTCTATTCAACATAGACCTTGAAACTGTAACCAGAGCAATTAGACAGAAGAAATAAAGTGATATAAATAGGAAAAGAAAAACTCAAATATCCCTCTTTGGTGATGACATGATTCTTTATTTAGAAGACCCAAAACTCCACCAGGAAACATCTAGAACTGATAACTGAATTCAGCAAAGTAGTAGGATATAAAATTAACACCCAGAAATCAATTGTGTTCCTATACATCAGTGATGAATCAACTGAAAGAGAAATTAGGAAAACTTTCCCATTCATAATAGCCTCAAAAAAAATTGGGAATCAATCTAACAAAAGGGGTGAAAGACTTCTACAATGAAAACCACAGAACACTAAGGAAAGAAATTGAAAAAGACCTTAGAAAAGGCTATCTTTTCTCCATTGTATGTTATTGATGCCTTTAACTAGTATGAGATAACTGTATCTACGTGGGTTGGTCTCTGTGTCCTCTATTCTGTACCATTGATCTACCTGTCTATTTTGGTGCCAATACCATGCTGTTTTTGTTACTATTGCTCTGTAGTATAGTTGGAGGTCTGGTATTGTGAAACCCCCTGCTTCGCTCTTCTTACTAAGAATTGCTTTAGCTATCCTGGGTCTCTTATTTCTCCAAATGAATTTCATGATTGCTTGCTCTATTTCTATGAGGTCCATCATTGGGATTTTAATTGGAATTGCATTGAATTTGGATAGCACTTTTGGTAGTATGGCCATTTTGCGCCAAAAACACACAATGGAGAAAAGATAGTCTCTTCAACAAATGGTGCTGGGAAAACTGGAAATCCATATGCGGCAAAATGAAACTAAACCCCTGTCTCTCACCCTGCACAAAACTCAACTCAAAATGGATCAAGGACCTAGGAATTAGACCAGAGACCCTGAACCTAATAGAAGAAAAAGGAGGTCCAAATTTTCATCATGTTGGCTTAGGACCAGATTTCCTAAACATGGCTCCCAAAGCACAAGAAATAAAAGCAGTAATCAATAATTGGGATAGGTTCAAACAAAAAAAAATTTCTCAGCAAAGGAAACAATCAGCAATGTAAAGAGAGAGCCCACAGAGTGGGAGAAAAAAAGAGACCTTAGAAATAGGAGCAATCCCCATGTTCTTCGATAGGCAGAATTAACATTGACAAAATGGACATACTACCAAAAGTACTATACAAATTTAATGCAATTCCTGTTAAAATCCCAATGATGTTTTTCATAGAAATATAGAAGCGGTCATGAAATTCATTTGGTAAAAAATAAGAGACTCAGAATAGCCAAAGCAATCCTTAGTGCGAAAAGTGAAGCAGGACATATCACAATACTAGAACTTAAATTATTCTACAGAACTGTAGTAACAAAAACAACTTGTTATTTGGCATCAAAAGGGAGATGAAGGTCAATGGTACGGAACAGATGACACAAGACAAAACCACATACATACAGTTATCTCATACCAGACAAAGATGCCATAAACATACATTGAAGAAAAGATAGTATCTTCAACAAATGTGCTGGGAAAACTGGAAATCTATATGTAATGAAATGAAATTGAACCCCTATCTCTCACCCTGCACAAAATTCAACACAAAGTGGATCAAGTACCTAAGTATTAGACCAGAGACCCTGAGACTACTAAAAGACATAGCAGGCCCAAATCTCCATCATGTCAGCTTAAGAACCAAATTCAACAAGACTCCTAAAGTGCAAAAAAACCAAATCAAGAATCAACAATGGGATGGTAGCAAACTAAAATGTTTCTTCACAGCAAAGGAAATATTCAAGAACACGAAGAAAGAGCCTACAGAATGGGAGAAAATCTTTGCCTCCTGCACCTCAGATAGAGAATGAATTTCCAGGATATATACTCAAATTTAACACCAAAAAGCAAATAACCCAATCAATAAATGGGCAAGGACCTGAACAGATAGTTCACAGAAGAAGAAATATGATCAGTCAACAAATATATGACAAATGTTGAACATCACTAGCAATTACAGAAATGTAAATTAAAAATACACTGAGATTTCATCTCACTCCAGTCAGAACAGCAATTATCAAGAATACAAGTAACAATAAATGTTGGTGAGAATGTGGGGAAAAGGGCACACTCATACACTGCCGATGAAACTGCAAATTGGTGCAACCACTATGGAAAGAAGTATGGCGATTCCTCAGAAAACCTGGAATGGAGCCACCGTTTGACCCAGTTATCACACTCCTCAGCCTTTGCACAAAAGAATTAAAATCAGCATATTATAGTGACGCGGCCACATCAATGTTCATAGCAGCTCAATTCACAATAGCTAAGCTATGGAACCAAATCTAGGTGCCCATCAATAAATGAATGGATAAAGAAAATGGTATATTAGCCATAAATAAGAATGAAATGGCATTTGCTGATAAGTAGATGGAATTGGAGACAATCATGCTAAGTGAAATAAGCCAATCCCAAAACACCAAATGCTGAATGTTCTATCTGATATGCAGATGCTGGCAAATGATAGGCTGGGGAGGTGGAGAGAGAGGGAGAGAGGAGTGGAGGTTCACTAGATTGGACAGGTGGTAGTGGGGGGAATGGAGGGGGAATGGGGAAAGGGAAGACAGTAGGATGAGTCAGACATAACTTTTCTATGTCCGTATGTGAATACACAACCAGTGTAACTCCACATCATGTACAACCACAAAAATGTGAAGTTATACTCAATGTATATATTATATGTTACAATACATTCTACTGTCCTGTGTAACTAAAAAGAAAAAATTAAAAATTAAAAAAAAACAATTCTAGGAATGAATAGATGAATAGCAGGGGTTATCAGCACTGGCCTCCACGTGTCATGAGGAAAACTCTAAAGGCATACATGTAAAATTAAGATGTTTAAAGTTTAGATTCTCTTACAGCTACTTTTTGTCTTCAAAAAGTCATTTATACTAGACAGATGAAAATCTTAAAAACAAGTACAATTGAATTCCACAGCCCTAACAGTCAAGCTAAATCCTTTCTGACACTGATGTAGAAAAGTGAATTATATACTCCTAAAGGCATTAAGTTCAAAAGTTTTCCCAATTGCTGAGAGACAGTTACAACAGGATATTCAGGATATTTTCAAGATCAATGGCCAAAAAGAATGAAGAGTTTTCTGTGCTCTCTTTCTTAATAATTGGGAGATTTTTCATCTATCCATAGAAATGAGATTGTACTTTTGGTATTACATGTCTGTATAAAGAGATTATTCTATAGTAAAGTTATTTTCCCCCTCACCATCACAGCAAATGCATGTTCAGGGTTTTCTAACTCGATGTATGTCTTTTGGGGCGGCTACTTCATCATTCCAAAATACAAAGGACAGTATGAATCAGAGGTATTTGTGCATTGATATCCTAAAGAAAATAATCTTGCATTAACTTTTAAAGTTGTGTGACAGAAGCAATTAGTACAAAATGGGTCTCTATTTTGTTATCTTCTGTGAGGGAGAAAAATCAAATTTTCCTTAATCTTCATGCTATTTAAAAACATTCAATACTGAAAGAACCCCTACTGTGTAGGAAAAACAAATTATGATAATGTACCAAAAGAGAAAAGTTTTTCCAAGCAAAAGAGCCTAGCCCATGGATGTAATTGGATGCTTTCCACTTGCTCCAGTGACTCCCAACATCTACTTTTTCAATATTATATGCCAGAGTGCTATTTGGACTATGTCATTCTAAAGAACATAACAAAGTACCTTTATACTCTGAACTTAGCAGTAACACATCCCTGCATCTCCCTCATTTCCAACCTTACAGGTTAACAGTGTAATGTTAGATTTTTTTTTAAATGGAGTTTAAAAATATGTTTTCTCTAAGGTTCAGCCATTTGTCCATTTGTCAATCGAATGACATCAAGAAATATGTGACTGAAAAACTAAGAGTTCTCTAGTAGTTTTCAATAGTTTAAATAATGGATATTTGATTATAAGGCACTGGGAATCCTACTAAGGACCTGTAAAACCTCAACTTTCCTTAAGAATGGTCTCTATCATCTAATCCAACTCTAGATCAACTGCTATTATTTGGATCTAGGGATGACCCCCAAAGCTCATGTATTAAGTAATATTCAACAATATTCAGAGGTGAAAAGTTTAGATTATCAATGGATTAACTTCATTTGATTAATAATTTGAATGAACTATTAGATGGTAACTATTGGCAGGTGTGACATTACTGGAGAAAATAGGTCACTGTGGTTGTGCCCGCGGGGATTCTATCTTGTCCATTGTTCCTCATGCTCTTTCTCTCCCTCTTTTTCTCTCTCTGTTTACCGGCTGTCACAAGCTGACCAGTTTTCCTCCACCACACCCTTCTACCATGATATTCTGCCTCACTTTGGGACCAGAGCAATGGAGTCAGCTGCATCTATTTGTCTCTATCTATCTATCTTTCTATATCTATCTATCTATCTATCTATCTATCTATCTATCTATCTATCATCTATCTATCTACCTATCTAATTACATATCTATCTACCCTCTGTGTGTTTGTCTATCATCTCTTGCATACAAATAAGATAAACTCGGCCAGGAATCCCTCCATCATGTCAGGAGATGTTTTGGTGTAGATATAGGTGTTCCCCAAATGCTTATATGTGCAAGGAAACTTACAGATAAAATGATTGGGTTATGAGAGCCTTAGTCTAATCAGTGCATTGATCTCCTGATAGGGATTAACTGGATGGTAACTGTAGGCAGGTAGGGTGTGGCTGGAGGAGGTAGGTCACTTAAGGGCATGACTTTGGGGTTTATATTTTGTCTGTAGTGAGACCCCTCTCTTTTCCTGGTTCCATGTCCTGAGATGTTTCTTCCTCCACACCCTTCTGCCATGATGTTCTGCCTCACGTTAGGCCTACATCGACTGAGTCAGTCATCTATGGACTGAAACCTCTGAAACTGTGAGTCCCCAAATGAATTTTTCCTTCTCTAATTGCTCTTCAGGTCATTTGGTCACAGCAACAAAAAAGCTGACTAAAACAGGAGGTACTTGTGTCCTTAGAAGGCCAACCAACCAGAAATTAAGAGAGCAGGGAAAGGCAAGAACTAGGCCAATTATACCTCTAGGCTTTGTACTGAAAAGGAGAGAGTCTTCTAAGCTCGTTTGAGTCAAAGTGCCTACAAGTATTTGGAACAAAGCATGTAACATAAAGGATGCTTATCTTGAAATGTGCTTCTGCCCCTGTAGCACCTAATGTAGCTTGATCCAGTGTTCAAACATTTCAAGTACTTATCTTGACCACATAGTAGCACAACTAACAAATGACATTTTATGCATTTAGTTTAACAACTAAATACAGTAATATTTCTATATCCCCAATAAATTAGATCACCAAATGCCTTTAGTTTGAGAGAAGGTTGTATTATTTAAGTATAAATGCATCTGTGCAAATTTTGATTAATACAAAGAAATTTTTTCTATTCAATTTGAGAGAACTGAAATTGTAGAAATAAAGAACTACAGATGTATCTCAGTAGTAGAACACTTGCCTAGCATACACTGAGCCCTGGGTTCAATCCCTAGAATTGAAACAAACAGACTTTCAAGCACCTTAGGATCATAACTACCTATGTTTGAAAACACAAAATTCATCATGCATGTAATACTCCAAATACTTTCAAGTCAAGTGTCACCACCATCCTGCTCAATCTTCTCCAACTTTTCTTTTCTTCACCCAATCTTTCCTTCATTATCTCTATCTTATTGATCAACCTTAGAACCACTAAGGTATATCTCTCCAAGCATCACCTGGCCCTCTCTCCAAAGCATGCAGAATGATCTCAACATAAAAGCAACTGTCACCTTATTTCCAAGTTCAGATCACTCAAGTTGATGTCTGTAGAGTTAAAGATTTCCTTCCTGCCCTCTAATGCAACCTGAAAGCAAGGACTACATCTTATTCAACCTTTATTCTCAGTACTTAGCACTTAGGACTATTAAGTTAACTAAAAGTTTACTTGTTTTTTAAATTAAACTTAGAAAAAATAATTCTTCCTGTGAATGAATGTATTATGCTAATTCAATTTATATAATGAAATTAAACTTTTCAATTTGTCTTAGAATTTAGGTCATGAATTCCAGTAAGCATCTAAAATGCTTGATGTTTCTATAATAAGAACAATGGAAATGTGAGTTTTCTTCTTTCCAATCAATCCAAGATGTTCTTTTAATCCTTTAAAATGTAAAAAGACTGGGTGCCAATAGTATTGCTTATCAGGTACACTATGACCTCTTCTAATCAGAAATTACCTCCCCAAAATGACTGATATGTGTGCTTCTGTATATAAAATTTCTACACCTCAGCCACCTTCACTCAAAAAAATAACTACAAAGCACATCAACATCAATCCAGATCATCTTTAGCAACTACTTTAGAAATTGCAGTGATTTAAAAGCAATATTTTACCATCTGAGATGACATCTAGTCCTTCACCATTTACAAGAATCTTGGCCTTGAATACTGAAGAGCTAATAAGGGCTGAGGATATTCTCCTGAACCTTAGACAACTAGGGCAAAATACCTATTTTATCATTCAGATTCCTCATTACCTTGGATCCTTTATGTAGTCTTGTTGCATAATTAATTTTGTCTAAACCATACAATACCCATACACACATGCACACAGAAATCACCCAGGAATAAGAACTACTCTAAAACATGGCAGCAGAGATCCCAAGTTCACAGGAATTACTTGGCTTTTGTGCCATCCCACATTTTTAAAACCACAAAAATCATTTCAACAACCAGGAGAGAGAGAGAGGGAGGAGAGAGAAGAAAGCTGTGATTGCCTCTGGAATAACATGTGAAGTGCATGGTGGACCTCTTCATTTACAACTACATTGGTTGTGACTTTCCAACTTAGAGTCTGGAGAAGAGCACAAAGAACATCCTCATCTCTTACCACTGAGTATGACTCCTGGCCGAACAGGTCCCCCATTTAGCAGCAGAATGCATCTTTTAAGGAATATCTACTGGGTCTCATCATTCCTAGAATTGGCTCCTAGTAAAGTAAAAGAGTGATCATGCCTGAATGCAGAAGACTCAACTTAGAAAGGGATTGTTTTAAAGCTGCCAGTTATCAATTGTCTTTTCTTTTAAAAGAAGAATTTGAAGGCTTCTTTCAAAGTCTTCATCATCACATAAATAAGAGCAATTTCCATTTGGTGCCCACTTCTTTTCTTGTCCTGAGGTTCTTCTGGATACATTATTTCCTCCCATTCAATGACCTTGTGAGGGAGGCCTGGGTTCATCAGGCATTGTGATCTCTTCATCTGCAATGACCCATCTGAACCTCAGGTATTTTCACTCAATTTACCCCAGAGAGTAAGTGTTCAAAGCAGGACTAGAATCCCATCTCCAATGCAGGACTTTGCAGAGGACTCTCTACATAATCAAGTATGTTTGATTGCTTAAAGTGTTAAATGGTATGTAGAAATAAGACCCTCCCAGCACTAACTATCCTGTCAGTGCCCACAGTTATTCATACTCCTCCCTGAGCATCTAATTTAGTTCAGAGAGTGACTTAGGCCCAAGGGACAGTTTGGTTCACTGATGTTTAGGACATTGTGCACTCCTTAGCCATTGAGTTTAATGTTTCCTATTTTATGACTCCAGGCCCAGTCCCACCTCTCTGCTGGATTGCATTGTCCTGAAAAAATATTTATATGTACCCAGGGACTCCAGTAATGGGCCCATAAAAAATTCAATAAAGAAATGTTTTAATCAAAATACGCTGTCTGACATCACAGAATCACCAGAATTCTCATTTAAAATTGGAGCGCATCGCTGAAAAACGTTGATTGCTGTTGTAACCTCACTGGTTTCTAAATGCATTCTGTTCATGCTCTGCTGTTGATGGAACTGGCTACTGATGTGTATCCTTAGAAGAACCTTTTTGTATAATGAATAAAGAATCTCAAAATATATGAAAAAACGGCCTACCATGTCTCCCAGAAATGGTGCCAGAGAAACAGAAAGGGCAGCATCCCACTTCCTTCTGCTGGGTGTAATGATTGTGTGAGCACCGTAAAAAAGAATAATATATCTTTAAAAGGAAAGAAATGTCCTTTTATTCCCCCTGAGCAACTGCACGTGCAAGTTTCCTAAAGTATCTTTGCAGTGCAAGCTGCAGGTCCTTTTCCAAGGTGAATAAAATCCCCACAAATGCCTGCAAGGAGAGATGTTCCTGATGCTTCCCCTGGGCATTTGCTGAGCTAGCCAAGTCTGCACTCATGCTATAGATCACTTTGGCACCATTAAAGAATTACAGGGCATCACATGGTCTTGTAGGAATTAATCACTGCTTAACAGTATGTGCTTCTGTGTTTATGAAGTCATTTGGAATATCTGCATGTAACCACTGGCTCAGGGAGTCGAGTATCTGCAGGTAATGAACCATGGCATCGTGTTATGGTCGAGCTAGAGAATGTTCCAATTGGCAATTAATATGCTAGCAGCAAAGTATATTTCTTTTAGGGAAAGTCAGAATTATAATTTGAAACATTTTATAAACCACAGAGAGATCCTATTTATATCATATTTTGCCAATATAGATCTTCACAAAGGATTTCAAGGTGGGGACAGGGTGATGTCAAAGATAAAAGCCCTCTGGCATTGTACAGCAAGAAATTCTTTAAAGGCACAGCTCATATAGTCTTATGCCTCTATTTTCCTTCAGGGACCCCTCAAAAATATTAACTAAAGAATATATATTAAATTTCAGTTTCAAGGATTTGCCATCAATAAAATAGAACTGCAGGTTATGGTCTACTAAAGATTTAACTGCCCTAAAAAAACTTTTGGCAGAAGAGAAAGAGAAATAAAATGAAATGAAGTTGAAAGGGAAAGAAAAAAGAACAGCAGTTAGAGATAAATAAACTTGTACTTTACATAAATAGGTAGTAGCTTGTTAGTAGTTAAGGTATACAGTGAACAGGAAGACCAAATAAAGGAGTCCTTTTCTAGATTTCTCAAATATTACACCATCTTTCACTTATAAATATTTATCTTGCTTGTATGATTCAGATGATCTGCTCAAGCACCAATTAGCCTCCCAATAAAAGACAAGATTTAGACATGTGAGGGTTTATGTAAGGCTGTTGAGCTGTGTGCTGCTAATTCATTTCTAGTTCAAGTTGTTTATCATTATTGTACTTCATTTTAAAGTGTTGAAGAAGTTTTTAAATAGATGATTTTGGAATTTATACGTAACAAGTACCCTAGAAAGAGGGTACTCCACTAATACTAGAATTCTGGTATAAGCACTAATCAAATCATTGAGAATTTTGTATAGCTGAGGCAATGTGCCTAACTCCCATTTTTTGTTTTAAATTTATACCAAGAAAGGTGGGAAATAGATAAAAAATAATCCATTCTCCCTTTTCTACTCTTTGATCTCCATGAGCAATTGAAATCTTTATCTTCAAATTATGTAGGATTCTTCCCTCCACACACATCCACTTTGATACTAGATTAAAGAAATAAATGCAAAATCACCCATAACTAAAAAGATGTCTTCCACATAGCTATCAAGTTTTCTTGACTCAGAATTTTTATTTTCAGTTGGTAAACATCCAAGGAAGTTCTCTTGGTTCCAAAACATTAGAATCCTAAAGTATCCATTCATAGTCTTTTATCCATCAACTGTTGTAATACCATTTTGGTATGTGCTGGTTAAATTACAACAAAACATTCTGAAGTCAATGTATGAAAAGGCCAATGAGGACTAGTATTGAACATAGATACATTGGTTTTGTCTCGAAAATAAGTATCTAATTGGAGTCTGAATTATTTCTCTCTTTACCAATAAGGGAGAAAGGGAAGGAGAGGAAAGGTAGGGGTAGGAAGGAGAGGGGAAGACAGAAGAGAGGGGAGGGGAGAAGAGGGGAAGGGAAGAGAGGGGAAGGGAGGGGAGGGGAAGGGAGAGGAGGGAAGGGGGTATCTTCAAGGTGTGAGATCTAAGAATGTCCAGGTCCATGAGAAGATTTGGAGAAATGTATGAGTTGACTTACCTGGTTTCTGTTGCTACCCTTATACTCCCCAAGATGTAGCATCCCTTTAAAATGACCATATAACCATTAAATCAAAGATGAGAATATCTTAGTTTTCATCCTTCCCTTTGAATGAAACCATCTTTTGCCTCTCATTCTGTTTATAGTTCCCAATTCTGTCTTTGCTATATCCAGAGACAGTCAGTCAACCCTGAAAGTTTCTTTGGAAGCAAAGTCAGAGGTAAATGATTTCCTCATGCTATTGAGACTCACCTCTTGCCAAGAATTTTTGCTTTAAATCAAGGAATCAACTTCCCATGTGGTCATTTCATGCTTCAGTTCTACTGAATTTTTGTGCTCTTTGAACCCTAATTTAGAATTAAAATTCCATTTCCTTGTATTAGGAGGGATGGGAAAGCCTATATAGACATGCATATGTGTTTAAATTTGAGTCCTCCAAGTTGCTCAGTGCTTTGGTTTGGGAATTATTAAAATCAACTGGAGTGGCCCGGATGCCATAGTTCAGGTCAGTCACTTTCATTCCTCATCTTGCAGCCTTGACTTGCTCTAATGTAATCTTGTCTGCTAGAGTAAAAGGTGTGACCAACTGTGTTATGATCTGCATTTCAGCTCCAAACTCCTCTGGCATAACAGCCTAGGGGCTCTCTCTCTCCAGCCTACCTATGGCTCAATCTGATTATGACGCTATAAAAGTAAGTCCTGGCTTCTCTACCTAACCCCTTCCATGACTGCTCAGCCTATATCCTGAATGTTACAGCAACCTCTGCTAATGCTACTGTTATGCCACATTCTTCCGCAATGCAAGGTAAATAAAAGTTACATGCCTATCAGAAAATCAAGAGTTTCAGAGTAAATATAAGTTCTCTCATCATCTCTAATTGTCACTTGCTGTGGATGTCAAACTGACAGAGTAGCAGAATCTAATTTCCTTGTTTGATTCACCATGAAATTAAACTGAACTGACAATTTTTATTTTCACCTGGCAAATTCGTCCAACACTATTTAAATCTAGCTAATCAAGTACAGTTATCTGTTGCACGCACTCATCTCTCCTACCACACCTCTGATTTGCAGTATCCCACTTCCTGGACTCCCTCCGACAGCCGTGTGTTGGATTACATTTACAGTTTTAGAAGGTGTAAAAGAATGCATGAACATAGCCAAGGTGCCAGCAAATGTATCATGTCACAAAATTACTACTGAAAGATTAAAAAAAAAAGAAAACTAGAAAGAATGTAAGTTGAAAACAAAACTCCCAGACCTCAACACTGTTAAAAAAAAAAAAATCCAGTCATATGGTTTAGTGAGGTCTGTGATCAGTAGAATAGAAAATATGATTCTGATGTTAACTAACTCTTAGGGAAAAAAAAACATGTTTGACCCCTGTAAAAACCAAACACTCTTCAGAGATAGTATCATAGTAGGAAGTGCTAGATGTGTATTTTGTCAGATGAAATGGGGCCATTTGTCAAGGTAGGAATAGCTACTCATGAACTGTAATTTGATTTTTCAAGCACAAAGAAAGGTTCCACATCCTGGAATCATGGTACAATGTGTCTAAATGAGGATTTTACGATATTCTAGGGCACCAAAAATGTTACAAGTTTCATCACAGCCAGAGACCTTTATCAACACCTTTGATGGGGCTGCTTCAAGAACCACCAATGAAGGAAAGGACCTGGATTTATTCAGTCCATGGAACAACTCAATAGGTTTTTTGATACTTGGATCCACTAGGAGAACATTACTTTGGCCCCAACCTCTCTTCAGTTTCCTGTCAGTTTCCATATTTCTACACAGATTGATCACAGACGTGTGCCTGGGCTTTCTCTGCTCTGAAACAGAAGGTCCACAGACTTAATCTTCAAAGATGAAAGACATCTTCAAAGATGAACAGAGACTCAGCAGGTTCCATAAAAAAAAAAAATATATATATATATATATATATATATATATGTATGTATATATGCTGAGTGCTTAAGAACCATATAAGAATCTAATTAAATATGTGGTACAGTCCTTAGAAAATTGCACCCAATGAATTGGCATGTAATTGCAGAAGGTATCTATGGATTTCTTGAAGCCCTTACATTAACTAAAAATAATAATAGCTGTAATTTTTGAGCTTTTTCTATGTGCTGGACACTGTGCTAACGCTTTAGAGATATCATCACACCATCTGGCATTGCCTCTTCAGCCCTGCTGGGAAGAATCATTAAATTAAAACTCTAGGCCACTCATTCCTGAAGCAGTTACGTGAAATTGCTCTTCTGACAAGCTTCTTAAGTACAAATAAGCACCTACAAGTAGGAGCACCTGCCTTGTAACTTTAATTTAGAACTTGTATTTTAAATTATAGATTGTTTTCATTCCTCCCATTATCTTAGTACATATAGCATATTTCTCTTTAAAGGAAATCAAACAGGTCTATTCAATGAATCTCAATAACACCTGCTCTGGAGACAAACTGGCTGAGTCTATTTCTGCCCAGATTCCCTAAAATTATTTTTGCATCTACCATATAACATAGGTTCCTTTGAATCCCACTAAAGATATTCCTCAAGCCCTTTTTTCTTTTTTCAACAGAAGTGCAAAAACAAATTTATTTGCATAGTTTGAATATTTATATAGTCCTGAGAGAAGATACATCATCCCCAACTGATGTGGCTGGGTAACTCAGAGAGGCTGAATAACTTGCTCTGGTCCACATACCTGGTCACAAGGTTTAGAAAGCTGTCCAGACTAAAATTAAAGACCCAACCTTCAATTAGTATACTTGACTTCCCTAGACTTCAGTGTAAGAATCACTGCAGAACAACTTTAGTGTGTTATGAATGAATCATTATCTTACTTGAATTAGAATAGAATAAACAATAATATCAACAAGAAGTTGACCTTAACCATACCATCAAACATCCAGATTATCTCAGGCTGAGAAGTGACTCTAGATAATTTCATTGTTCAAATTCCATCTCATTCACCACCAAAAGTAACTCTTTCCCAAAACCTCTGCCTAGCCAACCAGTCTCATTTATCAGAAAACTGTGATTATGTGTAGTAAACCCAATTATAAAAGGCAGACACAAGGAGACTCTCAGCTCCAGAGTTTAAAGGACTCTGGAGCTGAGAGTTTTTTGCATTGCTTCTATACTAGTCTTGAACTTCCTCCTAGTAAACATGACAGGGCACTCACACGGAAATTAACCTTAAGTAGCCTGTTCAGGGTAAATGAAGAATTTACCCAGAAGAAAAATGGAAAAGTGGAGATAGCATTGTAAGAGCAATGACTACAAAGCAGAACAGAAGCACTGGAGCAAATGTCATTAGGAGGTGGCAGATGATAGAGAAAGCTGAGACTGACAAGAAGAGCAGAAGAGGTTGTCAGGATGAATTTGAGGAAATGAGTAAGATGAAAGTGATTTGCAAAAGAATAAAGGGCAAGAGGGCAAAGAAGGAAAGAAAAAGTGC
>JAJEJO010000612.1:416630-457401 GCA_020662805.1 Glaucomys volans | reverse complement strand
GCTGGTTATACTCTGGGGTATTATGATTAAGTGAACTTGGGGGGAACCCTTTAGTGGAAGATGATCTTTTAAAAATGCATGATTTAAAATTTAATAAATTATCAGAATATGATCATTATCATACTAAATTTGCTGGCAGTAGTTAAAGAATTCTTATGGCAAGCATCAGCTGGTAAATTTCACCAAGTGATGACAGGGAAACCCATAAAATCTACACTGAATATCAGTAATGAGAGGCTTTGAGTTGCCAGAAGGAAGTGTGAGTGTTGGGTACTTGAATAATGGAAGAGTATAGGTATAGAAGACAGAGGGGTCAAGGACACATTCGTCATACTTTGAAACTTTACTAAGGGTCACCAAACCATGTTGCAAACTCTCAGTCTCCCTCTGCCACAGATGTTATCAATTCATTGTAACTCTGATAATGATCTCCATAGTTCAGGTCTGACCTTTGGCTGTAAGAAAACTACAATATGTACTCACTTTGAAATGTAGCTTTAATTCTTTACAGAGCTCAAAAAATAAAGCCTGTAGTAGTGAGTGCTCAGCTGACTTAAGAGTAATGATAAGCACAGAGAATACTCAATCTGATTAAACCAAAGGAAAAATGTCAGTTCTATTAGAAAATCTTGACACAAGAACTGTCATGGCTCTATCTGTATTAGTTTCATGAAAGTAATGACAGGAAAGAGATCAGAATTTAGTTTCTCACTAATTATTAAAAAGCATGAATAAGACAATTGAGTCCATCAGTAACAGTTTGTTTTTTATTTTAAGAAGTTCTTTACCTGTACTGTCTAATTGAATAGAACACTAATTCTGCTAAGCAAATGGCATTATCTTCACTCAATAGGGGACAAACTAGGGGTGTAAGTCATTTGTCAAGTTTACACAAGACAGTATCAGAAAAATTTCAAATGCAAATTGTCTAGCTCCAGGAGCAATTGTATTTATAACACAGCAAATTGTCAATTAAACCAGCCAAGTTTTCTTGAGGCCCATGAATCCATTGAAAATGTGTGCAAAATATTTTGAGGTGTGTGTGTGATGAAAGTAGTGGTATGGAAATCTTTCATCAGATTCTCAAAATAACTCATGACACTATTTACTGTAAATTCTTGAAACAGAGTTCATGTCTTGTTCACAACTGTATTCCTAGCACTACTATAACAAAAGGTGGAAGACTCAATAAATGTGGTATGAATGATATGTCAAATAAATCACTTTTCTAATGTTATTTGTGTAACATTAAATCCTTTTTAAATTTTCTTTACATTGATTAGTAACAGATATAGACATTCTATACATTATCCTAAGTAATCAAATAAGCTTGCTAAAATTTGGGGGTGATAAGCATGTGAATTAGATCATCACTGTATTATATTAAGGGTTGCAGGTGCCAAACAGTACCTGAGGTAAGGCAACAAACAAACAAAAAACAACTAATTCAAGTTAATTGATACTCAAGGGACCAAAAAAAAAGAGAGTTGTTTACATTGATAAAAGGTACAACCTATGGTAGTAGAATCATGAAGTTTAGATATGAATAACAAATTTTATAAAATAAATGATTTAAAATGAGAATAAATAGATAGAGATGAAAATAGCAGGAGACAACCTAATACTGGTTAGGTACAATATGCGTCAAGTAGACAAAAAAGATATGGCTTTTATTTAAAATAACAATTAACAATACTAAATCTGATGCCATATTTTGAAGTATATACTATAAATCTTTTATAGTATTCATGAACTATTTTCAAATACTGGTCACAAATAAAACTTTAATAATATCCAAAAAGAAAAAATTGCATAAGTCACATTCTGTAGTCCAAATTTGTTACTGGAAATGAATGCTGACAAAACAGGAAAACATTCCAACTCGCTAAATTTAATCTCTTTAAATTAAGGTTAGATAAAATATACTTTAACATTTCTAAAGTTTAGATGGTGCCAAACTGTACCAGAATAGTTGTAAATTATGCTATTATTTTTTAAAAATCTAAAATGAACTGAGGGAAACAAGAAATGGGGAAAAAAAGGAAAAGAAATCAGAGGATAAGATTACTAGAAGTTTCTGAAATAACTGATGAACAATTTTTGAAGAAATTTAAGCAAATTTCTAAAAACTATTATCAGAAGTAAAATTAGAAATGAACAAGGTAAGTTTTTTAATATTAGAAAATACCGTTTTAATGCTATTTTGAGAACATATGACTTTACAAGAAAATGTAAATGTAACCAAATTTAACTTAGAAGAAAATAGGATAGACAGATATAAAAATGTTTAAAGAATTTAAAACTATAACCCAAATATTACCTGTAGGATAGGAACAACCGTCATTGTAAGGAATCTTTACACAATAGAAATATACGGAAAGCAACTCAGTTTAACTTTATTTTTTTATAAGTCACTCATATTTCCACTTGATGGAGCATAAAAAACTTAAATTAACAGCATCATGTATACCTCTGAATCTTTATGGAGCAGGAGAAAATACTTAAATGTCGGCAAACATGGACAGAGGAGCCTCTCTTGCTGAGGCACAAAGGTTAAGAACATGGAGTGAGGAATCCAACAGTTCTGGGTTCAAATCTGCCTTCAATTCTAACTCCCTTAGTCATTTCTTCATTTGTAAAATAGTAATTAGAAGAAATAATTTATGAACTTGCAACGGAATGTGCTCCCAGGTGCCAGGCACACAATAAGTACAATGTAACCATCACTAGTAAAAACAGGCTCCCGCTGGGGGAACACCAGGTATGTTTCCTTGATTAAAGAACAAGTGATGCGCAAGAACTAGTACGTTCTTAAAATGAGCCATAGATGCTACTCTGACAGGGAAACTCTTGGAGCAACGGGCCATCCCCACTTCCCGCGGAGCTAAGTGGCCCTTCTCCAAGTTTAGAAATGCTAGAGCTGGAGGAGGTAGGTTCGCTGAGCTCTCACACCGTTATTCGGAGGGCGGTCTAAGCCTCTTCAACAAAGGAGAGCTAAGTGAGGCCCTCACACTGACTTCAGTTCCCGCATGGCCTTACTGGGGGCCCCTACTGGCCCGTACGTATTTGGGTCTCTTGGTGTTCCGCACTTTCCTAGCCTCCATAGAGCGGCCTCAAGAGGTCACCCCTTTACCGGCTGCAACGCGTGGTCACTGGGCAGGATCACAATACTACATAGCTCTCTCGACCACCTCCACTGCTAGAGCACCGCAGGAGGCTCTTAACAAGGAGTTAACTCGGAAGGCAGGATTTATCTCCCATCACAATGGGGCGTGTGTGACAATCCCCTGAGCTTGCCCGGCCATTAGCACAAGGATGCCACAGACTCCTGGCAACTTTGCTAAGTGTAGGTGGAGAACACCTGACTTTTCTTGTCCCGGGAGACGTAGTGCCCACCCGCTCCAAAAATGCTGGCAGGACCCCCACCCTCTCTGCGTAGCTGACTTTATGCAGCTAGCCCATGGGAACTGCAACGCGTAGCAGAGGATTGTGAACTTTGGCCGGGCCTTAGGTTTCCGCCCTCACTTTGTCGCCTTTCCCACTTGCCTGTACTAGGTCATCTCTCGCTCTAAACTACAGCAAAGAAATGAGACGTTCACACTCGTAAACGCTAACGCTCCACACATGGGTTGCGTCTTGCCCCTATAAGCTTCCCGTAAGCCACCGCGACCGCCCGCCCCTGCGCCTATCCAGTGGCTACAACGCCAAGAACCGCCCCCCTGACGCCAGATTCTCCTAACCAATGGGAAGGGTTAATCAGCTCACCCTTATTTGCATACCAACTACTATATTTATTCCGGGAGAGAGGATGGCTGCGTAGAAGAGGTTGATTGCTTTTAATGCTTGCTTTTGCTAACTATAGACGCTCGTCTAACAGAACCTAGACATCTACCTACATGGACTCTGGCCACTACCGCCCTGGGAATCACCTCTCAGGCCAAGATAAAGGGGGCCCCAGCCCAGAGACTTAGTGCTTTTCCTCGCCTAACTCACGCCTAACCCAGAGCAATTGCCTCCGCCCCAAACGTCCCACATCTAACCACCGCTTTACTGTGCCCAACCTGACGTTTGCACGGTGGTGTTTACAGCTCTTTTCTTGACGCTTTGGGGGCCCTGAAAAGGGCCTTTGGAGTGTGGAGAGGGCGCTGTGAAACAGCTCAACCGCCGAAGCCGTAGAGGGTGCGGCCCTGGCGCTTCAAGGCGTAGACCACGTCCATGGCCGTCACTGTCTTGCGCTTAGCGTGCTCTGTGTAAGTCACCGCGTCGCGGATCACGTTCTCCAGAAAGACCTTGAGAACTCCGCGGGTCTCTTCGTAAATGAGCCCAGAGATGCGCTTGACGCCCCCACGGCGGGCGAGGCGGCGAATAGCTGGCTTCGTAATGCCCTGGATGTTGTCTCGCAGGACCTTCCGGTGGCGCTTGGCGCCTCCCTTACCTAGTCCTTTGCCTCCTTTTCCACGTCCAGACATCTTGTAGCTGACACCGTCTAACAAGAAAGGCAGCAGTGAGCACATCTGGGCCGCGGATCAGGGTTTATATTTCCTTGTAGCGGACCTGTTTGAAGACCTCAGGGAAGTGGGCGGAGCTCCAGGCCCCACCTCTGGAGTTTTTTTTTTTTTTTTAATCTCTGCCATTTAAGAAAAGAGTAAGCAAAGTAAAGCCGATTTCTATTTGCCTTTTTTTTTTTTTTTTGGAAATATTTTTCAAAATTTTGCCATAAATTTGAAGATGGGCGCACAGTGATATATTTGAAGGTTTAAACAATATGAGATAATAGAATTTGTATTGCCCTTTCTCACAGCTTAAGTAAAAAGCAGACAGGATTCTATGTTTGCCTGTTCTCTGACCCTCTGACTCTCCCTTCTCAACTCCGCTAATGCTGTTTGTTGTTTTCCAAATGGCATGCTTATGATACCATTTCTGAACTAGTGAAAATAAAAACTAGAAACATGTTACATCTTGTAGCAATTACTTTACAGATATTCCTTTGTGAGTCTTTTAAAATAGCTAGTAATATTTTAGCTAGAAATATTTTAATGGTTCTGTCTCTCTTCAAAAAATGAATTAAAAGAACCTTGGAAACATTGCCTGTATGATTGGAAAAACTCCTGTGATCAAACTTCATAACCTGATTGTAAATCCTTGACTAAAATTAGAATTCTCTTCTCACAATAAAAGGATGTCCACAATAATTTTAAAAATTCTGTTAAAAATTTCCCATGATATAGGCAAAAATTTAAGCTAGTTTACAGAACTCATTCCAGGAACATTTTGTTAAATCTGCATCAGATTTGTATGTGCTTTTATTTAGCATATCTAACAATTATTGAATATTTACTGATGTATATAATCTTCAAAACACTTTGAGATAGGTATAGAGCTTAAATAACTGTGAAAGATCAGCTGTTAAGTAGGAAAGCCAGGATTTGGAGGTCGCAGTCTGGTGCAGGATGAGGGCCTCAGCTATGACAATATACAGCTTCTCAGGTTGAAAAACACTGTTTGTCAGTAAGGTACATATACATAAATATATGTAAACATTATTTCAATGAAATAAATATCTTTAGTACGACAATGAGTAGTCAAATTTGTTTTTCTTTTAAATGGATGCTAAAATCCACATAAATTTTAATAAGCAAGTGTTTAGATCATACTAATATATCACATAGCCATGTAATTTATTATAAAACTGTGACAAGTATTAAGGTAAATGAAACGAACTTAAAATTTAGTAGATAGTAATTTGAATGAGAAAAACCCACCCTTACTTTGTTTCAAATGAGATTGGGTATATAATATAAAAGTTGCTGCCATTCTTCCTTTAGTCCCATTACTCATCAAGAAGACCAGAGTACTCAGAGTCATTGTGAGAACATGAGTCCAGGGGCTGTGACCTACAGAAAGCAAGCCAAGGCCAAGATTTTCAACCTCAGCGACCAGACTGTTCCTGCGTCTCTCCCATGGAATTCAGTGGCTCTTTTCCCATTCCATCAGTACAGAAAGCATTTCTGTCTAGTCTGTCACTCTAGTTTCAGAGTCTCAGAAGGGAACGACTGATGGCCTGTGAGCGACAGAACTTTGAGGGAAAAACCAGTGCCCACTGGTCGAGTAAGAAAGATTCATATGTCCAACTACCTATAAAGTCTTTTCTGGAGCCAGTTCCTCTGACTGTTGGGTAATAGGAGGCATGCTTGGTGCCTGTATAAAGGAAGAGGCAATCTGCTCCGTACTAGGCGGGCAGATTTCGGCTACAAGCTGTGACTTCGCTGCAGGAGCATTGTTGTTCACCAGCACGGGCTTTGGAGTCAGATGACAACCTAAGATGCTGTATTATTACACGAGAAAATCCACCTAGAGAACACAGGGACTTCTGGGCAAGGAGTAACATTAATTGCGAGGTGTACCTCTTGATTGAGCATGTCGTATTTGTGGACAAAGCAGCCTTCCGGATTATTCTGTTTCCAAAGTAATCTTATTTCTTAAGAGTTTCTTTTCCTGGGAGCAAGAGTGGACGCTGAAAATCAGCATCCACTACATTCAGGACCGCCACAGCGAAGCGTTCAGGCCCGGGGGTATTCGTATAAGCTGCTATGTAAATGAGGACTAGGAACTTGCGCTTTTGATTGGAGGGAGTCGGCACAGGCGTTTCCTTTGCTAGCGCGCTAGTTGGGAGCGGACTCCGTCTGTCATTGGCCAGCGGCGCCGCGGATGTTGCGGTGCCCAATGGGGAGGCGCTGCCTAGTGGCCACCAAGAGTTTCTAGAGGCTGTTCGGTGTGGTAGGCTGCATTCCCATACCGACCCTGCTGGTGTTTCCTTCTTCGGAGTTTCAGGCGAGAAGTGAACATGTCCGGTCGTGGAAAGCAGGGTGGGAAAGTGCGGGCAAAAGCCAAGTCCCGTTCTTCCCGCGCGGGCCTGCAGTTCCCGGTGGGCCGAGTGCATAGACTCCTGCGCAAAGGGAACTACGCGGAGCGAGTAGGCGCTGGGGCCCCGGTGTACCTGGCGGCGGTGTTGGAGTACCTGACGGCCGAGATCCTGGAGTTGGCTGGCAACGCCGCGCGTGACAACAAGAAGACTAGGATAATACCTCGCCACCTGCAGCTCGCCATCCGCAACGACGAGGAGCTAAACAAGCTGCTGGGGAAAGTGACCATCGCTCAGGGCGGCGTCCTGCCCAACATCCAGGCTGTGTTGCTGCCCAAGAAGACCGAGAGTCAGAAGGTGAAGAGCAAGTGACCCTGACGCCACCACGGCAAAGCTGACTTCTCCAGCAAAGGCTCTTTCCAAAGCGGTCCCGCAGTGGTTTTGATTGTGCTGAATGTCATGGAGGGCCAGTACGATCTAGCGGGGAGATGGGCAGTGAGGAGCCCGCCGGAGTCGGGAGCCAATAAAGTCGGTGAAAATCGAGTAGTCGAGAGAGCTGTGTAGTCGCCGGACCTCCCGGATGACCGGGGTAGGGGGTGGGGGCGCGACCGGAACCCTCTGGAGCAGGTAATGGTCGGTCAGCTTGAGTCCCTCCGGACACTGATCCACATGTAGATCCCCCTTGAAGCGTTGAGGGAGAATGAGGGAGACCAAGAGGGTTCCAGTGGTCTGTAGATGGCAGGGCTGGAAACTCACTACTTGCATTAAGGCAAAGAGCCGGCTCGGTGCGGTGCGGTGCGGCCTACTCTGAAATTATTTTACTTCCGGTTTCCGAGGCTTCTGCCGTTTGTGAGCGGTCAAGATTAAGCTTTAAGGAGAACCACGGGCTGAGTTGGTTTGGGTTAGGAAGTTGTCTCTGGACATAGTTTTCAAAAGGTGGAGTAACTTCCCCTCTTAGAAGTGTGGCCCCAGTGACACGGTATCAATTTAAGATTCTTTCTAGCCTAATAGCGCTTGTGTTTTCATGTTCTGGATGTCAGATACCTTAACCTAGCACCCTTATGTTCTCATTTCTTTAAAATGAAGGAAACATTCAGTAATTTGTGTAATACAGAAGTATGAGTCATGAGGGTGGAAATGTTTTCCTGACACGTTGCATAACAGCGGAATCTTTAATCTGGATTTACAAATGCTTACAAGCTTTTAAAATGATTTTCTCAAGTGTTGGCTTCTTAGTGATCTTGTCTTCATCATGTTATGCTCTTGGAAATGACTTGACTTGCTTAACAACAAAACGAAACAAAACCCTTGCTTTTAAGGATTACACTTACTCAACAAATAACTTTCTTGAAATCCCTTATGTTCTCCTTCAAGTAATGACCCCATTCCAGTAATGCCTGTAGGAATTGTGATTCTTACTGGCAGAGCATTGCTTTAATAAATATGTAAGGAAAGGTGGGGCCACAGGATTTAAATATAGGGAAAAACACATTTCAGGGTGAGACTCAACACTTAAAAGTTCAACATTAGCAATCTTGTTCTGCCCTTGATTGACCCTTCCATTCCATCCTTCTAAGCAAGCTTCATCTTGGCCCACAGAGCCAACAAAAAAGATCCCATTTTAGATTTCACATTTACAGATTCATCTTTTCTGTGAGTCAGAGTTGAAGTCGTCCTGGGGCGTGGGTAGAAAGAAATGGGCCAGCAGTGACTGGCCCATTTACCCTCATGGACTATTTCATCCCCAATGTTTAGTGCACATCTATGCCATGCTGTGTACCAAGTGATGAGGGTACAGCTGTGAATGAGGCCACAGACTTCTACCCTCTTAGAACTCAGTTCTTTTTTTTTCCCCCCTTGGTTCCTAAGGACAAGAAACAAATAAATAATATAGATGAGTTTTGGTTAGTACTTGTGTTTTTTGCTGTTGAGTGGATTTTGGGATTACTTTTACCCTGTGATCATCTTTGAGTTGTACAAAGATCAGGTCACATGTATGTGTTAAGAGGCAGATTATTTTCTCCTAATGCCTAAGAAGGATAGACCACAATGGCACCATGGATTTCCAGCTGTTGACTCCATTCCTTACCTTCCTTTCAAAAGATTTCTTCATGTAAAATGTTTTAAGGATCAAGACGGTTTACTTACTATGTGCTACATATTAGTTACTTAACTTGAAAGAAATGCCATTTCCTATAAAGATGGGTTTATACTTACAGAATAATTTATAGGTAAGCATACTAATAGTATTTTTTAAAAAAACTCAATTGTCAGAATTAGATCTCAGTGATACCACTTGGGAGCAGTGAAGCAAAAAAAATATGTAATTTTATACACACACACACACACACACAATCAACCCTCTGTACCCGTGGGTGGGTTCCTGAGGAACCCTGAGTCACCTGAGGATAGAAAATATTTAGAAAAAATAACTACGGAACCCATAGACATTTTTTCTTGTCATCATTCCCTAAACAATGTAACAACTACATTTATTGGGTATTCTAAGTAATCCTAAAATGTTTTAAAATACACAGGAGGATGTACATATGTTAAAGGGACTTGAAGATTGGCAGATTTGGGTGTTTGATACTGGAAATAATCCCCCAAGGATATTGGAGAGCAAATATATATAAAAGTGTATCAAATTTTTTGACATTTGAGTTTAATTTCCTTAAGATTTCATATGAGGCATCTGAGAAATTTTTATCAAAATTATGAAGAAATAGGGACAAGGGTTATCAAGACATTTATAAAACAAACCTCTTCTGCCTTTACCTCTGATTATTCATAGCAGTCTGCCTAACCCTATTACCCAAAGAGCAAAATGGGTGAGATACAAAATAACACTTTTTCAGCCTCAAAATTCAACCAACCTCTCACCATTTCTGTCTTTGAGAGTTGTTTTTTTTTTTTAACCTGAACAATTTACTAACAGTTCTAAGGTCATGCCTCCTTGCAAAGTCAATTCAGCCTGTGTTACTTGAACAAACTGCAGTTCTTGAGGTTAGTTTAAAATGAAATAATTCTTGAAGCATGAGACCATAAAGAAGAAGGCTTAGAACATAAACTGGTGGGGAATGGATTTAGGTTTTCAATAGATATACAATACATAGTTTCATTTGCTTACATAGTCCTTCTTGCAGAGACAAACCATTCAGTGTAGCAGGTTGTGACTTGGCCAGGATTTGTTTCACCTTTTGTTTTTCCTGAAGAGCCAGTCTTGACTTTGTGTCCCTTAGAACTGGCCAGTTTAGTTTTGTCTGCCCAGAATCTAAAGGTCGAGTACATCCCGTAGTTTGTGATGACTGGCACACTGAATGCAAACTCTTCCCACAAGTCCCTTGGAGTGGTGCAAAAGTTGAATATCATGGTGGTTAAGAACTCAGGCTCTTTAGAATTGAGACTTAGGTTCAAATCTGCTCTGTCCTTTACTAGTTGTTTGACTTTGGAAACATTACTCAATCTTTTTAAATCAATTTCATCTATAAAATGGTCATAATAAGCAGTTCACTTCAATGGGATTTGGAAAGGATTTGGTGAGATATGTGAATGAGGACATAAATTTCCCATATAAAAATGTGCCAAATGCATAGTAGCTATTCTTATTTGCGTGTGAAACTGGATTTGAAAATGATTAGCAGTATTTATGGACCCTCTGGAAACAGTTAAACATACATTTAGCGATCTTGTGACTTCTGTGATAGCAAACCATGAAACATTTTTAGTGTCCATTGTACTAATTACAGAACACCCACAGTTTAATTTATAACAGAAAAGAGTAAGGAATGGTTAAAACTTGTGAACCTGAATTTATTTTTGTCCCTGAAGACAAACTAGTTTAGAGTTAATGGTTTATTAAGTGCACCTACTCAAATTAAAAATGTAATCTTCAACAATTTATTGAGCAATATTAATGTGTTACATCTATGGTCGGTAACCATCTTTCAAGAAACTTATTGTCTGTGGTAGAACCACATACTCCGGAAGAATGTAGCAAGCCGGGCGAAGTGGTGCAACCTGTAATCCCAGTGGCTGAGGAGGCAGAAACAGGAGGATTGTGAGTTCAGCCAGCCTCAGCAAAAGTGAGTTGCTAAGCAACTCAGTGAGACCCTGTCTCTAAATAAAGTACAAAATAGGGCTGGTGTTGTGGCTCAGTGGTTGAGTGACCCTGAGTTCAATTCCCCAGGCACCCCATCCCCCCAAAAAGAATGTAGTGATATAACAGGCTACACATAAAGAGAGGGAGTCACTTAGGGTGTTTCTGGAACAGGGAACTGAGGTGCCTGTGTTAGCCTGGCAGGAACACTAGCAGGTGGGGAGAGTAGCATCTGAGCTAGATCTAGGTATAAGTTAACCTGAGAAGTGGCCATGTACAAAGGTACAGAGCTCAAAATCCAATACTGGCACTTGGATTGTGTGTGTGCATATTGCTGGGGTTTAAATCCAGAGCCTTGCACATGGTAGGCAATACCCTGGCAGCTGTATTTGAATTTAAATCTAAGAATAAGATTGACTAAAAATGGCCAGAGTGGATAAATTATCCAGGGAGAATACACAGATGTAAAAATGAATGTATGGAAAATAGCCACAG
The DNA here is from genome assembly GCA_020662805.1 of Glaucomys volans. Lineage (NCBI taxonomy): Eukaryota > Metazoa > Chordata > Mammalia > Rodentia > Sciuridae > Glaucomys > Glaucomys volans. The sequence goes on along the minus strand of JAJEJO010000612.1, from coordinate 445,945 downwards.
CCAACAGGGGGTTTGGGATCTGAAAGATTTAGTGGATTGGCAGAGGAAGGAAGGGGAGAAGAGATGGCTGACTCCAGCACAGAAAATCACAAGAGATAGAGCTGTTTTTTCGTAATTTGGATTGCTGAACTCCATGACACCCCCTAGTGCTTACACTTTGCCATATAATGAGAAAACAGTCGAAAGTTTTCCACACACAGAACATGCCAACGAAATAGCTGACTCACTTTGCTAATGGAATTGGAATAGAGATGCATTTTTATATTACAGAAATGTGAAGGATGCATGGCAACAGTGACATGTGAAAATATCTTTTAAAAAAGTCAAGAAGAGGAACTGAGGGTGTAGTTCAGTGGTAGAACGCTTGCCTAGCATGAGCAAGGCCCTGGATTCAACACACAGCACCCAAAATAGTCAAGAAGAATGTTGGTAAGAACACTTGAGAAAGTGTTTATTATCATTCTATTCAATTGAATATATATATTTTTTAATTTTTATTTTTACAACTGCATTTTGATTCATTGTGTACAAATGGGGTACAACTCTTCATTTCTATGGTTGTACACAATGTAGGTTCACACCATTTGTGTAATATACATATACATAGGGTAATGATGTCTGTCTCAGTCTACTATGGAATAGTATATAGAATACTAATAGAATACTACTACTAATAATAATAGTATACTAATAATACTAATAATAATAGTATACTAATAATACTAATAATAATAGTATATAGAATACTATAGAATACTAATTATATTCCTTGAATATAATTTTTACATATATTTTTATTTTAAGGGAGTTTTAAAAGTTGGTAACTTCATAATTCATAAAGGCATAATTCGTAAATGTAATTCATAAAAGCAATATAGGCATTTTGAATGTTTAGAACTTGAAAAATTTGACACTGACAATCCACTGTTTTCTAAAATAAGGTAAAAGTTTAGCTTCCTGAGAGAAGGAAATGGAGAACAAGAGGAACAACACACATGGCCATGTACACACAGATGAAGAAAGAGGAGGAAGAGGGGGACGGGAAGGGGAAGAAGAGGAGGAGGAGGAAGAGGAATTACACCAGCCTCAAGCAGATATGAAACTATCACTGCAAGGCTGTATTTTGTTCTCTCTACAAGAAAAGGAAAGAAAGTTTAGGTGTGGAAAATCAGATTTTGACATATACATACATGAAAGAGAATTCTAGCATTTGACTAGTAATTTGGATTTTAGATACTTTTATCAAGTTCTGCACTTTAAAAAGCCAGCACTACTTAACTTCAAATATAGAATCAAAGGCAGGATAATCCCTATACTCAACAAAATTACCTTTCTTTTTGACAAACAAAACAAAAGAGCAATCTGTTCATGGAGGTTCATTCACTTTCTGTTTCAAAGTACTTCTCAAATGAACTATTTTTTTTCCCAAGCAGTCACTGCAATTCCACATTCCTGATCAAATTACACCTATTAGGTAAGTGTACAAATTATCATCATAGTGAGAAAATATAAAAGAAATGCATTGGCCTGGAAGAGGTGGACCAGAGCTGGACTAAGGCAGTCTGCATCAATCATGGGTCCAGGGAGACAAAACTAAATAGATCAGTTCCCAGAACCAGAAAGACAGAACTTAGGAAGAAGGTTTTGTTTGTTTGTTTTATAACAGGTTTGGAAATGGGGGCCAAAGCAAAATTTGTCCCAAGGTCTGGAGGCCTTCTGAACTCCTCAACCCTTGGAGATAGATTACAAATGGATTTATTAAACCTATATCCATCTTTTTCCCTACAGATGTTCCTTCTTATAGATATCACTAAATATTAGCTATAGATGTAGGGAATATTAGACTCAAAGTGATTTTACAAAGAATGCAAATCTGATTAAATAATTAAAAAAATAATTTGGGCTGGGGGCTGTAGCTAAGTGGTAGAACATTTGCCTAACATACATGAAGACCTGGGTTCAATCCCCAGTATGGGGGGAAAAAATATCCAAGAGCTGTTCTTCCAAAGGGAAACAAACACCACTGAAGTGCTTTAAGCAATACACAATGAGCTTACCTTCCAGCCATGAGCAGGTGCACCTCATTTAGATGAGTAAGGAGACTTAAGTGCACACACTGGTCCAAGTAAGAAGCATGTTAGCTGAACCTATGCTACATCTATGTCCTCCAGCCAAAGATTACTGGGAACACACCTGTAGTTGAACAACTTGGATTTATTGCTCTTTGCAACAAAGGAGAATACACACTGTAGAGAAATGTGGAGTGTTTCAGTGAGAGAACATTAGTATTATTCTAGGATTTGAATTTGGGTTGGTTGATTTGGGGACTTTGCTCAGGATTGCTTGCTGTTAGAAAGAAGGATATAGGGAAAGTTGTATTGTGTGGAATGAAGTAGGGTTAAGCTGTAATTAATAAATATGTTAATGAATCCCAGCACAGCAGGTGTTTGGTCATTTTTGTGGTTTGAACAATTCTCACCTTTTTTATGTTCAGACATGGTTATAGTGTGGTCTTGTTTTTGTTTTGATTTTTCAAGGTCACTTAGTGGACTTGTCTGGTGTTGGTATTCTATGAAATTGTTTATGTTCTGTAGAACATCACAGTGTAGTTATGCCGAGCCAGCTCCTAGCAACACCACGGCCTGGCTGCTTGTTCAGGCCAGCTGCTATCTGTCATGGGCTGCTTTTCCTTTCTCAGTAGCTAAAGAAATAATGTGATACCCAGAAAAGGAATTTCTCAGCAGTGGAAGTAGACCAAGACATCTCAAAGCTAATGTTGGCAATGTCCAAGCACCATGCAAAAGAGTGAGCTACTGTCTGAGTATTTTAGTACCACATTTACATACTTTAAATATCCAAGTCCCCTAACAACACCTCCAGTTTTCATTTTCATCAAGGAACATTCTATCTTGAATTTATCTTTTTGTGTATGCTTTCATAAAGTATAAGATCTTTCTGGTTTCTTTAACGTTGTAACCATTTATTCCTAATAAATCATGCTTTATATTTGCATTTGTATATACTTGTATTTAAGTAAGTACCATGATCATGACCTCATTTTCCTTCCTTCTTGCATTCTGCTTCCCATCCGCGGCCCAAATGGAAGACAAATGACGAGAAAGCCCATCGATGTAATCATTATAATTTAGCCTCCTGGGGCCACAGAGAGGGGGAGAAAAATGTAAAGAGGGGATTTAGAGGGGTTGACTTCTAAGTTGTCTGAATATAATATGGACACCCCTGCCATGGGGGAAGAATGTTGCTAAATCTTTCATAGCATGACAAATCTCACAAAACCCTTGATATATATATATTGTGTCCTCACAAGAACAAACAGGACAGATGGAATCCCTGTGTTCCTGAAACTTTCACAAGAGCAGTCCTTAAACAATGAATCCATATATAGTTTCCAGCTTGTTCTGCCATCCTTTCTGTGCACCACTCACCGGCCATACAAAACTACCTCCTGTCTCTTCCAGCTACAGGGAATGGAAACACACAGAACTCACATTAGTTCCTCTTTGCTTCAGCCTGTTGAATGACCCAGGCTTAATCTAACTGCAGGGAAGGCTGGGAAATGTAGAAGAGTAGATTGCTTTGCTGAGTACCATTGTCTGTCATTTGTTGGAGCATTTTTTTTTCTTACTTCCTAGTTCTTAGGTTTTGGGGTTTTTTTGTTTGTTTGTTCGTTTGTTTGTTTTCTGTTGAACAAACATAACAGAGCCTGCCAGTCAATTGGGGTTCTCTTGAGACTTTTTGAGAAGAAAAGACAAGAGTTATTATTATTAGCTAGTAGACATAAGCTAGCAGTACCTAAGCCCCTACAAGGAGCTTAAAAAACAGTTTGCCCAGTGTAGTGGTGCATGCCTATAATCCCAGCTGCTCAGGATGCTGAGGCAGGAGGATCACAAGTTCAAAGCCAACCTGGACAATTTAAACTCTTATTTCAAAATGAAATGAAATAAAAATGACTGGGGGTGGAGTTTAGTGGTAGAACACTTCCCTGGCATGTGTGAGGTCCTGGAATTGATCCCCAGCAGCGCGCACACACACACAAAACCTCCGACCAGTCAATATGCAAATGTTATTCTCATTTAAAAAAATATTGTTTTTGCTGAAGGAATCTGTGGTAAGATGTTTATAAGTAGGTTGTAAGAGTGGAGGTGAAGAACTCTGAATTGCTCCTATGTTATTGTTCATATGTTCCCATGTGCCAGTCATTGATTTTACTACCTCTGGGCTCCGGATTGAAGCCTCAGAACCCTCTGAGATAACATGTGAAGTTCCTTCAGGTATTTTTGCATTGTAGTAAGCATGATGTTTTCTCAGCCGAAGACACTGGAGGGGCATTGCAAGAGGAAAGGTGTTTTGCCATGAAGACAAGGAATAAAGCACACCATCTGGCTGCGATGCTGGTTTCTTGCAATGGAAGCAGGGTAGTGACAGACATTCTCTATAACTGGCAAAGCCCAAAATATGTACCATCTGGCCTTTCAGAGAAAATTTGTTGATACTTGTTCTTAGTAGAAACAAACAGAAGTAAAAAATTCCCCTAACCACAATGCTTCTATTTACATAACTGATGTTCTACTAGTTTTTCTTCATAAATGTGGTATTTTCGTGCTATTCTTTATTTTTTTAGAAAATGAACATATATCTCATGAAAAGCTTTTGAGTACAAATGTGGATTTTAAAATACCTCTGCCTTTGATCTGGGTTGTTCTATAATAAAAACAATCTTGGGAAACATTGGATTTGTACTTGGCTTATATTTTACTTCCCTTCTCACTTAAGAAAACCAACAAGCATTTGTTTGTGTTTTTTTTGAACCAGGGATTGAACTCAGGGACACTTGACCACTGAGCCACATCCTCAGCCCTATTTTGTATTTTATTTAGAGACAGGGTCTCACTGAGTTGCTTAGGGCCTCGCTAAGTTGCTGAGGCTGGCTTTGAACTCGCGATCCTCCTGACTCAGCCTCCCAAGTCACTTGGATTACAGGTGTGCGCCACCACGCCCGGCCAGTGTTCTTTTTCACTCCCAGAAAAAATGTTCAGCCTTTACAGAAATACTATGTATGACCTTTTCGTTTGTGGGTGATGTGTTTTAAAAAAGTTCAACCGAATTTTAGAGTTACACCTTTGTCCTCCCCGCACCCCTTGCTCAAACCTGGCTTTCACCTTCCTTTTTCCTTTACCTCACTCTTTACCTCTCCACCTTATTGGGATCAAGGTTGCTGAGTGCAGTAATTATGAATAGTGAGGTTATCTCTGTTCTTCCTTAGGTCCTACATTTTTCTTGAGGTTTTTATGAATATAAATGCTATTATTTTCTTCACAATATATTGTGTGAGAATTATTAAAACATTATATTACATTTCTTATATATATTACATTTATTATAGCATTTTTAGAGTATTAATTCTCCTGCATATTTACCTCTTGCAAATTGGGTATAATTCTTACTGGATTCACTGCAGTAAATTATAATCAAAACACTTCTTTCTAAACTTAAAATGTCAAAATGCCAAATGAGGGCAAGTACTCCTAGTGAATAGGATAACATGTCAAGGAAATAATGTGTTTGGGGATTCATGATCTTCCCTTTGCAGTCTTCTGAATTTAAACAAACAAACCCTCCAAAACCACCAAAACCATGTTTCTCTATTTGGTTGAAGCACCATTAGACCACTACTATATATTTGATATTCTTAAACTTATAGCAAAAACATTTCTATTTGCTTTAAATTTTTTTTAATTTAATATATCAAAGTTATAGAGGAAATCAGTGTCTTCATCAGTATATATCATATATTGCCCTAATTTTATTTCCCAAAATTAAAACATAGTTTTTAAAAAATTCTTAAAAAATTAACTTTGATAAGTACAATATTCAAGGTTTCAGACAGATACAGACCTTGAAATTTATTCCCTGAAATTTCCCCAGGGTCATGAGGGTCATCTCCTCACCACTGTGTTCCGGGTGTCTTGCTCCCAGTAGGTTCTCATAACAACCAGTGGAATAAACTTTATATTCTGGCTCATGCCCCACAAATCCTCAGGTACCTCATTCTGTCAATTACCCTTTCATTCTCCAGCTTCTCCCTCTTTACTGGCTATTGTCTCTCTTGTAAAGTGTGTTGTATAAGCAAAATTCCTCCATTTGCAAAACTCTGTCCATCCCCCTTTGCTCTCTGTTCTCTTCATAACTTACAAGCCCCTGGCAGAGAGAACAGAAGTGGACACACAGTTGTTTTGGTCTCATAAAAATTCCAACTCCAATTTTTATGAAGTTATGATTTCTGAGGTTATAACTCTCACCGACTCCTTCAAACCTTCCTGAACCTAGGACCTAGATGTGTAAAAATTGTGTAGCTCTTCTTGGTGAGAGATTTGAGCCCCAGAAGTCCTGCCATTAGGCTCTTCCTCCCAATAATTTCTGGTTAAGGAATGTTTTCAGATATTTTAACTCCTAATGTGAGTTGGATATAAAGCAGGTATGCAGTGTGAAGGGGTTGGTGACTGGTATCTAATGATCTTTACAAATTACTTGAATGCAATAAAAAATAATTTAAACATTTTAAATAACCCTTCTCAGCCATAAATAAGAAGTTATTTAAATAAATGGCACAAACCAGAAAATACAAGTCCAAGAATGAAAATTAATCAGAACCTTGAATAACATTTTGGGCTGTATGTTGCTTCATGTCATGGCGGAGTAATTATTGTAGGGATCCTCAATTCACATTTTACAGGTCCTTAAAACTCAGGAGAGCTGGACGCGGTGGCACATGCCTGTAATCCCAGCACTTGGGAGGCTGATACAGGAGGATCTAGAGTTCAAAGCCAGCCTCAGCAACTTAGCGAGGCCCTAAGCAACTCAGTGAGACCCTGTCTCTAAATAAAATACAAAATAGGGCTGGGGATGTGGCTCAGTGGTGGAGTGCCCCTGGGTTCAATCCCCAGTACCAAAAACAACAACAACAAAAAAAACAACTCAGGAGAGTAAAAGGAATTTCAAAATGATTTTAAGGGGCAATTACTGTGTAACAAATCAATGATTTGTTAAGGAAACAGTACCAAGTCTATCCACATACCTGATTAAATATTTGTATTCAGCTTCTATTTCATAGCAGTGATGTAACCAGAGCAAACCCTTGTGAAATCACAACAAATTATGACCATAACAAGTTTATCTAGAATCAGAACTGTTGATTTTACTTTCCTGCAAATGCACTTTATAAACTAAATTTGTAGAATATTACTACAAAAATAATTCTGAAAAACTTGCAACATATTAGGTAATACCATTAAAATATCAAATGCTTCCCTATATTACTTGATACAGAAATCTCTCCAGAAATATAAATTTCTAGCATGATTATCTGTCCTTAAGCACACACCCACCACAGGAATGAAGTAATTCAGACTTCAGGGATGGCATCAGATCTAAGAAATCTACCAAATTAAAAGGGAATTAGGAGAACACCCCATGCACCTGGCACACCTAGAGTATAGCCTTTGATTCACATCTTTAAACAGACTTTAGGAGTCCACTGTTTCTCCCGATAGCAGAGCAATAAAACAACTTTTTCCTTTATCTCAAAAAAAAAAAAAAAATTCAAGAACATTAAAAGTACTGCAAATACAGACCAAATTGTTAATGCTCAAATGTAATTACATTGATTTGATAATTAATCCTTCCATCTAAATGATCAAAGATTCAATTCACCTGCTGACCTATATTAATTACACTAAACATACTAAATGGTTTATTTAGTACTTCAGCACTATTTGCTCAATCTGAAAGAACAACTTCTAAGTGAAGCCAGACACACAAAACATTTCATATCTAAAATCTGAAATCTGTCAGAGAAATCAGCTATGATAAAATAATAGCCTTACTGTGTCATTGCACTACCTTTTAGGATACCACCAATCTTTGATGGTGTGGGATTTGCACAAAAGGTCATTTAAGATACAGTACAAAGTAAGGTGTGCTTAGCTTAAACACAATCCATACATTGTGTGTCTATATCTCTCTAAAATACACAACTGGGCCACTGGCTAAATCATGAGCACTTCTCAAATTGCAACACTCTCAAATGTGATATGGTAAAAAAAACCTGGTGAGTCATCTCCCAGGATTACTTGGCATATGAAAATATTTTGCAAAAAAACTGCTATCAATGTTAATTAATAGTGTTAAGAGTTCTAATTAATGTTTAATCTAAAAATACATACACTTCATTCAAAAAAGGAAAAAGTAATCTTTTCTGGTTTTCTAATAGCTTAGAAATGGTTTAAAATGTCTTTGTTATTCAATTAATATTAGTTCACAAAGCTCTAGAGCAAGTAAGTAATCTTTGAGAGAATACGACTATCTTTTAGCTGGGTGTGTGGGCACACATCTGTGATCCAAGCATCTCAGGAGGCTGAGGCAGGAGGATCATGAATTCAAAGCCAGCCTCAGCAATTTAATAAGACCCTGAGCAACTCAGCGAGACAGTTTTCCTAAATCAAATACAAAAAGGGCTGAGGATGTGGCTTAGTGGTTAAGGGCCCCTCGGTTCAATGCCTGGTACAGAAAAAACAAACAAACAAAAAGAGACTATCTTCTAAGCAATAAAGTTGAGTCATAGTATTTGTCTCTCTATTTTTCTAAAGCCAATATGATAATCTTGAAGTAAAACTTTTTTTTTCTTTATCCCTTAAAATTTGAAAAATTACTTTTCACCAGATTTCAATAAGATTCTTATTCTGTACCTGAAACAACAGTTCATTAAATACTTGTTTCTTTTCTGCCCATAAAACTAATATTGTTTAAACATTACCATTACGACAGATACCTTGGTGTAGAACATTTATTTTATTTTTTTTCCATGAAACACTCAAAGTTCAGATCAGTGGGAAATAATTTTAATCAAAGAATTGTACATTTTCTTCCCACATATCCTGCTTTGTATTAGGAAATGACATTGTGATCCATTTCACTACAAGTAAAATATTACAAAATATTTACAGGAAAATATTAAAAATAACTCAAACACAAAAGGCAAGATGAAATTAACTGGGTTTTCAGAAATCTCTACTCCAGTGCCCACAGCACACAAGAAGAGAGTCAAAACAAATAAGTAACTAAGACTCCCCTGATCACAAATTTCCAAAGAACTGGAGAAGGGGAAGAAACTGGACGAAGATGGTAGCATGAAAGGAAATGGATGTTAGCAGCACTGCTGCAATAGCCGATCTATTCTGAATGAAATAACCTCTTATGTGCAGTAAATTCTGAACAAGGCTAAACTTTAGGATATTCCTTGAACTGAAATTAGAAAATACCCTGACAGTGGAAGTAGCTCTTTTACCTAAGTTTAATAAGAGCCTCTTGCTCCATGAACCACTGTTGTGAACAGAAGCCTGTTCTGGCATCAAAAGCTGTCACAGCAGCCCTTCCATCTCTTTCATGAAAGCTTCATAAACATCATCCTTAGTTTGTACTGAGACAGGAACAGAAGGACCAGATTTGGGGGCTGCTTTGGCAAGAGGCACAGCAGAATCATCCTCTGACTTTCTTTGGGGAGTAGCAGTAGCCCCTTTATTCTCCCGACGTACCCTCAGTGCAGTGGGCACAAATCGAGTAATCTCTGCCTTGGGATTAGTGATCTGTGGCTTGGCACTGATGGTTGCTGTGGCTTTCTTCTCAATGGTGGCTGCACTTGTATCATCCGCCTTGGGTCGCTGAATCAAGTTGGGTGGGGCACTTAACACCCCTGGGTTCGGCAAGGGAGCCGGTGGGAAAAGCCCAGGTGGGGCAGGTCCAAGTGGAGGCACCAAAGGTGGACGCATCATGCCAGGGCGAGGTGGAGGGATGCCTAAAAACAAAACAAAACAGGCAGGATGAACACAAGAACCAATACAATTTAAATGCTGTTAAGGATGTTTTAACACAGGTGGATAAAATTTTTTTGAAACAGATAACAATTTACTGAAAATAAGTTCAACTAATGCTGTTATTTGAAAGTTAGAAATATACTCTGATAGTAAAGAATAAAACAACATTCACCTTCAGCCTGTGCACCTGTACTTATAGTAATGTTTTCTCCCTAAGTAATGATCAACTTGAAAATATAAAGCAAAACTGATAATACCAATTGGCTCCAAACTCTACTTCAAATCTGATGGCCCTGGATGCTATTCTGGCTATACAGTGCAGATGTTATTAAGACCAAGGTCAGGGGCTGCTCCCCTTGCATTATTTAACTATTTCCATACAACTCCCTCTTCAAAAAAGGGCAACTCAGTGGGAAGGAAATAAAACTTTGACTCTGGCTTGTAAAAGGATATGGAATGATACAATACGACTAATCAAAATCCATCACCATTAAAAAGAATTCATGTCAACTGATGGTTTAGACATAAAACGGTCATATATCAAACTGCAGATTGTAATTTTTTCACATACCACTTTTCTATCTACTACTAAGAAAGAAATCAAAAGCCTAAGCTGAAGTGTTCAAAAAGAGACTTTCATATTAAGCTAGGATATTCAGTACATAACCAAAACAAAAACCAAACCAAACCAAACTGAACCAAACCAAAAAAACATCTGCCACATAATAGAAGCCCACAAGGAAATAAGCAGGTAAAACTCTGCCACTGGGTAGAGGGAGGGGAAAAACATCTCCCCTGTGATTTTAAGCTTTAAGTTTGTACTCATGCAGACACATGGAACAACTTCATAATCACAACTATACTCAAAAAGCAGAAAAATCTCAAATAGACGATCTAAAAGTGGTCTTTGGCTGGGAGAAATCCCCCAAGTGACAGGCAGAAGCAAACGCAAATATCCACCCGAAGAACTCTGCTTCAATCCAGGGCAATAGCAACTGCAGTAGATTCTGAAATGTGACAATATATCTATGAGCAAATAAAATGTACAGTAGTGTTTTTGTTATAGAAACTGAAAGCTTCACCTGGAGGTGCAGGGGGAGGTAGCCTTGGCGGGGGTCCCCGAGGAGGAGGGCCAGGAGGCAGACCTGGAGGTGGACCTGGGGGAGGGCCAGGAGGTCGGCCTGGTGGTGGTCCTGGAGGTAAAAGTCGTGGTAAAGGTCCTCGGAGTCCTGGCATTCCAGGAGGTCTCAAAAATGGAGGAGCCCCTGAAAAGAGGAAAATTATAAATTAATGTCAAACATTACATGAAGTAATAATTGTGGCATAAAGGCAACTCAAATATTGTTTGATATATCACTTTAACTCCAAATTAGATAACTTTCAAAGCTCATTAAAAACATGTGGAAATAGAATTCATTCAACATATATATATACAAGGCACCAGAAAAGAGGTATTAGACTTGTTATGGATCCTTTTTTTCATTTCCCAACATCAACAACAAAAAAATAATTAGAACTCTGCTGAGCTGGAAATACTAAATAATTTGAAGAATTCTTAAATAGTTCCAGAATGAACTAAAAATGAGATATAAACCAAAATGGTTTAAAAACCCTACAAAATTCATTAAGATAGAGACAAAGATCATTGAGGATGCTGTGAGATAGGTTATTTTGCTTTATATCAATCAGAAAAAGGCTAGCTCTATTTAAGACAACTTGATTGACTGACTCTAGAATGAAGAACTAAGATTATATATAGCCAAGTTCTCTATGTTGTTCCAAATCTTTTACACATTTAAGCTGAACACTTGGCAGACAAGTTACCTTTGTCTATATGAAATAACTATAACTAAAAACCTATCAATATTACACTGACATTCAACAATTCCTAACTGAAGAAGAAAATGAGAGAGCACCAACTGTGCTCCAGTCCCACCTGCTACCAATCTGGAAGCGGGTCACCCTATGTAATAAAAACACTAAAGAAAGCACAGTTACAAGTTCAAATTTCTGGTAACTACAATCAGAAATAAGAACCTTGAAAAAGAAAAGGTTCTGATAAAAACAGGCAGTTGTCAAAAAACAGTTGCAAACAATGCTTTAGGAATGAACAAGCTTCATTTACCCTTTGAAAATCTTTCACATCGTAAGTGAATTCCATTACGAGGAAACAAGAAAATATCAATACTAGTGATATATGATGTTTTTTGGAATGATTCCATTCTAACCTCATTAAATACTTATTCACATCATTGAAGTGCTTACCCGGAGGTGGTCCAGGAGGAAGGCCTGTGGGTGGCCCAGGAGGTCGTAAAGGTGGAGCGGGCGGTGGTCCAAGAGGAGGTGGTCCTGGCATGGGAGGTGCTTGTATCTGAGAAGGAGGAACAGACTGTGGGGGAGCCTGCTGCTGTGAAGAAGCAGTAGATGTGCCATCAGAATGAGGGTCCTCTTTATGCTGTTTTTGTGATTGTTTTTCTGCTTCAGAATCATCAGAATCATCATCATCATCGTCCTCTGAAAATTCCTCTACTTCCCGTCCTTCCTCGGGGATTTCCTGACCTGAAAGAAATTTTTAAAACACATACACAGAGTCATTGTTTACAGCCTAGAGAATGACAATGACTGAGGACACATGCTCAGTAAATACGTTCTTAAAATCAACAACCAAATAGTCTTCTTCAATAAAGTACTCAGATGTGGAAGAATCAATGGTCTTCTGCTCATTCATGCTAGTGTAGTACAGTGGAATAAACCCTGGCTTGAGGACAAGACAGAGCTCAATCATTTAATAGCTATGTACTTTGGGGGCAGTCTACCTAATGCTGTCAAACCTTAATTTTTCTGACTTAATTTTACTACTTAATTCAGGGTTACCGAGAAATTAAATAGAAAAATGTACACAAAGCAACGGCCATGAGAAAATACCAAAAGGTGATTCACTTTTCCTTTCCTGCCTTACCGGCCATACGAAGCATCATGGCTTGAAGAGGAGTCAGCTCCTTCATGTTCTTCTTTTTCTTCCTTGATTTCCCAGGCATATCTGCAAATCGTACACTCAGACCTAAGGGGCAAAGGAGGGTTGGAGGGGGTGAATAGGGATCAACAGTAAAGTTAGTAAATGTTCATCACGTAACAAACATTACATACTAAATATGACTGCAATCCACAACTTGTCAGGATGTAAGTGCACAGAGATACCTGATAGTAAATGAAATGCTAACTGGTGGTTAAATATGCTATAATGATTTAAGATTTATAAAATTAAAAAATTTAAAGAATACTATCAACATCTTCATACCAATAAAACTGAATACCCAGATAAAATACATTCATTTTCTATAAAAATAGAAATTAATGTATCCAACTCGTGGAGCTAGCATAACCCTGATACCAAAACTAACCTTTTGGTCAATGTAAAATACAAACAAATGAATCCAGAAGAGGTTTACAAGAAAAATACATCATAAGCATGTAGGGTTGGTCCCTGAAATTGAAGATAATTTAATGGTATGAAAGCTAGCAATGTAATTCACTAAAATAAACAGCTTAAAAAGAAACAAAACAAATGAAAAACCACTTTGCCACTCCAACAGATGCTTACAAAGTATGACAAAAAAAGAGAAAACAAAAATCATAAAAAATATTATTCAACTAGAAACAGAAAGAATTCTTAATCTGACAGAGGCTATCCACTAGAGATTGTTACACATCATACTTAAGGGTATGCTAGCAGGAGAAATTCTGAGTTGGTAAACATTTGAGGAGGACTCCATGAAAGCAGGGCTTTAGTTTGTTTATCCTGTATCCATAGTGCCTAGAAAAATGCCTTGCATATAGTAAAAACTGAGTAAAAATAAGCTGATAGAGCACCAAATCATAGTTAGGATAGCTATATTCAGAACATGTGTGCTAATGAACATATATAAGAAAGAACACATATAAGAACAAACAGTTGGCAGAAAAAGAGGAAAATAAGGCAAGAGACCACAATTTCACAGAAAAATGGAATCAGCTATGGTTGTAACTCTTTTCTACTTACTAGTCCTAGTTTCCACCTAAGAATCTTCTATAATTTTCCAATGTCAGTTCTATCACTTTTTAACTAGACTTTTCATTTGTAATACTGATTTTTAAGAAACAGCAGGAATAAAATGTGTCATCATTATATATTAGCATTATATACTAACATAGTGTAAGAGCACTGTGCTATAGGCAACAAAAAACAATCTCAAAAGAAGTTCCAAAACTACTGAGGTTTGATAGAACTAGTATATTTTATGCATTGCACAGTATCTATTATAATGCACAAAATTTTCCTCACCAACATACATATATTATGGATAAAATATGATTCATGATTCTACTTACAGATGTAGCTGAATTATAATTATGATCCTGGTTCACATAAAGTACTATGGACATAGAAAATTTGAAGGGATTCCAATATAGACATTTAAATAAACTTATTTTAAACTGGGAGTGGTGGTGCACACCTGTATTCCCAGTGACTCAGGAGCCAAGGGCAGAAGACTCCAAGTTCCCTCAGCAACTAATGAGACCCTGTCTCAAAGTACAAAATAAAAAAGGGTTGGAAATGTAGCTCAGTGGTAAAGCACCCCTGGGTTCAATCCCCAGAACCCCCCCAAACCCCCCCACACAAAAAGCTTATTTTGAAATGACAACAATATGGTCATTCTCCTTTCCTGTAGCATATTATGACAGTATATCTTTATGCTCCTGAATAGTTACCTTTTTACCCCAAAGTGGATTGCATACCTTTTTTAAAACTACATACATTTAATAGTATGTCAAAAACTTTCAAAAATTTATATAACTAGGTACAAGGCTATAATCCCAGATACTTAGGAAGCTAAGGCAAGGAGGATCACAAGTTCAAAGCAATTTAGCAAGACCCTGTCCTGAAAATTAAAAAGGGCTAAGGCTATAAAATTCAGTGGTAAAGTGCCTCTGGGTTCAGTCCCCAGCACCACCACCAAAAAGGGGGAGGGACTGGTATAAAGATGAATATAACTCTGATTTTAGGAGCTCTAGCTATGTGCCATTTATTGATTAACTTCATGGGATGTTCATCTGCACATACCTGACTTTTTTTCTTCATTATTGTCTCTCTCGTTATCATCACGGTGCACAAATTCATCCCCCTCACTTTCTCCATCTGATCTGTCAGTGTCACTGTCATCAGTACTGTCATCGTGCTTATCCTGATCCATGTCCTCAGGATAGCCATCATCTTCACTGGTACTGGAAACATCATCATCATGACCCCGTTGAGCTGAAAAAGGGAGAAAGCAAGCAACAAGTACTATGATTAGATCCTCCACTACATGGTCTCAGAAATACAGAAAATCATGCTATGTAACTCAAAATATAACTAATTACTTAAATAAAAATACTGCATATAATCTCAATCATTCATATAGTCTGACATTATTTTTATTGGGTAAGTTTTCAGTACTTCCTTTTGGTCATGTAAAATTTTTTTAAAGTTCAAATTTGAAAATACATCAATTATGCTTATATACCCACACAATGAGTGACTATACAATGATGTTCAAATCTAATGATAATAAAGCTGAATGGATACAGGTGTTCAAGTCTTAAGGGATTCTTAGTAAGACTGTGACATCTCTAACCACAATGAACATGATGTGACATCTCTAACCACAATGAACATGATGTTCCTATGTATGATGTGTTTACTTGGGTAGATCTTATGATTTATCTATCTGTATACACATCAGCATGTACACAGTATCCTCATTTATTTCTTAAGTTCTGAGAGTGGTTAACAACATGTTAAACAGGGTCAACATGAAACATAGTCATTCCTTACCAAGTTCTGGACTATACAGCATGTCTTCATCTCGCCTACGAGGGGGAAGATCTAGAGCAAAGCCCACTTTACGGCCATACATCTGCATGACTTGGGGAGGAGGTGGACCAGGTGGAGGGCCAGGAGGTTTTCTGCCAGGGGGCAAACGTGGAACACCATGTCCAAGAAGAGGAAGGATAGAAACTGCACGAGTTGGGGGTCTGTAAGGAAAATTTGACTGTAATCACAAAATGGTAATAAGATATATATAAGTTGCCTTATGTGCAAAACATGGAACCCCCAATACCCAACTTTACAATGTATATATGTATACACATATTTTCTCTTCTAAACAATTTTCAAGGAATTCACATTTAATCAAACATTACACTGCTTACACCCAAATCATCTTTTATTTCTCATTGCATGAATTTTGGCACTCCACACTCAAAAGGTGCTTTTAATAAATTCTCCCTGATTATTTACTACTTCCTTACCCATAGGCTGAGGTCTTCTTAAGGATGGAGGGTGGCTGGGCACCAGGAAGTGGAATGTCCTGGATCAAGATGTTGGAAGGAGCATGTGGCATATCTGGCAAAGGAATACTCTCTACTTCCACATGCTGAGCATTCTGAAAGGGAAAGAAACTTGCAATAGTAGCATAGGAAAATAATCTACAAATTTAACACCAAAATTCCATGTCTGCTGTATCATAGTGTGAATTTGTTTTCCAACTTAGCAAGTATGAGGCCCTGGGTTCGATCCTCAGCATCACATATAAACAAATAAATAAAGGTTCATTGACAACTAAAAAATATTAAAAAAAAAAAAATTTAAAAAGAATTCAGATATTTATCTCTTTCTCTGAAAGAATGCAAATTTAGTTGCTTTTTTCCCCTCCCTTTATTATCAGCTAATTCTTTCTGGATGTGATTCAAAATAGCTGCTGTTTAGAGAAGTCCAACTGTTAAAAGTAACAGGGTAAATAGGGTAACAAAACTACCCCATTTAATATTCTAGACAATAATACATATCAATTAGCAAATGGTATGTGTTCAGTGGCAGAGTTTGGGTTCTAAAATTAGTTTGCCTTTGTTGAATTTTTACCCTATATTATCGTATGTCACTAATCATATTGTCTTAAGTTGCCTTATGTGCAAAACATGGAACCCCTCAATATCTAACTTTACAAAAATTGTATCATTTAGTCCTACCTCCCCAATTTAAAAGTAAAATTTACAATGAAAGGTACAAATTCAGTAATATTTGACAAATGCATATACTTCATACTCCTTTCTGATCAATCTAAATTCCATCCTAAGGCAACCACTGTGAACAATTTTTTTCCTCCACAGATTAGTTTTGCCAGTGCTAGAATTTCATACAAATGAAATACTAACCATGAAAGAAGCTCATCATGTTTTTGAAATTTATCCAGGTTTTTTTAAAACTTTTTCTTATCCTGGGTTGTTTTATATATCAGTAGATGGTTTCCTTTTTATTGCTAAGTAGATTACATTATTGCTAAGTAAATTCCATAGTATATTAGAGTTTGATTATTCATTATCATTATTTATGGACACCTAATCTGTTTCCAGTTATTAGCTGTTAGTGTGCTGATAGATTAATTTCTATAAATACAAGAGGATTAGATTTTCTGGCTCAAAAACTGTATATTTAGTTTCTTACTCGTAAGAAACTGACATGAAGAGAAACTTGATTACCTTGACAGCATCAAAATATTGGCTAAGTTGAGCCCTCTTCTGTTCATATTCTACTTCCAGCTTTCTCAATTCTTTGTAAATATCTGGATTCTCTTTTTCATAAAGTCGCAAAATACGTTCAAAAGTTTCACGCAGCTTTTTACGTTTGTCTTTCAGTACTTTCTCATTTAACTGTGGCTGTTGCACTGGGTTAAACTCTGGAATAAAAAACAAATTATAAACAAAGGGTTACTTCATTGAGGTATTCATAGATTATAAAATTTAATAAAAACTTTCTGGAAAAAAACTGGAGCCAGACAACCATACCCTTCAATTTAATTCAAAGAACTATAATATTTAATAAAATTCACACTTTTTATTTTTTGGTGCTGGGAATCAAACTCATGGCCTTGCACACATATCTCTGAGCTATACCCCTAGCCTAAAATTCCACCCATTTTAGACGGCCATTAATTTTACTTTCATTGCTCAGATGTCACCGACTTTCATTTCACTATATTAGAAATCAATTTATACTCCTCTATGCTGAAAACCTGGTATAGTAGTTTCTACTAGACAGATTTGGGTTTATATAGGCTACACTGATCCTTTAATTCTCTAGTCTTTAATTTTCTCTTCTGGGAGGACATTAATTATAAGAAAGCTCTGACGGTAAAATGGGATTACATTAAAATATCCAGTAGGGTTTGACTTACACTTCTATTATTTTTATAATGGACCTATGCTCCTTGTCTAACTGGCATATAACCCTTTCTCTCCCTAATTGACTATGTGTCAATGTGGGGCTTAATTTCAGGTAGTCTGCCCCAAGAAGGATTTAAAACCTCAGTCCTGCCTGGTCAATTATATCACCCCCATCTTCCTTTTTAATACTGACTCAAAAAATCAACTGGCACATAATGCAAACTGAATCAGATCTTTTCCTGAGATTTAAAATGTAAATGGAGAAGTTCATCAGCAGTATGTTGAATGACACCAACAGAGAGCAGAGTAGACAGATGGACAGTCCTGGGTTTTCCCAAAAGGGCAGTTTCACTTGAGGATTTCTTAAATTATGGAAACCAAAGCATACTCTTTTTTCTTCTTTTACTAGCTTGTACTGAGTTTTATAAGAACAGTGATTTCTTTTCCCTTTTCTTGAATAACAAGTTGAATTATCTTCTTTCCTAAATTCTATTAACAATACCATGGTGATTTATTCAAATCTAGGAAGTATATTCTTACGGCATTCCTAGTGTGATTAATAGAAGTGTTGAATGCATGAGGTTTAATCCTAGCTTTGATAGTACATGGTGACTTTGAGAAAGGTAAGGATTCTCTCTGTGTCTGACTTTCCTTATTGAAATATAAGGACAATAAACCTATTCTAAAAAGTTTTGTAAGAATTAGATGACAAGATATAGAAAAATTTGGAGCAATCTCTTATTATTATCTCCTTTTAAAACAATACATAATAATTTTGGATTATTTAATAGGGGATTCTGTGATACCCTATGGAAGGTAATAGTTCTTATTGATATTTAAATCAGAGACATCAGCTGGACTCAGGTATAGCTGAAACGAGAAAACACTTGGGATTCTAACTCAGACCAGTTGCAAGAACTTTCCATTATTTCAGAAAATTTGTAATATCATTACCCCACGTGACTGGACATTTTTAAACAGCATTTATAATGCATTACTGAGAAGTTTCACCATAACTTTCACCTACCAAACCTGTCTGGATATCTTTGTAACCAAAACTTGTAAATACCACGTTACAACAGTAAGGAGCACGCAGGAGGGAAGTAGTATTGGCAAAAACTTGATAGTCGAAAGCACATGGGTGTTAACTATTTTTGCATGTTTGAAAAACATCTATTTTAAAAAGGACAAATAAAAATTCTACACATTCTAATATTAAGGGTAGCTGGGTGCAGTGATGCATGCCTGTAATCCCAACAGCTCAGGGGGCTGAGGCAGGGGAATCAAGTTCAAAGCCAGCCTTAGCAACTTAGTGAGGTCCTGAGCAACTTAGCAGGACCCAGTCTCAAAAAACAAAACAAACGACAACAAAAACAACTTGAAAAGGTATTTGTAGGTAGAAATAAAAATTTCTAATGGCAGGTGATGATTCTCAAACAAATTGGTACCCACCTAGGATAGTTCCACTTAAGAATTTTTGACTCTGCAATGGTGAAAAGTTGTAAAAGTTCAAAAGAAAACTCTTGAGTACTCAAACAACTGTTGTTTTCACTTCTAGTACTCAACAAATTACAAGTGATATTCAAAACTTTACTTACAAAAAGAGGCTTTAAGTTTGATGATTTTGTCTACCTAGAGTTTATATGTTCTAAGCATACTTAAGGTAGATAAGACTATGCTATGATGTTCAATAGGTTAGGTGTTATTAAAACCATTTTTGATCATATTTTCAATTTTTGTGGGGTTTACTGGGATGTGAACCCATCATAAGTTGAGGAGCATCAGTATTTGATTTCTCTTCTACATTCTTACCAAATGGCCAACTATCTTTTTTGATCTTCTCATTGGAACAAGGCGAAATTGCCTTGTATTCACAATTGCCTACATTTAGATTTTATATGGTTAATTGCCAACATTAAAAATCAAATATGACAGACAATAAAACTCCAAGGTAATTTTATAAACCAGATTTGTCTTTTCTTGAAAAATGGGCTGGTCAAACTAGTCTTTTGTTACTGTAGAACCATAATTAGCTCAAACTAAATAACGGCTGCCCTCTTGTTTTAGGATATGGGCTCTTCAGTTTGCAACAACCCCCAAACCCATCTCTCCATATTATCTCCCCGACACTACAACTAAATGAATGTCAAATGACATCATGCTATTGTTTTTCTTAGGCTTATACTGCTTTACTCATTACCTGCTTTTCTGTGTGTATCAATTATAGCTGCTATAAAATCTTGACTTTTTATAAATTCTTACCCATTTCATCCAATTTCTCCATGTCCCGGATAATCTGTTTGGGATCTTTCATCTTCAAAACGGCGGCTCGTACCATCATGCGCTGTTTTTTGTTCTTAGAAAAATAAAAGAAGAGCAGAATGTTAAGCTGGAAGTTCATGAGTTCTTATTTCAAGAATCCATTTAAACAGAATTTTTAATTTCCTCTTCATTTCTGATCACTTGTTTCAATCACCAGATACAGAGCTATGAATTTTTTTGCTCTCAAAAATGCTGACTTTAGTTAAAAAAGATGTGCTTTTTAAAAGAAATATTGCTTTTAACCTTGTGAGATCTTTAGTAGTTACTTCAAAGAAAAACTTTTTAAAAACAAAAGTTGCAGCTAAATTAAAAAAAAAAATAGGAAAAAGCATAGGAAAACCAAAACTAACCAATAAAACAAGAAAACACAATTGGAAATTATTAAAAATCTGAGTGTGTTAAAAATCTGATGTGTTAAAAACATGATACTAAAAGGTTATTCATTTCCTATTCTGCTGAAGTACTTCACTGAAAACTCAACAGTTAATCATGAAAATAAATAAACAAAGCTACTGAGCATCACATTAATTTCCATTCACTAATCCAGTAGCTTTTAACAAAGCCATTATGTTTTGAAAAGCAGCAAAAAAGAATTATTGCCAGGCGTGGTGGCACATGTCTGTAATCTCAGAGGCTTGGGGACTGAGGCAGGAGGATCATGAGTTCAAAGCCAGCTTCAGTAACTTAGTGAAGCCCTAAGCAACTTAGTGAGACCCTGTCTCTAAATAAAATATAAAAAGGGCTGGGATGTGGCTCAGTGGTTAAGCGCCCCTGGGTTCAATCTCTAGTACAAAAAAAAGGATCACTGTCAAAAGCATTTTTTAACTCACTGAGAAATAAAATCAAATAATGTCATTATAAATCATTATAAACTTATCTGCAAAGTTTATAATAAAAAATTTCTGGGTTAGTAAATTTTATAAAATTTTTTATAAAAAGCATAAAGCATCTTTTCTGGCAAATAATTGGAAAGGTTATTATATACTAATCCCAAAATATAAGATGTGCTACACATCAGTTACAGCTATACAGGATGCTTCTGAAGTCATACCTTTTTTAATTCTCTCTTCCGGGCTTCCTTTCCTTAAAAGGGAAAGAGGGAGAGATGACACAATTTTTAAATCTTGATGAGAAAAGCCCTCTAATCATGGCAACCCCAAACATCAAGACATTAAGTTTCTTAGAAAACAATTATGAATCTTAACCAAAAAAGTTAACAGAAATACTAAATAAAAGCTGGTAAAACCTCATTTGTTCAAAACTCCAAGTACATAAAGCCTTAAGTAAATTCTACTTGGTCAAGTCAACACGGGTACTAATTTATTGGCATATTTAAAGTTTTAATCATGTGCCCACAAGAACTAGATGATTTTATACAATTACTCCTCCTATCACTGGTCTTATAATTAAGCCACAATGTAACAGATTCCTTATTAACTGCAATTTTTAAGATCCTCTACTTCCTTCCATATCGATGGACACTTACGGGCTTGGTCTGTGGGGTTCATAAATTTTCCACTCTTGGTGGATGATGTTGATCTCCGTCCCATGTTGACAATATATATGATTCACTTATTCATTTAAAATAATAATAAACAAACCTGCAAAGCCAAAGAAATAGATTACTTTTCCTATATTAATAACATTTCTTCCTTTTTTAGAGTTCCTATCAATCTCTGGAAAGAAACACCCTTTTGATCATGAAGTTTGTGAGACTGTGATCTTTCCTTAGTTTTTACTTTAGTAGCCAAGAAAGATGGCTTCGACTTTCTTGACCACAAAAAAATTAGATCTCCATTATTCTTTAGAAAGGTAATGAGTCTGAAGATTACTTTATCATTAACTCATTAACATTATAAATCACAACACTGATTGTCAACTGAAAAAATCAACTAGAAATGTTTTAACAATATGACACAAATCTCAAATAAAAGCAGTTACATCCTCCCTTTATTTACATGCAGGGTAAAAGAAGAATAAAAAGGAAACAGGGGTAATGAATCTGGGCTCAAAGGCAGTATCTTCCCCCTGCCCTTCTCTATGTTTTTTCTTGACCTGTGTGTTATGTATTTCCTGAGACAGTAAAAACTCATTAAGCATATTCACGTCAGATTCGATTCTAATCCAAATAGATTTCTTGACTCTCAAGTAAGAGCTTAAAACATAACTAAAAATGCAAATATCCAAAATCAGTATTATAGGAAGAGAACTCTCAAAGACTTCTGAGATAAATTTTTCTTACTGAAATCCACTTGACTCCCAATTTGTATTTTATAAGGTAACTGAAAGTGATAATTGTGATAGCTGTGTTTAGGGAAAATATTTTTTAAATTAAAACTTTTACTTACATATTTTTTTCCTCCCTAAAATGAAGTTTAACTTTTGGAAACTTAGTTTTTCCAAAAATAAAGGCTGACAAATTAGCTTTCTTTTTGAAAGTAGACACCTTTTCAAGAGTGAGAAAGGGAAGATCATGACGTAAATTTTGTTGGTAGATAATACGACTGTATCTTCCCTTCATCCTCTTAAGATTCTGTCATACCAGTTAATACGTTTCACCAAGTGTTTAACTGCCCCTATTTCTCCTAGATGTTTCAGAGCTGTTCCAGGGGCAATTATTTTACTATGTCAAATGTTCCCTTCTCAGAAAAACGGGATGTGGGGAAAAGGCCAGAGAACAGAAAGTGGTTGGTTAATGGGGAGAACCAGCAAAATGTACAAGTTCTTTTATCTTCCAGTGCCTTTTTCTTCTGCGTTTTCCTTTCTCATTTATCCTCAGGCCCATATTTTGACCCTCTTCTCCCACAAATGAAACACAGGACAGATAAAAATTACAGAATTTTTTCAGAAAATCGTGGAGACTTGGTCTACACAACTTTTCTGTCTAAAAGCTAAAAGTAGAGGCGACTGAGAAATCAGGCCCCCAAATCATGGGGAATTATAAAGAAGTCAAAGAGGCTTCAACGGGACGGGGTCCAGGTCCACCAAAGGAGGCAACAGCAGCAACTGCCGAAACCATAGCGACGGTTGATACTGACTCGAGGTACAGGACGTCAACCTGAGGCAACCAGTCAACGTGCTTAGGAAGCCGCAATAACCCACCCGACGAAGTAGCCACGTAGCCGCAGGACGCTGCCCAACGCCAGGCCCAGGAATCCTCCAGTCTGCGGCTCGGAAGATCCCAACTGGTAAGAGGAAGAGCCGGGCAAAGGGGCCTGGTGTCCCCAAGGCAATCGCGCGGGCCCTAGGAAGGGACCGGAGAGATGAAGAAGCGGAGTAAAAGCAATCCCCTGTACTCACAGTACTGCTGGGCTCCCAGGACTGCGAGAAGCGGGGAGGGGACGATTCCCAGCCCCTTTCACTTCGTAGGGGCCTTCACCTCTGCCTCTCGGTCAACCACCTAGCCACCGCCATCTTGAAACCTCGCGCCCCACCGCCATCCTTACGTCACTTCCTATCCCTCGGGTCGACGATCTCTTAGCGTTGCACTGTAGTGGAACCATAGAAAGTGCCCAGGAACTACGAGACCAGAGGCGCTTCCGCTATTAGGGAATGCCCAATTGGTTGATTGTAGGCTAAGAGCCCGCCCACGTCGATTGACACTTTATAGTCCAATAGGAATAAGAAAAAGAAAGTCGATATCTGATTGGCTGATTATCTCGCCTCTGGGGCCGGAGGCGTTTTGATTAAATTACTAGGAGCTCTGTCTGTTGAGCCGCGTGATTCAGGTTCATTTGGGAAACTGGGATGTGTTTTGTCCTGTTTCTCCCGGAATTGTGTTAATTGTTGGATTTTTATATTTCCTAAATGTAAGCGGGTGCAATCCTTTGTGAGTGTCGCTATTTGAAAACGAGTTGAATTTACACTTGCCACTGAATATAATGTGCTTTGTAAGCATCAGGTTATCCCATGTGGGCACCTGGTGCATTTGGGATTTAGTAGTATTTTATCAACACAGAGAAAGTTCGCAGCCCTGAACAAATAAATCCACGTCAGTTTTAGAGTCTCACATTGGTAATCTACAGGATCAAAAGAATGTGGTGATAACACGTGCAGTTAGATTTAAGAGTGGCGAAGTGCGTATGTGGGGATACATTTGTAATTTTAAATGTACGGGTGGCGAGATTGAGGTATTGGTTCCTTCCCGACTGATCTTTTCATCAGCTGAAAGACTTCTATGAGGTCACTATACATACCGGATTACGCACTTCTCTAGTCTTCCTCTTCCCCTCTCTAACCTTTTCCTTAAGACTCCTTTCCATCTTTTCTTCTTAAAGGTAAGTTAAATGTTTAAGAATTCTGTGTTTGTGGTCTTAAGTATCCTTTAACAGAAAAACAAGTTAGAAATAGGCAAATTCTTACTATCAGTTATAAATATTTCAAAACATTGATGAAGATATATATTTTTAGCGGAAAATTAAAATGTGCTCTTAACACGGAAACTAACTTTTGTCTTAGTAAATTCTTAATTTGATCTTAGACTGAATTTGAGTCTTAGATCAATAACAAGGTTTTTTAAGTCAAAGCTTAGAGAATGATAAAAAGGAAAAAAAGATTTGATTTTGAGATGAATTAAATTGTGGTATTTTGCAACTATTTTATAAAAGCCATAATGGAAGAGAAAGAAAATGGAGTACGTTTGAAAAATTAGTCTTTCACATAGCTAATTAAAATTTTTTGAGAAATGCTGAGCATTTAAGACTTTTTTTTTTTTTGGTACTTCAATGTAAGAAGCAACAAACACATTCCTGAATCAACAGTATTATAATTATGGAAGTAGACCCTAAAAGAATCTCCAAGGAAATTACTAGTTGATAAAGGATTTAGAAAACACTTGCATCTACAGAAATTCAGTTGAACCAGTAGGCCTCTATTGCCTCTGGATTTTTCTAAAATCTGGTAATTAGTGAAATGGGTCAACTAAAGATTCAGGTAGCAGAGGCATTTGCCTGATTTCTGCTAGTACTGAAAATAAAATTGTAATTTTTTAGAAAAACTCATAATAAATTATCCTTTTCTTTTAAATGACAAATTCTTAAAAGAGTAGTGAGTTCCTTTTCTGCATCCTAAACATATTTTTTGCGTATTTAGCTAGGGTTTGCTTACTTGGTTTTTAAAAAGGTTTCAGAGTGTTTAAAAAAATCACTTGAATCATACTTTGTCATCATATGGTCAGCATTGATTGCAATTATAGAAACAGAACTTTTATCATTTTGGTTTTATCTTTTTTTAAACCCACCCAGATTACATTGTATAATTAGTAGAAGTTCACAGATATATTGTCTGCTTTCATCATTGAAACCAACCATTTTTTAGTCTCTTTCTGTTTAGAAAACTGGACTAAATCTAACAGTTAAAAAATATGGTAGCATTTCTCATTTATTGTATTCGGTTTGTATCTGGCCAAAGTTACTTAATATGTCTCCTTAGAATGATGTTCAAAAGCTAGCGGTAGACATGAAAGTGTCTGCATTCAATGTAAATATTAAGCATTCAGCTTGAAAGTGGAAAAGAAAAAAAGCAATTCTGCTGCTCTGTGATAGCATTTACTCCCATGTAGATCTGGTAGAGCAGGGTGAGAAAACATCCTGGGATATAGTCTTTAATCTCACAGGATCTAGCACTAACTGATTCAGTCATCCATCGTTTGCACAAAACTCAAGATTCATCTAGTTTTAATATCTCCATTTTCCCTTTCCAAACTGTTTATCCCATTTATGTCTGTATTGGAAGCATTTGGAAAATCAAAGAAGCAAATACTGTTATTAAGAGGGAAGCAGAAAAATATTCCAGTGGCAAATAAAATGGCTATTCATTTCATTTGATGTTTCACCATATCTGTGACCTCAGTAATGGCTTGATGATATTTTTCTGAGGCTGACTTGAACTCCACCAGATGCTTCTCATAACTTTTGATGGCTGCTTGAAGCTGTGTTCTCTCCACTGCTCCCAGGATGGCACGGAAGATCATATCTATGCCAAGGCCAAGAACAGCAACTCCAATACTACCAAGGAGAGAAGCACCAATTTGAGCTAACACAGTGACCAGCTTGTTAATTATGCCAATTGTGACATTTGAGGCCACGAGTTTAACAGCCACTGCGCTTGCTGCAGATGTAGCTTCTCCCAGAATGATTGAAATAACCTTTTGTACTATTGCAATCTTCTCTGTTTCCCTTTCCTTAATATCCTGAAGTTTTCTGTACAGGGTTGGTTCTAGTTTATCTTTTAGTGCTTCATCAACCTTTTGCAGTTCCTTTTGGATATTCATTATGGCTTGGATGATGATGTCACAGTTTTCTTTGATAGTCCCATCTCTTTTCATTTCAATGGAGGCCAGTGTGCACCCCAAGTGCATATTTAAAACCCCTATCAGCTTATTGGTGGCATGGAAGCTGTCAGATAAGCAGTCAAGGAGCTGCTGGTGAAGGCGATTTACTTCCTGCCGCCTCCTTGGGTTTTCTGGATAGAGGAAGTCACTCTGAGCCATGTTTCCCGTATGATCTCTGAAAAACAAAATTATGTATCTTCACTAAAGGTCTTGAAAAATATCTGCTGTGTGAATCTGATCAGAAAATCTTTTATTTATAACCAAGTATCAATATGCTACTTAAAGAATTCCTTAGAAAACAGGGTTTTAAAGCCATTGTTTTTATGAAATTTGGAGTCAGTATATGGAAAATATGGCAACAGAATATAGCCCATTAATACTTAGATTAAGGCATTAGGTTTTGTGTTGCTGGAATTTCTAAATAGGATATATTCATGTTTATCAAGCAGCTGATATTAATAAGCAAACATGATTTTTTCCAGGTCATATTTAAGAACTTCTGTTTGAAACAAAATTGAACTCAGAATGGTTAGCTCTGGATTATTAGTGCTTAATTTCCCAATCCTTTAGTAGCTACAATGAATGTACCTTCCAGGTTGATTTTTCTAATATTGGATGTTAAATTATTAGGATCTCTGTTTAGAGGGCTACTGATAAGACTTTTGTGTTTCTGTGTTTGGTTATCTTAAAAGATTCAAATCACTTTCTATCTCTTTATAAGCGATTTATTTGCTTTCTAAACCTAGGGGTATTCAAAGGCATCTCACATATAAAAGTAGAATCTTTAAAAAAATTCCTCATAAGAGCATAACCCAAAGCTTTGGGTTAAATTTCTTTTGGGGAGGAGATGGGCACCATATGGAGGACAGTGTAGTTATGACTGTCTGAGAATCTCTGTTTGCAAAGCTTACAGATTAAATCATTTAAATGGTCCATATTGAACTTGGCTATCAGTAAGATAAGCTAGAGTTAGTGTTAGAAGATAATGCCTTCTTACAAAAGCATTAAAAGTAATGCAACTACACAGCAGAAAAAAATAAGGCAAATAAGAGACTTCTTGTGTTTGTACTTCTGGCTCAGAGTACCATTTAGAGAAAAAAAGGAAAAGCATACCCTTCTGAGATTTGGGTGAAAAATTTACTTTCCTGTGTGCTTGGCCCCCCCTTTTTTTTTTAAGTTAAATTCAGGGGAAATACAAGAAAATACAGCCCTTTGTTCTTTGTGTGGGATTTGATTCATTCTTTCTTTGAGTAAACATCTGCTTAATTTGGGTCTTATCTATGTATTCTATCACCTTCGTTCTGAGTCTGGATATGGGAACCCCAGAAGTGTGGGATGAAGGAATGAAGATTGTTTTCCCCCTCAAGAAAGTATATATGAAAATAATCATGAGGATATAATTTGAAAATTTAAAGGAGGAACATTTTCAAAAATGGCCTGGGAATATAAAATAGCCATTTATATGTAAGATTTAGAAAATCTTTAAGAACTCCCTGGTAGAATGGTGACAAATTCACTTTTATCGAGATTGTTTGTTCCTCCCCCCACCACCCACACACAAACACACACATGAGTTTAGACAAAAATTTCTGCTAAATTATATTCAGAAAATTTCCTAATTCATTTCCATTTTTAAAAATTGCTGGCTGAGGACCTATTAAATATTACCCAAACTCATCAACAGGTTGCAAATTGTAATTCCATAAACACAAAATTTGGACTTTGATTTCTCTCCCTGCTTTTTTTTCCCCCTAGGAATTTTCCATTAAACTTTTCCCCTTTTCCAGCTCCTGATTTTCAGATCTTATCATGGCAGAAAATTCTAGTTTCCAACTTTGAATTTAGAAGATTGCCCTGCATCCCTATTCATATATTTAGATGAGAGGGTCTTATTATCCTGAAAAAATGGAAAATATCTCTAGCAGCTTCCACATGTCGTCATATGAACACAGACCTAGAAAAGGTGTGTGCATCTGTCTACCTCAAGATAAATGGAGATAATGAAACATCCTTCCTGGATGGAAGTTTGAATGCTTCCAAGAGGTCAATTCTTTTTTCATTGCTTTATTACAGCTTCACAAATTAATCTTAAAATGTATCTGAAAGACTAACAGGAGAGACTGCTTATTTTTTTCAGAAAAAGTAATGGTAGGACCCTCCCACTCCCATAATAAAGCACCATAAAAGCACAATATTAAGCAGTATTGTACAGGAATAAGAGTAAATGGATTCATGAAATGAATCCATGAAATGGATTCATGTCCTCTTCCATACAATTGATAATAAATGTTGACTGTAATCAGTGATGATTGAATTATTTCAAAGGTGGTCCTGGCAAAATGGGCTAGTCTTTGGAGTTAAAAATTAATTAAAAAGTAGTGAACATATGTAAAAAACTAAATGATAAAATAGGAGAAAATGAATTTCCTGATGTTTGTATGGAGGAGGGTTTTATAAATCCAAAACCAATGCGGGGGGCGGGGTACTGAAGGAAAACTGGAAAAATGCAGAAAAATGAAAAAAAAAAAAAA
>JAJEJO010000612.1:402078-416230 GCA_020662805.1 Glaucomys volans | reverse complement strand
TAAAAAAATATTTTTTTAGATGTTGATAAACCTTTACTTTATTCATTTGTATGTGGTGCTGAGAATTGAACCCAGTGCCTCACACATTCTAGGCAAGCATTCTACCACTGAGCCACAACCCCAGCCCAGAGAGGGTTCTTTAAGCAAATAGATCTTCTTAAAGCCTGCCACCATACCTGCTCAAGTATGTCTGAACTCCATTACTAAATACTACTTAAGGTCATTTCCACTCCAAAAATGAGATAAGTTTTAGAGAATGAGGAAGAGAGGTAGGGATTGAAGGTGAAAATATTGAATTATAGTTTGGGCAGGTGAAGTTAGAAGAGCCTGGCAATTTATTTATAAGCAATTTATTCTTTTTTTTAATTTTGAGGTGGGGGGGTCTCACTATGTTGTCCAGGCTGGCCTCCAACTCCTGGGCTCAAATGGTCCATCTGCCTCAGCCTCCCCTGTAGCTGTGATTACAGGTGTGTGCTGACACTTGCTGCACAATTTATTAATTCAGTAACAATTATTAAGTAAAAATTATAGGAAGCCATTGTTTTTGGAATAAGCTATTTCATTAGGCTCCAACAGTCAGACTAAAAATTAGAGAATCGCTCACACATGAAATTCCATTTAAGCAAACAAAAACTAAGTTGTTATCTGACCTTTAAAGAAATCAGGAGAGAATAAATTTTCTAAACAGGCCAGTTTCAACTGTCATGATTATGATGTTCCCTCTGCTTTAGTCCTTACCAAACAAAACAAAACATAACCTGAAATTATCTGATATTAACCAGTTAGCTATTTTTCTATTGTTTTATAATCTCTCTGTTCTTCCCTTATAAGGGAAGTACCTTTGAAATGACCAATATGCTTTTTTAAAATTTTGTTTTGTTTTAGCTTTCTTCAGTTCTTTTCTATCTGTAAAACCAATCTCTCTTGCTCAGCTTATTGGAACACTTACTCTATTTTAAAGAATGAGCTGTTACTCTCCTTTAAGATTGCAAGTAAAGCCAATTAAGATCTTTAAACTGAATTTCTTATAATTTGTGTTTTGGCACAAATTATAAATACAGGTATTATTTTACCATTTGTAAAGTAGTGTGCTACATTTTGCTGATGGGACTGCAAATTGGTGCAACCACTCTGGAAATCAGTATGGAGTACCTCAGAAAACTTGGAATGGAACCACCATTTGACCCAGTTATCCCACTCCTAGTTCTGTTGATATTTGACTTGTGCAAACTTAAATTTTGAACAACCCACTCTTTAATATATGTTGAATAGATGAGGACCTTTGGTCATCCAGGGAAGGCTGACAGTTTATACTCTTTCAAATTGGTAAATGTGTGCTGGATAATTAAGGGGAGATTAGACACCACATGGAGAACCATAGTTGGCAATGTGCAGTGTCTTCATTATTGTCTTTAAAAACTTAGTTATATATCCCAGATTGATTATCCTGCCTGACAAAAGAAAAGCCTTGCAATTAATTGGAGTTGCTCTTCTTAAAGATCATGGTTGTTACTCAGGCAAGCTTCAAATGGTGTCTTAGAGATGATATATATTATGCCTGAGAGGAGTCTGGCCCATGTGCTTGCCCCACCTTGTTACATTTTCAATCATAACCTGGTGACTTTTGAAGTTGTGGGCATTAGCAGGTAGCTCATGGTATATTTAACCCAGCTCTGATTAATTACACCTTTGTATAGCAAATTTAAACTTTTACATAATTTGAGTTATCATATGATGGTGCTTTGGGTCAGTGAAAAAAAAAATCTGTTTGGGGAGTTACCATCACTTCCGTATAGACTTAGTGCTGATATTTGAGTATTTTGCCAACGTGCTACATGAACTAGGTTCTAAGGTGCCTAGGAGCAGCCTGCAGGGGAATGGCTAGCCAGAAGGTGGCGCTCTTGTTTTCGGGGATTCTTATTTCATGGGAATTTTTGCTAAAGCAACTGTGCTTTCTCTTGTTTTCTGCATTTGGGTTCTGCGTGGGTAAATGTTTATTTAATGAAACAATTCTGTTGCTAAAACTAAGTTTTGACTTCTTATTTCATAAAAATTATATGGAAACAAGTTCCATAGTGCTGACACCGGTGATCAGCGTGCCTTAGGAAATTAAAATGGAAACAAAGGTTAGCTTGAAATGGGCACTAATTGGATTTAGCCTTGTCAGTTTTGTTGAAGTGAGAAGTAAACATTCAAGATTAAAGAGCGTACAAGAAGTAGCAGAAGTATGTTGGTGATTGTGTATGATAATAAGGCTTATTTAGTGATATTAGTTGATTTAATTTTCAAGAAAGGAACCACATTACAAAATGAAAATTATTGTCACATTTTAAAATAAAACTTTTTAGGGTACTTTTGTGGGTATAACAGTGGTGCTTTCTGAGGATTTACAGTTCTCTGGGCTGTCACCATTCTTCACTGTCCAAATGGGTTCTGCTACCGTGGAAGTTTAGATTACTTAGGAGTTTGGAAATAGGGTATGAACTTTACAGAAGAAAAAAACAGGTAACTATCTAGTTCTGAGCTTTGCTTAATTTCAACCAAAACCATGCCCTTTAATTTAAAACAAAAATTATTCATGATGTGATGATATACTTTCTGATGTAAATTCTTTTAAAGAATATTTCTGACCAGAAAGCAATAGTATTCCTAACCAGAAAGCAAATTTCAAGGTTATTCAGTTTATCAAATGTTCATTTGTGAAGCCTCTACTATGTGCCTTGAAGTATTTGGAAAAAAAATGTTCCTTACCCTCAAGAAGATAACAGTGTATTTGTAACACAGAAAATGTCCATATATTTAAATATGGTTTAATTTAGAGAGTAATAAAATCTCTATCCATTAACTAGTCTAAGTCCACATTCATTCTTTCACAGAAACCAAGTGCCACTATTAACGTGAAGACAAAGGAAGTGTTCCTATCCATATAAGCAACACAATGCACACAGGTGTCCTTTCACCCTTTGTGCTTTCTGAAATTGTTGTCATTGTTGCTTGTCTTCTGCTGTGACTTAACCTTCGAAGTTGTTGATTTTCTTTCCTTCCTTGTCTCTTTGGAAAAAGCATCTCATACACATACACAAATGCCATGGAATCTTCTTATAACAGCTATTACTTTGTTTATGGCTAGGATCAAAACTGAACATTATTCCAAAATCCCTCTAATATTGACCATCCAAGTATCATATCAATATGGAGAGAAAAGGTCCAGATTATTTACCTGCTGTGTTCCTGCGCCTGTAGTTCCAGCAGCTATTCTGGAATGTTGTTGCAGGCCTTTTCTATCTGGTTTCATCTGGATGCTGCTGGTGGAATGTGATGACTTACAGGCTTTGCTAGTCCCTGCTGGGTCCCTCTGCCTGACTGGTTTGTAGGCTGCATCTGCAGGGTTTATCTCAGAATTCTTCTATTTCCTACATTAGTATAAACAATGTATATTAAATAATGTAATTTGAAAGATCAATAATGTGGTAAACTTAATAAGTTTTCGGTTCTCTCATGAACTTTCTTACTGTTGAAAGGGGCTACACACCTGAACTCATTCGATTCATTAAAGAAGATGTGCCTTTTGGTTTCAGCTCTGAGATTCTGGCTGCCACCTTGTCAGTTATTTCAGATATTAAATTTCTTTTAGCTTCAGTTGCATTTGTACTTCATCTGTTGCTGCTTGCTTTGTTTTGGTTCTCAAGAGATATAACGGCTAAAATACAGCCATTGTATTTTTTAATTTTTTTAGAAAATTTGATCATCTTTCAGTTTAGGAGTTCTGCCCTTTATTGCTCTTTCTTCTTATCTTAGTGAATTGTCTTGACAATGTAGGAACCTTGAAGACCAACTCGATTCCTTTCCCATAAAAGCATATGTCAGAGACTCTCATACTTATTCCCCTGGATTTCCCATTGATTCACTTTCTTGATTCCCATTGATTCTTCTATGGCAAAGATATCCCAGAAGCAGGGCAATCACCCAGTGCAAGTATAACTCAGTGGAAAACCCACAAGTTTTAGAATCAGATGGTCCTGGTTTTGTGTACCCAAAGTACCATTTACTAGTCTTACAACCCTGGGAAACTTATTTCTAAATTTTTCTATTTGTGTAATGTACGTTTATAATTTATGGATTGTCACAAGGATTAAATGAGATGATGCATATAAAGCACTTAGCATAGTGACTGATATGTGACAAAACTAACTAAATGGTAGCTTTTCTTATATTAACAGCAGTATCTCCTGGGTTGGGGGATGTTGGGTAGAGGGCATAGAATGAACATTCCAGACAAGAGGCTTATGAAATGTAAAGGTGCTGCTCTGTGGTCCTAAAGAGGGGCTATGTGTTTTTTTACTTTTGTCCCAATGGGTCAATTTGTCCTTGATGTATCCTAGGGCCTCACTGTATAGCAGCCTGGGATAAGAAGGAATGTATGTGTGGCCAGTATATCTGAACTGGGTATGGATGAAAAGTAAGGTTTCTTCAGGCACAGGGTGTGGGATATGAAGGAGATAACACAGAAGAGCAAAGGAACTGAACAAAACTGTATAGAATATTTTTAAAGGAACAAATGTTGGTGGTACAGGGTATGACACTCATTGAGGGAAGAAAAGTGGTGGACCATTGAGAGCAGTTTGTAGGTGGACTTAAATGCCATGCTAAGAAATTATATTTTATTCTCTAGGCAATATTGAACTATCAATGGTTTTCATTGTGAGATAATATGTGGAAGTTTGCATTTCAAGAAGTTCACTTTCTTTCTTTTTTCTATAATTGCATTTTATTTGTGCATTATAATTATATATAATAGTGGAATCTGTTGTTACATATTGGTATATGCACAAAGTAAAGTCAGTCTATATAAACTAGATTAGTAGATATGGAAACTAACTCATGGGTTACCAACTCCATGCCTATGGTAGCTGGACAGGGTATTGTCTGTCATCTGCTCTATCTAAGAACAGTTATGTTTTGTTATGGAAGGGAATATTGTTGAGGAATGCTGTTTACTGCAATTGTACCTAAGGTGTTATTGTTTCTCCATTTTTTCCATTCTTCTTAACTTCTTCTTCCTACTCAAATACCCCTTTCTCTCCACCACATAGAAACCAAACCAGAGCTACCATCATTAAGGTATGAAAAATAACAAGGCAAAAAAGTTAGGCACACTTTACTAGTTTCCTTTTCAGAATTTCAGAGAAAAACTAGAAGCAATATTGATTTTATACTGAGCCTCCTATATAACCAACTCGAACTTCTTTTGGGGAGTGGTACTGGGAATTGAAACCAGGGGTGCTTTACCACTGAGCTACATTCCTAGTCCTTTTTAATTTTTATTTTGAGACAAGGTCTTGCTGGCCTTGAACTAGTAATACTCCTACCTCAACCTCCAAGTTACTGGGATTACAGGTGTGTGGCGTTGTGCCAGGTCGACTTGAACTTCTTGTATCCTTCTTGACTAAAGTTAGTATTGGCATCAAATCAATAGTCAGGACTGAATCTTAAGAGGAGGCAAATTTTTCCAGTGCAGGCCACTAGGAAGTCAAGGTGGTACCAAGGAGTCAGGAAGGCTGATTTGACTGCTTGGGTTGAGGATAGTGGTTAGTGAGTGAAATTGATCAATGCTATCTCCAAATGCATCTGCATGTAGCTTCTCTCTTGATAATTTCTCCAAGAATGTTTTCCTTTCCCCCTTCTTCTGAAACTCACTCCCTTTTTCTGAAAAGCTCTACTGGGAACCTTTAAATTACATGATTCCATCCCTGAATAATCTGCCTGGTTCAATTAACTAAACACTTTAAAAATGGTTTCAAAAACCAGCTTTAAGAATATTGCATCAAAAAATCAAACAGGGCTGGGGACATAGCTCAGTTGGTAGAGTGCTTGCCTTACAAGCACAAGGCCCTGGGTTCAATCCCCAGCTCCGAAAACAACAACAACAAAAAAAATCAAACGAACCTACCTTTCGAACAAACTACATCAACTTTTGACCCTGCATCTTCTTTTCTTACCTCATTGCAGACTTTCCAATTTGTCAGTGTACCTGCACTATCTCTACTTCATTTTCTCCATTAATTTTTCAATATTTGTAATGTAGCTTCTGCACATATCCCCACCTCTTTTGGTATTGTTCCCTTGCCTCACCCAATGGCAGTGCAGTACCTATTATAATAAAATCTATAATATAGAGTGTTTGTCTTACTTACAGCATTTGAAGTTATTGGTCAGTCCTTCCTGTTGACTTTCTTCTCTTAGGATTGTATGATTCTCTCTTTTCAAACATTCCTTCAATTTCTACATGGATTCTCATCACTTTTATTTTCTTAAATATTGGTATTCTCTAGGTTTCTGTGTTTAGCTCCCTTTTCACTCTGTATGTTCTCCCTGGGTGCTTTCCTTTAATCTCATGGTTCTATCATTGCTGGTTAGTGGCTGTACCCCAAATATATTGCTGCTATTCAATAATTTTTCCTGCACTCTAAGCACATATCTCTAACCAGCCATCTGGACAACTCTGGGTGGATGGCTTATACTCTCTCAAAAGGTCATGATAAAATGTAGCTCACTGTTGCAAAGTGCCAATGCACTCCTCCATTAGGTCTTAATTTTTCCAAACCAAATTTTCACAGATAAATTGTGAGAACTATTACAGGGATTCCTTGTATTTTTCTCAGATTCATCTGAAAAATCTACAGCATCATGCCCAGAATATTAATTTGATGTAATTCACCAATCTATAGATTTCCCCAGGTTAATTTGTACTCATTTGTGTATGTATTGTTTCATGTAATTTTGTCATTGTGTATGTTTATGCTTCCACAAACACTGTGAAATAATTGTTCTATCTAATACCTAGAAGGTCTTTGGAAAAAAGTCTTCTGTCAGAAGTGTGATTTTCTTTTCTTCTTTCTTTCTTTCTTTCTTTCTTTTTTTTTTTTTTGCATTGAACTCAGGGGCACTCTGCCACTGAGCTACATCCTAAGATGTTTTATTTTTTATTTTGAGACAGTTCTGAGACTGGCCTCAAACTTGGCGATCCACCTGCCTAGCTTTCTGAGTAGCTGGGATCACAGCATGCACCACCACACCTGTGTAGAGCATGTTAACAGAATAGCACGCAGTTTTTAATTCGGTGAAGTTTAGCTTACCATTTTTTTTAATGGATATGCTTTTGGTGTCACATCAAAGAACTAATTGACTGACCAAATGTTACGAGATTTTCTCCTGCATTTTCTTCTTTGAGTTTTATGGTTTTACTTTTATATTTACGTCTATGTTCCATTTTGAGTGAATTTTTCCATATGGTATGAAGTACATGGGCCAGGTTCTTGTTTACACATATGGATGTTCTATTGTTCCAGCACCATTTACTGAAAAACGCCTGAGCTTTCTTTACTGAATTACCTTTGTATCTTTATTAGAAATCAATTGACAACATTTGTGTGTCTATTTTTTGAACTTTCTGCTGTGTTTTGTTGGTCTACCTGTCACCAATATCACACTGTCATTTTTACTCTAGTTTTATAGCACATTTCAATATCAAGTAGTGTGAGTCCTCCAAATTTGTTCTTCTTTTAAAAATTGTCTACTCTTGTTTCTTTCAATTTATACATATATTTTAGAATTCCCTTTCCTGTATCTCTAGAGAATTTGATGGTATTTTGACTGTAATTGCATGGATCAATTTGGGAAAAAGTGATAATCTTAACTATACAGAGCCTTTCAATCTGGGGGCAGGACTTGAACTGATGTTTTATGTATACAGAGTCCTTTAACCCCCATCAGGGTTTGTCTTTCCATTTATTTGGGTTTTCTTTGATGTTTTTCTTCAAAATTTTAGGTTATTTTGAATTTTATTATACAGATTCTGCACTTATCTTCTCATATTTATACCTAAGGATACATTCTCCAAATAGTTCATGGAGAAAGTATTGTTAATCATAGTTACAAAAAGTTACTAAGCTCCAATTGTTCATCCCTAGTGAATAGAAGTGCAATTTATATTTGTATGTTGAGCCTGTATCTGCTAAGCTTAGTTACAGCTCTAAGAGTATTCCTATAGATTTCTTGGGATTTAAAAGAAAAAGATTTTTGTTGTTGTTGTTGTACATGGACACAATACATTTATTTTATTTATTTATTTTTATGTGGTGCTGAGGATCAAACCTCACACATTTTACGCAAGTGCTCTACCATTGAGCTACAACTCAACCTCTCTTGGGATTTTTTATTGTAGACCATCATATGGTTTGGATGTGAGGTATCCCCCAAAAGCTCATGTGTGAGACAACGCAAGAAGATTTAGAGGAGAAATGATTGGGTTGTGAGGGCCTTGACCCGATCAATGAATTAATCCCCTGATGGGATGAATTGAGCGGTACCTAAAGGCAGGTAGGGTGTAGGTAGAGGAGACAGGTCTTTGGGGACATGCCTTTGGGGTATATATTTTGTATCTGGCAAGTAAAGTCTCTCTCTCTCTGCTTTATGATCATCATGTGAGTAGCTTCCCTCCACCAGGGTCTTTCACTTTGAACCCTAAAGAATGGAGCCAGCCTTCTATTGATTGAGACCTCTGAAATCGTGAGCCCAAATAAATTTTTCCTCCCCTAAAATTGTTCTTGTCAGGTCTTTTAGTCACAGCAGCAAAATAACTGACTGGACCAACAATCATGTTGTTTTCAACTAGAAAATGTTTTATTTCTTCCTTTCCAGTGTGAATATTTCCTTTTTCTCATCTTAGGATGTCCAGAAAGTAGGCGTCTTGATCAAGTTCTTGATCTTAGGGAAGAAGCATTTATATATATTTTTAAATGACTATATATATATATATATATATATATATATATATATGTATATTGTCATTTAAGAAAATGCTGGGGATTAAACCCTGTATCTTGCACATGCTTGGCAAATGTTCTCCTACTGAGCTACATCCCCAGCAAAGCTATAGTTTTTTTTTTTTCGTAAGAGCCTTCTATGATGAAGAAAAATTTGTTTTGTATTTGTAGTTTCCTGAGAGATTTTTAAAACCATTAATGGATGTTGAATTTTTTTAAAAAGTATTTTATTCCTTAGTCTGATTTTTTGAAAGTTAAACTAGGCTTTTATTTTGGGGATAAATATCAAATTGGTTGTGATGTGTTAGTCTTTCTACATGTTGCATTGGATGCTAATTTAAAAAATTTTTTTTTTTATTTGACAATGGATGTTTTATTTTATTTATTTATTTTTATGTGGTGCTGAGGATGGAACCCAGTGCCTCTCACATACCAGGCAAGTTCTTTACCACTGAGCCACAATTCCAGCCCATGGAGGCTAATATTTTATTGAAGATTTTGTGTCAAAGTTCTTAAGGATAGATACACTGTAGTTTTCTTGCTAAAATGAGTTAAAATTTTTTTTTCTATTTTTGGAAGATATTGTATAGGATTGTTATTAATTCCTTTTTTTTTATTTTTTAAATAAGTGCTGAGGATTGAATCCAAGGCCTCATGCCAGGCAAGCACTCTACCCTGAGCCACATCCCCAGTCCATTAATAATTATTTTATAAATTTTTGCTTGAATTCACCAGTGAAACCATCTGGTCCTTGAGTTTACACATGAAAATTGTCTTTTTTTTCATTTTTGTTTTTTTAAAAATTAGTTCTAATTGGTTATATATAACGGTAGAACGCATTTTGACACATTGTACATAAATGGAACATAACTTCTCATTCCTCTGGCTGTACATGGTGCTGAGTCATACCAGTAGGTGTAATCATACTTGTATATAGGGTAATAATGACTGTCTTATTTTACTGTCCTTTCCATCCCAACTGCCCCAACCCTCCCCTTACTCCCCTCTGCACAATCCAAAATTCCTTCATTCTTCTGAACCCCCACCCCCAGACCCCACACTATAGATCAGCCTTTGCTATCAGAGAAAACATTCAGCCTTTGGTTTTTTGGGATTGGCTTATTTCACTTAGCATGATATTCTTTGATTCCATCCATTTACCTGAAAATGCCATAATTTAATTCTTCTTTATGGCTGAGTAATATTCCACTGTGTATATGTTACCATATTTTCTTCATCCATACATCTGTTGAAGGGCACCCAGCTTAGCTATTGTGAATTGAGCTGCTGTGAACATTCATGAGGCTGCGTTAGTGTAGTATGCTGATTTTAAGTCCTTTGGGTATAAACTTAGGAGTGGGATAACTGGGTCAAATGGTGGTTCCATTCCAAGTTTTCTGAGGAATCTCCATTCTGCTTTCCAGAGTAGTTGCACCAATTTGCAGTCCCACCAGCAATGTGTGAGTGTACCTTTTTTTCCTGCATCCTCACTAACACTCATTATTGCTTGTATTCTTGATAATTGCCATTCTGACTGGAGTGAGGTGAAATCTTACAATAGTTTTGATTTGCATTTCTCTAATTGCTAGAGATAATGAACACTTTTTTTCATTTTTGTTGATTAATTGTATTTATTCTTCTGTTAAGTGTCTGTTCAGGTCCTTAGCCCATTTATTGATTGAGTTGCTTTTCAGGTGTTAATTTTTTTGTGTTCTTTATATATCCTGGAGATTAGTGCTCTGAGGGGCATGTGATAAAGATTTTCTCCCATTCTGGAAGGCTCTCTTTTCACATTCTTGATTGTTTTATTTGCTGAGAAGAAGCTTTTTAGTTTGAATTCTTCCGATTTATTGATTCTTAATTTTACTTCCTGTGTTTAGGAAGTCAGATCCTAAGCTGACATGATGAAGATTTGGCCTTCTTTTTCTTCTATTAGGTGCAGGGTCTCTGTTTTAGTACTTAAGTCTGATCCACTTTGAGTTGATTTTTGTGCAGGGTGAGAGATATGGTTTTAATTTCATTTTGCTGCATATGGATTTCCAGTTTTCCCAGTACCATTTGTTGAAGAGGCTGTCTTTTCTCCATTGCATGTTTTTGCCTCCTTTGTCAAGTATGAGATACCTGTATTTATGTGGGTTTGTCTCTGTGGTCCTCTATTCTGTACCATTGATCTACCTATCTATTTTGGTGCCAATACCATGCTGTTTTTGTTGCTTTTCTCTGTAGTGTAGTTTAAAGTCTGGTATTGTGATGCCTCCTGCTTCACTCTTCTTGCTAAGGATTACTTTGGCTATTTTGGGTTTCTTATTTTTCCAAATGAATTTCATGATTGGTTTTTCTAGTTCTATGAAGGATGTCATTGGAATTTTAATAGGAATTGCATTAAAACTACATAACCCTTTTGGTAGTATGACCATTTTGACAATATTAATTCTGCCTATCCAAGAACATGGGAGATCATTCCATCTTATAAGATATTCTTCAATTTCTTTCTTTAGTGTTCTGTAATTTTCATTGTAGAGGTCTTTCACTCCTTTTGTTAGGTTGATTCCCAAGTATTTTATTTATTTACTTTTTGAGGCTATTGTGGATAGGGTAGTTTTCCTAATTTCTCTTGCAGTGGATTCATGCTTATGTGTAGGAATGCAGTTGATTCATTGTATTGATTTTATATCCTGCTACTTTGCTGAATTCATTTATGAGTTCTAGAAGTTTTCTGGTGGAATTTTTTTGATCTTCTAAATATAGAATCAGCAAATAGTGATAGTTTGAGTTCTTCTTTTCCTATTTGTATCTCTTTAATTTCTTTGGTCTGTCTAATTGCTCTGGCTAGAGTTTCAAGGACCATGTTGAATAGAAGTGACAAAAGAGGGCATCCCTGTTTTGTTCTAATTTTTAGAGGGAATACTTTCAATTTTTATCCATTTAGAATGATGTTGACCTTGGGTTTATCATAGATAGCTTTTACAATGTTGAGGTATGTTTCTACTATCCCTAGTTTTTGTAGTGTTTTGAACATGAATAGCTGCTGAATTTCATCAAATGCTTTTTCTACGTCTATTGAAATAATCATATGATTCTTGTCTTTAAGTCTATTGATGTGATGTGTGCTACATTTATTGATTTCCATATGTTGAACCAACCTTGCATTACTGGGATGAACCCCACTTGATTATGATGCACTATCTTTTTAATATGTTTTTGTATGTGTTTTGCCAGAATTTTATTGAGAATTTTTATGTCTGTGTCCATCAGGGATATTGGTCTGAAGTTTTTTTCCTTGATCTGTCTGTCTGGTTTTGGTATCAGGGTGACACTAGCCTCATAGAATGAGTTTGGAAGGGTTTCCTCCTTTTCTGTTTCATAAAATAATTTGAGGAGTATTGGTGTTAGTTCTTCTTTGAATATCTTGTAGATAGAACTCAGTTGAGAATCCATCTGGTCCTGGGCTTTTTCCTTGGTTGGTAGGTTTTTGATGGCATCTTCTATTTCATGGCTTGAAATTGATCTGTTTACATAGTGTATGTCCTGTTTCAGTTCACATATATTGTATGTCTCTAGAAATTTGTTGATGTCTTCAAGATTTTCTATTTTATTTGAGTATAATTTTTCAAAATAGTTTCTAATTATCTTCTGTATTTCAGTAGTGTCTATCATGATATTTCCTTTTTCATCACAGATTTTAGTAATACAAGTTTTCCTTCTCTTTCACTTAATTAGTGTAGCTAAGGGTTTATCAATTTTATTTAGTTTTTCAAAGAACCAACTTTTGTAAATTTTTTCAATTTCATTGATTTCAGCTCTGATTTTAATTATTTCCTGTATTCTACTACTTCTGATGTTGATTTGTTCTTCCTCTTTTCTAGAACTTTGAGATGTAATGTTAGGTCATTTATTTGTTGACTTTTTATTCTTTTAATGAATGAGCTCAATGCAATGAACTACCTTTTAGCACTGTCTTCATAGTGTCCCAGAGATTCTGACATGTTGTGTTGGTGTTCTCATTTACTTCTAAGTATTTTTTAGTTCCTCTCTGATTTTTTTCTGCTATCCATGTATTATTCAATAGCATGCTATTCAGTCTCCAGATGTTGGAATACCTTCTATTTTTTATTTTATCATTGATTTCTAGTTTCATTCTGTTATGACCTGATAAGATGCAGGGTAGTATTTCTATTTTTTTATTTGCTAAGAGTTGTTTTGTGGCATATCATATGGTCAATTTAGAAAAGGATCCACCTGCTGCTGAGAAGAAAGTGTATTCACTTGATGATGGATGAAATACTCTCTATATATCTGTTAAGTCTAAATCATTGATTATATTATAAGGTATGTTAAAGTCACCAAACATTGTGTTGTGATCTATTTGATTTTTGAAATTGAGAAGGGTTTGTTTGATGTACATAGCTGCTCATTTGGGGCATATATATTTACAATTGTTACATCTTGTCGATGTATGATTCCCTTAAGCAGTATGAAATGTCCTACTTTATTCCTTCTGACTAACTTTGGTTTGAAGTCCACTTTCTCTGATATGAGGATGGAAACACCTGCTTGTTTACACAGTCCATGTGAGTGATATGATTTTCCCCAACCTTTCACCTTCAATCTGTGGATGTCTTTTCCTAGGAGGTGAGTCTCTTGAAGACAGTCTGCCAGTTTATGTCTTTTGATTGATGAGTTTGGGTCATTAACATTCAGGATTATTATTGAGATATGATTTGTATTCCCAGTCATTTTGGTTTAGTTTTGGTTTTTAACTTGACTTAGTTTCTCCTTGATTGACTATGCCTTTAGTGCAGTTCCTCCCTATGCTGCTTTTCACTTTGTTTTTTATTTCATCTTCATGGAATATGTTTTTGAGAATGTTCTGTAGTGCAGGCTTTCTAGTTGTGAATTCTTTAAACTTTTGTCTCTTGTGGAAGGTTTTTATTTCCTTTTCAAATCTGAAGCTTAATTTTGCTGGATATCGGATTCTTGGTTGGCATACATTTTCTTTCAGGGCTTGATGTATGTTATTCCAGGACCTCCTGACTTTGAGGGTCTGGGTTGAGAAATCAACTGAAATCTGAATTGGTTTCCCCCTATATGTAATTTGATTTTTTTCCTCTTGCAGCCTTTAAAATTCTGTCCTTATTCTCTATGTTAGTCATTCTCATTATAATATGCCTTGGTGTGGGTCTGTTGTAATTTTGTACACTTGAGGTCCTGTAAGCCTCTTGTATTTGATTTTACATTTCATTCTTTAGATTTGAGAAGTTTTCTGATGTCATGTCATTGAAAAGATTGTGCATTCTTTTTTTTCTTTTTTTTTTTTTTTTTTTTGG
>JAJEJO010000612.1:390173-401978 GCA_020662805.1 Glaucomys volans | reverse complement strand
AGTCGCTTGGATTACAGGCATGCGCCACCACGCCTGGCAGGTTGTGCATTCTTTTGGTTTGTATCTCCATGCTTTCGTCTATTCTGATAAATCTTAAATTTGGTCTTTTCATATTATCCTGTATTTCTTGGAAGCTCTGTTCATAATTTCTTGCCATCTTCTCTAGGCAGTAAACTTTGTTATCAAGAGCATCTATTTTGTCTCCATTGTCTGAGGTTCTGTCTTCTAAGTGGTCTAGTCTGTTGTCAATATTTTCCATTGAATTTTAATTTGGTTTATTGTTTCCTTCATTTTGAGGATTTCTGCTTGATTCCTTTTTATAATCTCTGCCTCTTTGTTGAAGTGATTTTTCACATCCTGTGTTTTCTCTCTGATATCATCCTTTATTTTGAAGAGCAATCTGTGTGTTTTCTAATCTCCTTCTCTGACATTTCTTCTACTGTGTTGTCTATGGATTCTATTGTTGGAATATATTGGTTTGTTTGAGACACTTTGTTTCCTTCTTTTTTCTTATTGTTCGTGTGTCTTCTCATCTAGCAGTATGAATCTGATGCAGTACATTTCTACTCTGTAGTCTTCTAGTGTTCCTGAAGGCTTCCGGTACCTCACCTTTAAGGGGGAGACCAATATTAACAGCACCCAATGCAAACAATATACAACCTTGAAACAAGTGGCTTCTATTAAGGTGTCCACAGTTTTGTTGCAATAAACAGAGATGATGTGTTTGATTATTGTCTACAATATAAACAGTAAGTTTGCTAAAAGGGCTTACCATTTCAAATGATGGACAATGAGGGAATAGAAGTAGTGTAAGATGTGATATTTATGAGGGAGGAGAGAAGATAGAGGTAAAATTTGTAATAAGAGCGAGGGAGGAATTAATAGAGGTTGGCTGTTAGTAGAGAAAGTGAGCAAGAGCATCCAGGGAGACAACAGGTGAGCCAGATGCAATCTTTTAAAAGATACAAATTTATTCAGTTTGTAGGAAAAGGTAGAACACAAAATCAAAACAAAACAAAAGTCACCAAAACCAAAACAACCGGAGAACCTCATCATCCTATTGTTCTTCAAATACAGTACTTTCTACCTGCTCTATTCATTTTCAACC
Source organism: Glaucomys volans (assembly GCA_020662805.1). Classification (NCBI taxonomy): domain Eukaryota; kingdom Metazoa; phylum Chordata; class Mammalia; order Rodentia; family Sciuridae; genus Glaucomys; species Glaucomys volans. Next base: position 400,870 of record JAJEJO010000612.1, on the reverse strand, counting down.
TGCTTTATCTATCTTTCAAATGTTCTGGTATTTACTTTTTTGTTCCATATTCATGATCGTTAGTTATAATGAGTAGGAAAGATTAGATAGAATGTGTCTACTCTATCTTAACTAAGACCAGAGTACCTCTGAGTAATGCTGTATCCAACATTCTCCAAAACACTGAAAGTTTTTGATGGTAATATTTTTGAGAGTAGTGTTATTTCATGTGTCAGCATATCCATAGGTTCAGGATCCAGTAAACAATATTTGATATGTATATGGTATAAATTCAGTGACACACTCCTACTTTTAATTATTTTGTTATTAGTTCTACTTAAGCACAGAATCATTATTGCTTTAAAGTTTGGGTAGCTTTCCTGCCCTTGACATCAGTTAGTCTTAAGTTTATATGTTCAGTGTCTTCATGGTAACTAAATTTACTTTGACCTTTCATTTTGATTCCATTTTTCTTTGCAGTGCTGAAACATCTTTGTTGAAGAAATGTCTTCAAAGTCAGAAAAGGATAAAGAGAGACTGACTCAAGCTTCTGAAACGTTCTTCCTTCATGTACAAGATCTCATTTCCCTCCTGAACACATTTGCTGAGTTTCTCAACCGCAACATGAATACTCAGATCCCCTTGATGGTTGTGAAAGAAGATAATAACCTTAAGGATTTCTTTGAACAAATGCTTAAAAATTTTAGGGAGATGCAACATATCGTAGAAGAAAAGTACAACAAAATACAAAAGGAGCCTATGTATTCCAAGGTTGCCACAGCTATGTGTTCTGTGGCTGAGAAATGTACCAATGAGGACTTGTATACTTCAGCTAAAGACATGTTTAAAAATATCCAGACACCAATCATTGTCTCTGTGATGAGCAATAGTAACATCCTTGAGAGTTTGGAATCTCTTATTTCACTCTTGATGACATTCCCCGTCATGAATCTTCAATTAAGGGATTTCTATAGAGGAGACAACAAAGGGCAATCAGATGCCACCACATCTGAGAAAATCCTGAGTACAGCCCTTTCCAAATCCATCTCAGCAGACACCCTGAAAAAGTTGCAGGATGCACTAAAAACCGAGAATGCTAACAATCCCATGGAGTCAGCAGCAGAGCAGTTGGAACAACTTGTCAAGGCTATGGAACCAACCATACAGGTTCTCCAAAAATCCATAAAGACAATGGAAACTGATATTTCTTTATTTAAGAAAGTCAGTGACAAGTAGGGGTGCAATAGAAGATACATTCATTTCCATCAGAAAAATAAATTCAAATTCTGTGATTTTTTTATAGTACTTTCTAAGATCCTCTGATACCAGACATGAGGCACATTAGACTGTAAGTACATAAAGTAGTCATCTGTAGTTTTGCTTCATGAAAATAAAAATGAATAATCAAAGAAAGCCTGCTTGAAATGGCATTCACTAAGAAGTATACATTATTGAAAAAAACCTAGAATTATAGTTGAAGTTGAAGATATTTCTAAATATTTCATCTTGAAGCATAATTAAAACAACACAACTAATTTCCATTTTTGGCAAGTCTATTTCCAGTTACTGTAGTGCGAAGTTCAGGTAAATGTAAATACTGTCATTAGTTCAGGCCTGGAGAACACAATTGGCCTCCATTTCTGTCATTTATACCAATTTTCAGTGTCTTGACTATCCTGTCATTAAATATTTATCACTAAATATTTTAAATGTGATTTATTCAGAATTAAATAAGAGCTATGAATATAAATAAGACTGTATTCCTATATGAATAAGACCAGAGCAGATCATTTGTTCTCATCTGTCTCCTACTGAGGTTTTATAATTAGGAGATACTGAAAGTTGAAAAATGGAGGTACTCTAATCTTCCACAAAGAAAAGACCAATATAATTGCAGAAGCAGGATTTCTGAGATTGCTTGTATTTGCGAACAGGAGTTAGGAAAGTCTATTGGCCAATCATGATGTCTTTGACTCTCACGCATTGTGAGTTTATACTCTCAAGATTGTCCTTGGAGCTACTATTTCACATGGTAAATAATAGAAACTTTGCTGAGAACAAGTGATGATGATAACTCCAAACCAAGGCCACCATTGTAGTTACCATTGTCATTTAAATTAAGAATCCCTTTGTCATCTGCAAACAAAAAGGACTTCATAATATCTTTTGGAAAGAATCAAGTGGACATTGACCATTTTCAGACCTTAAAGGCTCTGGAAAAAGGATAAAATTTCAATGTTTTGCATTTTCACTGAGTAGCAATGCTAAAAACTTGTTCATTTGCAATAGGTATCTACTAATGATTGTCTTATTTTGAAGAGAATCTCCAACTTATTCATTCGTTACCCTACCCTCAAAAGCAGCAGCAACAGCAGCAGCAGCAGCAGCAACAACACACCATATATAAATAGGAGGTGGAAATTGGTCTCTCACTTTGCTACTTGTTCTGTACTCTATGTGTCCAGGATTTCACCTTCCTTCTTTTGGTCTTAGGATTGTGCCCCAAAACATTAGCATAGCAGAGGGGAACCATGTGGAAATGAATTCGACCAAAAATCAAAAAAGTCCTGGGGCAGAGCCTTTCAGTGAAATGGCTGAATGACTGGGAAGCCCCCTCAAGGGATGTCCTTGGATGCCAATTTGAATGGCAGCTTGATGGGGCAGCCACTAGATGGCAGAGGTGGGTGGCAATTACTTCAACAAACATGGGTCGTTTTCAGGTGCTGGTAGCTCCTGTGAGGCTGGCCGTCACTCACAGTACTTCTTAGATATTTCCCTACTACTGGGCCCTACCATCATCCTGCCCACTCTGCTCACTTCCTGTCTGTGGCTGCTTCCAAGCTTGTGGAATCATTGGGGGAAAGTTGCACTCTTCTCAAACTGAATGCTCTCATGTAATGTTTCTCTCAAATACTTTGGTTTGGGTTCCTCTCACTTTTCTAAAGCCCATAGGGTTTTGAAGAATAAAGTGGAGAAGACTTACTGAAACTAGCCTGGCCTATTCTTTCTTTGGCCTAACTGAATAAAGTGTAAGTGGAGAGTGAAAGCACCCAGAAACCACTCCGGATGCAGGAACTCACACAAGAGATTTTATTAAGTGGACAGGCAGAGTGTCTGCCCACAGGGTGAGAGAGAAAAAGAGAGAGTGAGAAAAAGTGTGTGTGAGAGAGAGAGAGATGGATGTCCAGAGTGTCTGCTCTCAGGGCTGGGAGAGAGAGAGAGAAAAAATGGCAGGGTAGCTATTCTTAAGTAGTGGAATTTCATGGGCTAATAGCAATTGGACCAATGACTGATGAGGAGGTTTGCAGGCTAATGATATGGACCTATGACTGACTAGGAAGTTCGTGGGCTATGGCCTGATGTCAACAGAGAGGAAAGGGTGAAATGCCAAAAAACAAAACAAAATAAAGCCCATGACCATTTTCTATAAAAGAAGGGAAAATAAACAAGTCCTATAATACTTGTGACAACTTTTTTCCCACTTCATAGTTGCTACTTTGAGAGTCACTGAATTAGGAGAATTGTCTTACTCAGAAGACTGTGATTTCTCATGGAGATAAATGCTTAGGGTAGCTTTAATCTGCTTAAGTGATTGATCCATCAAATGATTAACTTACTGATTAGGTTCCAGCTCTCATTTCCTGCCTTGTCTCACATATGAACTTCCAGGGGATTCCTCATATCCAGACCATAACTGTGCTAGCCCTCACTCTCACTCTCACTCTCATTCCATTTTTCCCAATACTAGGGTCTTTGGAGCTCAGGTGAAATAATTACCTATGTTTTCATCTAAACCAAGGGAAGGGTTGGTGAACATTTCCAGCTTTATATTTTGCATTTGATAGTTTGCACATAATGGAACTCTTGTATCTTTGGTATTTGCTTGGTAATCAGTTTCTTCTCCCATATTCTCTCTTTTGCCTCCACACTCATCCACATTTTCCTAATAAATGTACTTTTCTATGAAAACTTTTCTTTATTTTCTCCATAGTTTTATTGAAGTATAATTGAAGTACAATAAAACGCACATATTTGAAGTATGCAACTTGATCAGTTTTGACATGTATGTAACCAATACAATCAATATAAAAAAGATTTCCATTTTTTAAAATTTGAAATCATGCAGACTGCATTTCCTGCATGATTTATTACATTAAAAATCAATTGCCTTAAGATGTATAGAACCCACCCCCACATCTCAACTACTTCAAAATTAAATGGCACATTTAAAAATATCTCACAGGTCAAGGAAGAAAGCACTAGAAAAGTGAATAAAAACTGCTTTGAACTAAGGGATAATAAAAGCTTAAAATATCAGGATCTCTGAGATGAAACAACACTCAGATGAACATTTATAACTTAAAGTACTTGTATCAGAAAGAAGCTCGAATACCAAATTACTTTCAAATTTTGTAGTAGGAAGGAAAAAATAAGAGCAGAAATATATGCAATAGAGAAGAAATGATATGCTAAATAAAAAAAAATAAATGTCTAATGAAGAAAAGAACAAAGAACACAAAAATTAATATCAATGGAAAGGTAGTTATCAAAATAACTATGCAGATGCTAAAAATATATTAAGGTAATATTACAATTGTAGGCCAACAAATGTGATAGCTTGCATAACATGGTCTATACTAGAGAAGGATCCATGTCCTGCTGAGATGAAAGTGTATTCAGTTACTGATGGACGAAATATTCTACATATGTCTATTAAGTCTAAATTTTCAATTTTATTTTTTTACTTCTATAGCTTCTTTATTTAGTTTTTGTTTGGAGGATCTATCCAAGTGGTGACAGAGACATATAAAATTACCCAGTATTATTGTGTTGTGGTTTATTTGATTCTTGAAATTGAAAAGGTTTATTTTAATGTATGTAAGTGCTCCATTGTTTGGGGCATAAATATTTATGATTATTATGTCTTGTTGATGTATATGTTCTTTAAGCAGTATGAAATGGCCTTATTTGTCCCTTCTGATTATCTGTGGCTTTAAGTCCACCTTATCTGTTATGCTTTTTCCCATCCTTTCATCTTCAATCTGTGAAAGTCTTTGCCTATGAGGTGACTCTCTTAGAAACAGCATATCATTGGGCCTTGTTTTTCAATCAAATCTGCCAGTCTGTGTCTTTTGATTGATAAGTTTAGGCCGCTAATATTCAAGGCTATTATTGAGATATGATCTGTGCTCCTGATCATTTTGGCTTATTTCTAGTTTTTAATTTGACTTAGTTTCTCCTTTGATTGATTTTCCTTTAGTGTAGTTCCTCCCTTTGCTACTTTTCACTTTGTTTTTTATTTCATCTTCATGGAATATTTTTTTTGAGAATGTTCTATAGTGCAGGCTTTCTAGTTGTGAATTCTTTTAACTTTTGTCTATCATGGAAGGTTTTTATTTCCTTTTCAAATCTGAAGCTTAATTTTGCTGGATATAGGATTCTTGGTTGGCATACATTTTCTTTCAGAGCTTGCTATATGTTATTCCAAGATCTCCTAGCTTTGAGGATCTGGATTGAGAAATCAGCTGAGATCCAAATTGGTTTCCCCTTATATGTAATCTGATATTTTTCTCTCACAGTCTTTAAAATTCTATCCTTATTCTGTGTGTTAATCATTCTCATTATAATGTGCCTTGGGTCTGTTGTAATTTTGTACATTTGGGGTCAAGTAAGCCTCTTCTATTTGATTTTCCAATTTTCATTCTTTAGGTTTGGGGGATTTTCTGATATTATTTCATTGAAAAGATTATGTATTCCTTTGATTTGTATCTACGTGCCTTCATGTATCCTGATAAATCTTAAATTTGGGCTTTTCATGTTATCCCATAATTCTTAGATGTTCTGTTCATGGTTTCTTAACATCTTCTCTCTGTGTTCAACTCTATTTTAAAGATTATATGATTTGTATTCATTGCCTAAAGTTCTGTTTTCTAAGTTGGCTAGTCTGTTGGTGATGCTTTCTATTAAATTTCTGATTTGATTTGTTTCTTTCATTTGGAGGATTTCTGCTTTTTTTTTTTTTTCAGAATCTCTGCCTCTTTATTGAAGTGATCTTTCACTTCCTGTATTTTCTCTCTGATTTCATTTCTTATACTGTCCTTCATTTCACAGATCATTTAGCCATGTACATTCTAAACTCCTTCTCTGACATTTCTTCCACTTCAGTGTCAATGGATTCTATTATTGGAAAGCCCTGGTTTGCTTAGGACCATTTGTTCCCTTGCTTTTTCATGTTATTTATGTGTCTTCCTTCTAACACTATGCATCTGAGGCAGTAGAGTTTCTACCCTGTGGACTTATAGTGTCCCTGAAGGGTTACAGTATCTCACTGTTTAGGGGGAGACAAATAATATAATAACCAATGCAATCAATATACAGCATTAAACCAAATAGTTCCTATTATGACATCTATAATGGTAATTATCACAATAAACAGAAATGATATAATCAGTTATTGGCTACAATAAAAACAGCAAGTTTGCAAAAAAGTTCATAATTTCAAATGGTGGACAGGGTGAGAACAGAAGTGACATAAGATGCGATATTATGAAAGAGGAAGAGAAAAGTAAAAAATTAAAGGAAGAGTGAAAGAACAATAGAAATTGGCTGTTAGGTGGAGATAAGAGAGAATCAAGGGAAATAGGAGAAAAAACAGTAAAAAGTAAAAAAATAAAAATAAAAGAATACTAAAAAAAACTAAAATATACTAATCAAACATCCTAATTCACAAAAACTAATCCATGAAAAATAACTGGCTTCAAAAATGCTGGAAATGAGAAAAAAACAAATATGAATATGTATAAATGTACATGTGCCATTAAGGTCACAATTAAACAGAGGGGAAAAAAATGTATCTTGATGAAAAGTTAAAGAATTCTTTCCATTGGAGTTCAAAAGATTGTTTCTCTTCTCAACAGTTTTAGGTGGGATCATCTGGAGTGTGATGCTCCACCTCTGGATTGCTGGAGTGAGGGAGGAAATCCTATAGGCAGAGTTCCTGGAGGCAGGGTTTAGGCTTAGGTGGACTCCAGGCTCTTCATTGAATGCCAATTGGTCTGGAAATTTTAAATCAGTGCACCTCCAGAGGCCAGTCCTTGCTTCTTCATGCTGTAGGACTGTGCCCCAGGGATCTCCCCTGGGTTCCACTCATGTGATGGTGGAATCAATTCTGAGTCCCCTAAGTGACATTCAGACCCCATGTTTCCTGGTCTCAGGCTCAGTCTCCAATCTCTCCCACCCCTGCCCTTCTGAATTCCCAGCCAGATGTGTGTCTTTCCAAGTTTGATTTTTTTCCTGGTCACTTAAGCACTCTCTATGTCATGCAGTGTGAATTTACTGAGGCTGCATTTTAGGCCAAACTCAGGATTGCCAGGAATCAGTCCCTTAGCTTCTGGTCCCTGCAACCACAATTGCGAAATGGTTCCTTCCTTTGTCCTCCACATACCACCTGGAGAGATGGTGGCTTCTTTCCCCTCACATGGATATTGTGCAGTGCCTCCTTCAGGTTTGTTGGGCAATGTCCTTGGTCTCTAAATGCTCTGGACCCATCCACAACTTGGGCCTTCCACAAATGTGGTTCTTCTAATTCCTTTGTCCCTACACTGCAGTCATGGAGGCACTGCTTTCAGGCCTGGCCACAGCAGAGGCTGTGCTGCTGGGGGATTTCTTCCTTATTTTATTGTATCCAACCTCCTAAGTCCTCGATCTGCTTTGAAGGTCCAGTTTTAAATTCCAGTGAAGTCCCCCACTTTTTTGTTCACCCACCTTGCTGAGAAGCTTCCTATCTGCTTTCTTGGTTTCACTCCACAGAGCATCCAGGAACATGTCCTCCTCTGTTCTGTCTTCTTGAAAACCCTCATTATGAAGACTTAAAGTCAAAATTTTCATTTAGTTGTCTATAAACTAAAATGAATTTAAATTTTAACTTTTTTAGTATTTTAGGAGCAAGTATGTAGCTCCCTGTTAACTGGCAGTGAATGAGATTTCATTAACATATTTCATTATCTTTCTGTTTTATTGCTCAAGATTCTATGTTTCTTCCCATCTGAGACCACAATAGTTTGATTTTGAATTCTGATGAAAACCTCTGAAGAAAATTTACACTTTGGTTAGGTCTCTGTGGCTCAAAGTTTTTCCATTTGATGATGAATTTGTTCTTTACTTTATAGTTATAGGGGTACAGTCTTCCTTGATTTGTTCCTATTTAGGATCACTAAACTAAAACAAGGGCAGGGAATTTGCATCAGAATTCTTTCAATTGTGTGAGAAAGAATATGCAATTCAAATTACGTAAGCAAAATATTACTTGTGAATTTATGTGAAGAAAAAACAGGGTACTTAGCTTTAGACCCCGATGGATCTAGAGGGTCTCAATGGGTCTCACTTTCTTTTCACTTCTCACTCTTTCTTCATTGTGTTAGTTGCTTTCTCAGAGAGTCAGAGTCTCTTCTCTTGGTGGCAAGATAGCTTCTAGCATCTTTAAGCTCATACTTACTCTATTCATAAAAGAGGTTCCTACCCTACTCCAAAAACAAATTTCTAAAATTACTCTAATCTAATCTCTTAGGCTATCACTCAGCTATTTTCAATTCCAGCATAAACTTCTGTTTTCATGGAGAAAAAATATACTGATTGGCTAAGGTCTGAGTTATAGGCCAACTGATAGGCAGTGAGCTGAAACCACTGTGCATCAAATGGTAGGTGAGCAGAGTGATTCCCCAGGGGTATTCAGGGTGCCCTGACTGGAAAGGCAAAGGCATACAGGGAAGGCAAAACAGAACTATCAAAGAGGAGGTCACACTCTGGTTTCAGCAGAAGCATCATGGAATCATCCTTCCTGGCAAACAACCTCCCATTATTAGCAAAAGACCAATACAAGTTTTCATTTGCATATGTATATTTAAAAAGGAGCCACAGGATTCCTTTGTACTTTTCTTTTGGAAGAGATGATAACACTGGCCAAAAAGGAGAGAGAAGCAATAACTACAGGAGCAGGGATGCACTTCTTGCTGGAAGCTGTAAAAAACAACAAAATGAAAATTAGAGATGTGTTAGGTAGCAGGGATTTTTTTCTAAAACCAACAACCAACTAGCCCATTTCTCCTTTAATTCATTATTTTTTAATCACTAGCATGAAAATTCCTAATAAAAATGTTTGATGTTAACTAATATTCAAAAAGTATTCTTTTAGATTTTTCTAAGTCACAGAACTCAACTTATTTATTTTGCAGATGATAAAACAGGTGCCAAGAGGTAAGGAGGTTAACTTCAAGTTACCCAGTGGGGATAGAAAGTCTGATTCAAGAGATCATCTGTTGACCTTCCTGCAGCTTAGATTCTCAGTGCTCATTGTACCTGACCATCAACCTCACTGATCATGGTTAATCACTCCCTTCTCTCGATACTCTTCACTTTACTTCTGGGACATTAATTCTATTGATTTTCTCCTTTCTCATTAACTATTCTGTTTTAGCCTTCTTTGTTTACTTCTTCTCATCCTGACCTTTTAAATTGCAGTGTGCTGAGGTTTGGTCCTTGGACATCTTCTCTCCTTTATTGCACACATCTATGGAGAGCTCATCCAGTCTAGTGGCTTTAAATTGTGATTTAAATTTGTATGAGGTTTTAAGCTGCTGTCAAGGCCTCACATTGTCCCTCTGTCATAACTTTGTTATTTGCTCTTCCCTTATTCACTTCCATATATTGGCTTTCTTGCCATTTTCCTAACTTAGGGAGCTTTTCACTGCTGTGACCAAAGGACCTGACAAGAACCATTAGAGGAGAAAAGGTTTATTTGGGAGCTCATGGTTTCACAGGTCTCAGTCCTTAGAAGGCCCACTCCATTCCTTAGAGCTTGAGGTGAGGCAGAACATCATAGTGGAAAAGTGTGATGGAGGAAAGCAGCTCGGATCATGGCATTCAGGAAGGAGAGGGAGAGACTAAGCTCAGTTCTCCAAATATATACCCCAAACATATGCTCCCAGTGCCCACTTTCTTCAGCCATATCATACCAGCCTACAATTACCACTCAGTTAATCCCTGTCAGGGGCTTACTTCACTGATTGGGTTAAGGCTCTCGCAACCCTATCATTTCACCTATAAACTTTCTTGCATTGTCTCACATACAAGCTTTTGGGGGACAACTCATATCTAAGTCATAACAGTGCCTTTGCACCTTCTGTTTCCTCTCCTGAGATATTTATATGACTCGCTCTCTCATTTCAATCTTTGCATAAGTGTCATCTTCCCTGTGAAGCTTTCACAAATCACTTAGTTTAATATTGTGACTCCATTCCACAGCAAGGGAATTGCCTGTTCCCTTTTGCCTATTTTGTTTCCTAGACAGAATAGTGCCTCGTACATAGTAAGTGCTCAATAAATACTAATTGAATGAATGAATTATATCTGCTGTTGGGATGATGTTCAAATAAGACACATATATATAGCTGTTACTCTCTAATCATATTCATCCTTCAAAAATCAACTTGTAACCTGTTGGATTAGTGTTCCCCAAAGGCTGATGTATTAAAGCCTGGCTCACATATTAAAGTCCTGGTCACCAGCCTGTGGAGCTACTGGAGGTGGTGGAACCATAGGTGGGGCCTAGTGAGGAAATTAGGTCATAGGTAATTTGACTTTGAAGGGGATATTGGGACCCCAGTTCCTTCTTCTTTCCTTCTTTCTCTTTCTTTCTTTCTTTCTTTCTTTCTTTCTTTCTT
>JAJEJO010000612.1:263980-390073 GCA_020662805.1 Glaucomys volans | reverse complement strand
CACATCCTGCCTACCATGACGTGCTGCCTCGTCACAGGCTCAAAACAACTAACTATATATTGAGACCTCTGTAACTGTCAGCCAGAATAAACCTTTCTTCCTTACACATTATTTTTCACTGACATTTTATTAGCATAATGGAAAGCCAACCATTATAGTCCCCTTTATAATAATTAGGATATTAAACTATCTTTTTAAAAATATTCTCTCAGGTTAAAGTTAACTTTTCCTTCCTAACTCTCTTGATATTTTTCTCTACCTCTCATGGTAGAGAGGTAGATTATCATTATCATTTTACCTCACATTTTTTACATGGATAATATACTTGAAAGAATAAAGGTAAAATATATATGATTAGATAAATTATCATTATAGAAATCTTTTATTTGAGGATACTGCACATTATTTTTACTTTTATATTAATCTTTCATTTTCCACTAGAATTCTAGCTTTTTATTCCCTCATTACCTTGTTACAGTTGTGATCCATGAGTAAGTTATGATATCAGTTTAGGAGGTCACAACCATTAATGTTTAATACTGTTAAAATAGGTTAGAATAGAAAGCACAAGCATTACTTTGCATGCAAAAAGGATAACTGTGGTCATATTACATATGAATGTATTTGTATTTTTACATTTTTGTGTATATGAACTGAGTTATCATGTGAACAAAGTCCATAGGCTTGAAACTAACAGTTTCTCAGTAAGATTTGAGAAAGATTTTAGAAGGACAAATGAATCTCCTGAAACAAATCTATAGAGAATTTGTCTTGGAAATGTTGTGAGAAAACATGGAAAAGGGTCTTACATTTGCCACTTGTAAACTACATGAATAATTTTACACAAACCACTTGAACCTCTCTGAATCTCAGTCTTCACATCTGGACAGCGGGGTCAATAGCTCAATTTATAGGTAGTTGTAAGAATTGAACAGATATTAGGTGTGGAAGCGTTTTGTAAGCTAAATTGCTATGAAAGTATCATTTTATTGGTATATGATAATATAATTTTGATCATTTCTGCCTTGAGGTATAGAGTCTGAAGGAAATGCATGGTAATTTTAACTTTGATTTTATGAACTCTGAATCTGAATTATGTCAGATGCTTCAGAAGTAAATATTAGAACACTTAAAGTGTGAAAAGGTAAAACTGACATGTAGTATATCTAATTAATCTGATGTTTGAGGTAAATGCTATCTTTAGCCTTTCTTTGTCAAAATGCAGAGTAATGAGTGCTAATCCTTCAGAATATCATGTAGCAGAAAGTGGACACTCAAAAAATAGTAAACTTTATTCCTTCTGTCTCTTCGTTACTCTTCTCAACTGCAAATCTCCCTGAAGCACGCATTTGTGCTTTGAGCCATTGTCCCACTTCTGTATGCAAAGAACTTTCTGCAGCTTCTCAGTTGTGTCTGAGGGATGAGCGGGAACCAAGTGCTGTCACAGCATTCCCACAAAGCAAGCACAGCTTCCAGTTTATAAATGAATAAGCAGCTCAGGTCTTAAGTCATTCACATAAGACCACACAGCTAACATATACCCAGATCTTTCTGACTCCTGTCTATCCACTTTTTACTATGCCACGTGGTTTTCAAATTCATTCATTGCTCCTTCTTTCATCCACTCAATTGAGATAGACATTCTACTTCAAGGTCAGTATGATGCAACAAATAGGGAAAAAAGGATTACTGGGGCTGGAGAGAGAGTTCAGTTGGTTGAGTGCTTGCCTCACAAGCCCAAGGCCCTGGGTTCAATCCCCAGCATGGCAAAAAGAAAAAAAAAAAAAAAGATAAATGAAGGCTGGAGTAAAAGAAAACAGGAAAGAAATAGGACGTTAACTCAATAAATAATAACAACTAACAGTAGATAAAAAGTTGACTGTTCTATTCTTAGAACTTTTACACATATTAATTCATTTTTCTTCTCACCCATGTTTTATAAAGTAGATTTTAAAAAGTCCTATTTTACATGTAAAGAAACTGCAACATAGAGAGGTTAAGCCACTTGCCCATGTTATTGTTGCTAGTAATTGGTAACATTTACATGTAACACTAGGCTAATACAAACAATTGGGTATATTTGTCTAGAAACATGTTAAGAATTTTGATTATGTGAACCATTTTAACAAATAAATGCCTCTTCTTTGTGAATCCAATGATACAGAACAGAGCATGTATTTATGTGTCTACAGATTTTTGGCACAGATTGTGTTGCTGAAAAAAGCAGTATTTAAGGGCAAATAACTAATTAACATTCTGTTAACATATTTTGAGTCTTCCAATAAGCGCTAAAACATGTTTCTATGGTAACCAGCATAGGTCTTCTGAAGGGAGATAGAAGAATTAGAGGGCAAAGCTGTTAGTTTAGAAGGACTGAAACAATTTTTCTTTGGTACATTTGCTCCCTTGAATGTATTATGCCATCAGTTTGACCTCTTAACTCTCCAAAGGCAGGGAATTTCTGGGAAGTTTTTGAACTCTGAATTTCAAGTGCACAAGACCAAGTCTGATGTAAACTGAAGGACGGGGAAGCTGTGCTCTTGAGTGAAATGTCTCTCCACTTGGCTGATTATGTGATGCCTCTGTTTGTCTCTTCCTTCCGCAATTTATAAAGAAAAATATCACCTTGTATACTTGCAGTATTTTTTATTTTTATTCTTCTTGGTTCAGGGATTGAAGACAGAGGCATTCTACCACTGAGCTGTGCCCCCAGTCTCTCTCTCTCTCTCTCTCTATATATATATATATATATATACATATATATAGTTTTTTTTTTTTAAATTTTGGGACAGAGTCTTGCTAAGTTGCCCGGGCTGGCCTTCAACTTGAGCCTTGAGCTCCTCCTGTCTTGGTCTCCTGAGTTACTGGGGTTATCTAGGCATGAGCCACCATGTCCTGGTGCCAGTGGTATTTTTATTCTGCCATTTATAAGTTCTCTTCCCAAGGTTGCACAAGTTTCTAACTGATGAATTTCTGGGGAAATTTATTTTTGGTTATTTAAATTGCAATTGACCCCATTGCAGATCATTCACACTCTGATTAAAGCTCCTCACTCTTGACAAGGGTCCACCCTCTGGTATTTTTCCTCTTTATGTTTTCAAATATTGGAACTCTTTTTAGTCAATTGAGTTATATGGCCATTTCACACAAGTCCCTGTTTGCTCAGAGGTATGAAAAAGAATGCCTTATTAATTCATCATTATTTATTCACTCATTCAATAAAAATAGGTTGAGAACCCCTCTGTGCCAGGGGACTAAAGTTAATAGCTAACACACTGATTTATTATTTATTATATGCTAGTGAATGCATTTTACATAGTTTAGCATTTTATTTTATTTTCACAAATTTCTATGATGCTCATTATGTAGATGAAGAAAACTTAAAAGTTTAAGCAACTTGTACAAAATACAGAGCTAATAAATGGTACAGGTGGCTATGCATTCAGACAGAGTGAATTTGGGGTCAAATTGCCTGGATTCCATGCCTAGCTCTTGAATACCTATGTAGTGAAGGTCCTGCCCATAAAGAGTTTGTGAAGTAATATAAGATTATCCATTCCCTAAGTGTGATTTGTGATTTCAAATATTTATTCAAGACCAACCAGTGATCTGGTAATATATATGGCTATCCCAGCTAAGCCTTAAATCAAAGTTGTGTTTAAGTTGCCTTTGGGTAGTTTCACCACAGAAAAAAAAGTCCATTAGTTTTTTTTGGGGGGGATGTTGAGATAGTGGTTCTGAAATATTTTTCTTTGAGATGTATAGAATGGTAGCACAAGAGTCATAGTTTCTATTATATACCCCCTCCCTCAGTTTACCATTTCCCACATAAATATTGTATGACTTTTTTCATTGAATATATTGCTATGTTCATTATCCTAGTAGAAAAATTATATGTACCAAACTCATGATGAAAAAGAACAGGTAGTGTTCTACATGGGTGCAGTTCCAAAAAATCATCAAAACTGGCTATGGGTGTTCTTATTGATGATCAAAGTCTCACTGTTTTCTTCATATTGTCCTGTGGTTTTTCATCCTCTACAAGCACTAGTCTCTTGGGTGTGGGGGTATATACTCATTTCATTGGTATTGCTGATGCTGCCAAGGAGAGAAGAGAGGAGATAAAAGAATTGGCAGTTGGCCTCTCCCTGGTCTGTGTTTATAGATAGAGATAAGCCAGAGTAAGCAGGCTCTAGCCTTCAGCATGGATGCCTTTCTAAAGACTTTGCAACACGACAGCCTTAAAATGTTGAGAAATGCTGAGCTGAAATTATAAACAGTAACAATAATGATGGAGTTAAGAGAGATTTGGGGGTATTTCAAAGGCAGATTCTGCAGCTGGGTTGCAGTTAAGTCTTGCATTTGGATTGCAGTTAACTCTGAGTGTGAATGAATTCAGCCACATTTTTCTTCAAAAGCTTAACTAATTTTTTGTATTATAGTATCTCTAATTTCTTCTGCTTTAGGTCATTTTCTATAATATCATCACAGATCTTTCTAAAATATTGATCTATTGATGTTTCACTTCTTTAAGACATCTAATGACTTCTTATTACCTAAGCAAGATGTTTAAGAGTCTGTGACATGGATCACAAGTCCCTGTATAATCAGGCCCAGTCAGAACTCTTCTGCCTTGTAAATCCCCTTTCTCTTTTCCCCGTCTCCCTCCTACATCTTCCATATCCTATACCTAGCCACCCAGAATTTCAGAGATTCCCTGAAGACACTGGGCTCTCTGAAATCCCTGGGATTTGGCATATACTGTTCTCTGCTTGAAATGACATTTGTTTCCTTTCATTGAAAACTACCATTCCCACTGCGAGTCCCATGTGGTCCTCTGTTGGGAAACCTTCCTCACTTTCCCCAGAGAGAAGGAGTAGCTCCAGGCATAGAAAAGCCACAATCCTTTGCTCAAACACCTTGTGCATCACTTAGTACTTCTGAGTGCATATGTTTGTTCATGTTTCCTTTTCTCAAACTGAAAATCTTCTCAGGTTAATGATTTTGCTTTATCCATTCTGTATTACCAGGGTCTCCTCTCACAGTAGTGAAGGTTGTAAAAGGAAAATTAGTGAATAAAATTTACTTCCTGCCCTAGCTTTAGAACTTCTTATCCATATAATGACCATGACAAAAACAAAACAAAACAAAACAAAAACAAAAGAACTTAAGGAGAGAAGGTGAAAATGCTATATTTTACATGCTAATTTTTCCAATCAAGGTTTACTCTCTGTCTAGAATTTTCCACAAAATAATTTCCGTGTGTGTGTGTGTGTGTGTGTGTGTGTGTTTGGTGTGATTTGTTTCCCAGCCAACCATGGTCAGAAAATTTTATGTGGAAAATTCCAGAATTAAAAAATAAGTGTTGAATTGCATACCCTTCTGAGTAGTGTGGTGCAATCCTGTGCTATCTTACTCTAACCCAGCTGGAATGTGAATCACCCCTTTGTCTAGCATTTCCACACTAATTAGTGACTAATGGGCTACCTGCCTGCTAGTCACTTAGTGGCCATGTCGGTTACCAGGTCATTCACCTCACTTAACTTATCATGTAGGCACTGTATCATCTCACATCATCACAAGAAGAAGGGTGAGTACGGTTCAATAAGATACTTTGAAATATTTCTCTCAGGAGAAAGAAAGAGCACAAGCATATTTTCATAAACTCTTATTATATATTATTATAATTTTCCTATCTCTTATTAGTTATTGTTGTTAATCTCTTGCTATACCTAATTTATAAGTTAAATTTTATCATAGGTGTGTTGTATAGGGAAAAGCATAGTACAGAGGGTTTGGTACTGTTTGTGGTTTTCAGGCATCAACTGGGGCTCTTGGAATATGTCCCTCATGGGATGAGGCACCTAATGTAGTGCCATTGCATGAATTCTTTTTTTTTTTTTTTTTTTAAGAGGTAGTTGAAGAGTAAAGAGGGAATAAACCAGACACAAGGTAGCCCTTCTCTAATCAGTTAGTTCTACCATTACTGGAAACCAATTTCCATGTTTTGGGCTTCCCACCACACCTACTCAGAAAAAATAACTTTTATATTAAAAAAAGTGGTCTATGATTCTAACAAGAGTGGATTCAATTTCAATCAAGATTACCTTTAAGCAGCTGACAGTTATACGTGCTCAGATTTCCAGCAGACTGCAACTGCAACCAATATCCTTTTGGATGGGAGCTGGTATTTACCACTTCAAAAAATTCATACGGAGGGATCAGGACTTCCTTCTTGAGGGAGAAGTTTTGTACAGGCACACCCATGCAGGTAAATATGGTAAACAGCATTCGGTTCCCAAACTTCTGTGTCTCTTCTTTTAGGAGGGAGGTAGAAATGAATTGGCCAAATCGAATGGTGGCACCTACGTGAGGTTCAAAGGAGACCTCCTTCATGCTATGATGTACCTCATAACACAAGGTACCGTTCTTCTCAATGATCTCTTTCCTCAGCAGCTGGATTGCTGAGGTCAGGTAGTAGTGTAGATATTTGAAATGGAATGACTGTCTATACTGCTGTGGAGACCTGGCAGCACTGGCCATGGCTCTAGAAAAGTCAGAGTGCACATTGTTATTCAATGTGTAAACCAGGAGAGCCACGGCATGTGTGATTGTCATGTCCTTGGGGAGAGCTTTGGCTTGGTTCAGCCAGGTTAAGTGGGCTTTGTGCCACACCTTGGAATAATTCTTATGGGTGTCTAGTTCCTCTCTGATATAATCTCCTTGATTCAGCTCCTCCATGACCTGTTTGCTGCAGCCGTGGTACTGATCATCAAAGGAAGCGGGCGCCAAATCAAAGTCAATTTTAACTGCAGCCTGTAAATGTAAAAAACACCTTGATTTTAATTATTCATATCAGATTTACTATTCTCTATAAAGCCAAATCTTCTCAAAACCAGTATTTGTTGAAGTAAATTTTACTCAAAATCATTACAGTGTACTGATCCCCACATCATTTCTACACCAGTGACCTGTGCCAACAGTTGAATTTGGTTTCATAAATATTATTGAAAAGTGAAAAAATTCACCTCTCAGGGAGGAACTAATTTTTTTTGTAGAACTGAAACCACAGTGTTTTTGCATACTAAAACCTGAAAGAAAAACATATTCATCAACCTTGTGCTTTCATTATACTTTCTGTTTCCTCTACTTTCCTCACCGTTTATATTCTTTGATGCATCTCTTTTATGAATGCCTAACCTATATTAAATCTTTGAATTTTATTGAACAAATGCCTTAAGTGATAAGCAATGTTGGATTTTCCATGGGACAGCCCAGTAATAACAACCCTCTTAACTACTCAGATTCTGAAAAATATTGAGGAAAAAAAATCAAGTCCAAAGTATCTTTCTTTTTACTGAATAAGCCCGTGTTGAAGCACACATCTTTAGGTCTGATGGCAAGTGGGCTTCTTCTGTTAAGAGTAAATTCCAGAAAGAAGCAGGCTTGCCCACTCAGTTACAGGCAGTACTGGACCAAGGTCTCCTGGTTAAGATTCTTGCCATGGAGAAGGACAGAACTCATGCCCTTTGCTATCAAACTAACTCACTCTCAAGAGGAGGAAGAAGAGCAGAGCCCAACTCAGTGTTCCCACTTACTCTTCCTAATGTTGCCACTGAACTAGTTTGTCTACCTCCAGGGGAGTTGAGTGAATGAAGGGTTAGACAGTGGTCAGAGCGTGTGTCCCTCTCCTTTTGAAAACCAGGAGGGGGAAAAGACTTTCTTTTTTAACGGGTAGCCAATTACTTATTAACACCTAATGTGTGAGAAAACTAACTTAGAAATTTAAATGGAGGTTCACTAAGTATCATTAGCCTATAATTTAAAGTCTTACATGAATTATCTAAATTTAAATAGATGCTTCTTGACTTGCAAAGTGATAAACAGTACTTATTAGAAGACTACCTGATATCAAGGCTGTTGGAACTGGAACTTAAAAGCATATCATTTGATATTTTTACTATGTGATTTTTTGTTCTGGTTGTATGTAAAGGAGAACAAATTTTTCAGACTGATTAAATGATTTTAACTAATAACTCTTTAGAACAGATTATATGTTTATAATATGTTTATAAATATGTTTAAAATATGTTTATAAAATCTATTTGTAGATTTTATAAATGTTTATAAAATCTATTTAAGCCAAGTTGAACCAAATCAAACCAGAACAAAACGAATCAAACCAATACCATCATGTTGTCAGATCTCATGATAAATTCCAAAAGTAGATTTCAAATATGTACTCTATCATCCCTTTTTTTCTTTTTTTTTGTGGTGCTGGGGATTGAACCCAGGGCCTTGTGCTTGTGAGGCAGGCACTCTACCAACTGAGCTATATCCCCAGCCCTCTATCATCTCTTAATATGAGGTTATTTTCAACATATAGATCTTTAACTTAGAACACTTATAACTTGAGTTGGTCTGTAGGATACTAGTTTAAACCCATAAAGATTTGGTTGATTTTGCATTATTTGTCCTATGGAAGCAGTATTTTAATTACTGTGGAGAATCAAGAAAATAACTCCATGACACTAGCTTCCATAATGCCAAACTTATCAACTATAAAGAATTTTTAATTTTTAATAATAATTTTCAAAGTCTTCACTATCATCATTTGCTAAAATGTGTGCATGAAATTAGATCCCAAGTGCTTAAGGTTTGGGTCATTTAGAGCTTGTCTCCAGAATGTCCTCTTGGAGCACTGACTTTAGAGAGCCCCGTCCTCAATTGCTCCCTACCTTGGCACTCCCCACGCGTGTCTGCAGACCACAGAGCAGCAGCAGGAGTGGCAGCTGCCCTCCTCGGAGCCAGATCCTCATCCCATGAACCACAGGAGTCCGGAGAAGAATCCTCTTGCATCTGCTGATCAGTAGATGGCATTTATTTATGTAAATAGTACCGCTTTGCCCTGGAAGCTTCATCCCCAAATGAGTTCTCAGAGTTCTCCTTTGGGGTTTTCTCTGAGTGAGTCTCAACAGGAAACTTCTCTACTCCTGTCTGTGCTGACACTTCTGTTGACCACCAACAATGAACAGCTTTCCCGAGACAAGAAATCAGCTTCTTTTGCGAAGTCGAAATTTCTGTGAAATAGCCAGATGTGTGTGTGCCAAATAAGGGATTCCAAAGTGAACTCAAGTTAGTTTCCAATTAGAAAAAAATCCCTAATCTACTCTGGACTCAGGGGAATGCCAAAGGCCTGTTAAGGGTCAGGTTCTGTAGTTCTGCCTTAAATTTCCCAGAAAGGCAGGAAAAGGCATTCTTTGTACTGAGTGTGGGGCCAAATGCATTATCTTGAGTTTCAGGCTTCCATTGTAAATAACAAGATTGGCATGTGCAGGGTGGCTGGGCCACAAGGTGGGCCTCTCAGGCTCATCTGCTGCTGCCGATAGACCCCGCCTGGGATGCCTTTTGAATTAATGTCACAGAGAAGGCTCTATTCACAACTTTTCCACGGTATATTGAAACACTCCAATCCAGAGATTGTCGCTTTGGGGTTCACAGCTTTTCCTGTTTTTTTTTTTTCTTCTAAAAGCATTCCATCTTCAATCAACTCTATTTCAGTCTACAGTGAATCCTAATGATTGCCAGAAAACTGCCAGTGTCTAGCTGGCATAAATCAAAGGTAGAATTCAGTGTGCAAAGTTAATCTAGCATAGGCATTGTGGTCAATGCTTTCAGGCACTTCCTAGTCTGAGTATCCTTCCTTTGTCTTTTCCCATCCCCCAAGATAGTAGTTTTTTCTTTTAATTTGCCACTTCTACTTCCCGATTCACTATCTAGCTGTTGAGGGAGTCTCAATCCTGTTCTTGGCAATTATGGCCATCTCATTAACAAAAGTTTAGAATATTTAAGAAAGCATAAAAGAGGAAACAAAATCACCTATAACTCCTCACTTGGAGAAATTTAAATTTTGATTCTATGTACACACACACATACCCCTGAACTGAAATGATGCAGTATATAGTTTGGCCTACTGTTTTCTCCCTTACTATTTCAATATAAGGATGTCCCCACATAATTTTATACTTATTAAAATGTATTTTTATGATTGAATTACAACATTCCTTCATGTAAATGCTACCATGCAATGAAATAGCACAGGGGACCATGGACTGTAGTGTCTCAGGAGCAAATCAGTTAGTGAGGAGAACATAAACTCTTGGGAAAGATACCTCTGTTCAATTCCTGACTCTCCTGCTTTCTTAATATTCGACCTTGAGCAAGCTACCTTGCCTCTCAGTTCCTCAACTACTTTGTGTGTTAGATGGTGGTGATGACAGTATCTCCCTCACTGAAGCCATATGTTCATAACTTCCCTGTCACCTACAGATATCTCAGTTAATAAGAACAATTATCATTACTTCTACCTATTTGATAAATATATCTACCTAGTTTTCAGCTTTGTACTAGTATAAACAACAACTTGTGAATATATTTTGAACAAAAATCTTTATGTGTTCCTCACAATTTTTAAGACTCAGTTCTTGAGATAATGTTAGGGGACAGACAGATGTCAATGGTGGGAACATGAGGTTCAGAGAAAAATTCTACATAATGGGCCCCCTGTGTGATCCCCACAGAATTTCTTTTCTGAGAAGCAATTTACCTGCAGCCCTGCCTGGCCTCAGTGAACAGGACATGTCACATTCCTCAGCAAACTGCCTGTTACCTGCAGGAGAAATGCAGGCCCGAGATAATGTCCGTGGGAGGAACCTAGGAGGCTTTTGTGACTAGATCCTGAAACTATGGGAGATAAGGAGAGTTCCTCCTAACCACAAAAACAGTAAAAAAAAAGTATGGTTAAGAATCCAATTAGAACTGGTCAGCTTGGGCCAAGGTGACCTAGAGTTGCCATAACAGTGGGGACTTGAAAGTCTGATGTCACCCTGCTGTCCGTCAAAAGAGGTGGACCTGCGTGGGGCTCTCTGGAAACATCTCTGGGATCCCCAATAAAAGTGGAGTGCAGAAGAAGCATGTTATCTCTCTCCTCTCTGAGAGGACCCACTCTCTCCCTTAGAGTGTCCCCTTTCCCTTTCCCTTATACCTTATCCCTTCAGTAAACTCATTCCTGTTACTCTGAGCAACACATTGGAAATATTTCTGATTTGATTACAAGAATTAGGGTTTGAAGAGGGGGTCTTTGTGCTGCCCCAGTTTCTTAGAAGGCTCCAACTCCATAAACATATGACTATTGGTCAAAGGAATGCATATTTTTTGGATCTGATGATTCCCACCAGCAATGTATGAAAAACCTCCTATATTAGCCGGGGTTTTCTAGAGGAACGGAACTAACAGGAGGTATGATTACCAAAAAGGGGTTGACTAGATTGGCTTACACTACCAGAAACTGGATAGTCCACAATTGCCGTCTGCAAGCTGGAGAGCTGGAGGAGTCAGTAGCCGTGCAGTCCATGATGGTGAAGCCTCAGAACAAGAGGGATCAATGATGTTATCCCAGTCCCAGGCCGAAAGGCTTCTGGAAACTCCCTGGAGAATCACTAATAGAGTCCACTTTGAAAGAGTGAAGGAAAGAGATATCTTCAGGTGATCCCAATAGCACTTAAAAATCCCTTCAAGAAGAATGGAGCTTTCATCTGCTGCTGCTTCCTTGTTCTTCCAACTTTTATTCCACCCAAGCCTCCAACCCAGTGGATGGTGCTGCCCACATTTAAGGAGGGTCTCCACTTTAGTTCGCTGTCCCACATGCCAATCATTCCTAGGCACACCCCCACTGACACACCTAGAAGCTTTTTAATCTTAGGCATCTCTTAATCCAATCAAGTTGACAATTCAAATTAACCATTACACCTCCTTTCAAACTTTAAAAATTCTTCAGATTCTTCATTATCAAGTGTTACTTTGAGATATCAAGGTGTCATGGAAAGAACTCAAGTTACAGACTGAAAATTTGGATTATGAGTCTAGTTCTCAAAATGCTGGCTGAACTATTTTAAAATGAATGATCTATGCTGATCTTCAGTTTCCTTAACCTTATAGAGTTGTATATATTATATAAAGCAATAAAAATTTTCTTTCATTGAGAGGGTATGGTGCTTCAAGACCCTTTTATACATATATACATATATTTGTGTTTTTCAAGATCCTTTTTTTATTATTTCAACCTACTACACAAACATGAAGAGAGATTTTAACCTTCACTTTAAATATGTGGCTGCTGAGACCCTGTGAAATTAAACTTTTTGGTAATCATAGACACTTCTCTCCCCTTGAGCTCACTCCCTCCAAAAACTGTAAAGAAGTGTGCCATTTATTATTGTCTTTTTTTTTTTCTTTTTTCTTTTTTTTGGTACCTGGGATTGAACCCAGGGGTGCTTAACCACTGAATCACATCCCCAACCCTTTTTATATTTTATTTAGAGGCAGAGTCTTGCTAAGTTGCTGAGCCTGGCCTTTTTATTTTCTTTTTAAATTATTTTTAGTTGTAGGTAGACACAATACCTTTATTTTATTTTTAGGTGGTACTGAGGCTCAAACCCAGTGTCTCACACCTGCTAGGTGAGCGCTCTACCACTGAGCCACAACCTAGCCCCCTGAGGTTGACTTTGAACTCTCAATCCTCCTGCCTCAGCCTCCTGAGCATTGGGATTACAGGCATGCTCCACCACACCCTATTTATTATTGTATTCAGATTTTAATTTCCTTAGCATGACCATCACTTTCAGAATAAGGCCACTAGAGGGCAGCAGGAACTTTTGTAACCTTTTCATAGCACTCCTTTGTCCAAAATGTAAAAGGAAAGGGAAAAACAACAGAGGAGGGAGGGAGGGAGAGAATAAATGGGGTAGAAAAAGGTCCAATGTCTGCTGTGTCTATATACATTTCTTGAATTAAAATAAAAGCAAATGTTTTCTGACAATATTTAGCATCATTAAAAACCGTCTTTGCCTTCAGGGCTCTCATTAAAGTTCTATGTGATAATTTAGTATTAGTTAAATTAGTTAGAGTTGGGGTGCACTTGTCATTTTCTTGATGATATTGAATTCTTCAAAATGCGATCTAGGGGCGGGGGGTATAGCTCAGTTGGTAGAGTGCTGCCTCGCAAGCATAAGGCCCTGAGTTCAATCCCCAGGACCGCAAAACAACAACAACAAAAATGCAATCTGTGCTGTCTTGGTGGGTAAAGGGATATAGGTTTTTACTCAGTAAAGACCTGTTGGAATTTTGCCTCTTACTTTCTCACTTTTGTGAATTTGAATAAGCCATGTTAGTTTTCATTCTCAATAAGTAAAAGTGGAGATAGTAAACAGCAATCTTTCAGGGGTGTGTTGCAATGAAATTGAAGATAATCTACAAAGCACCACAGTGGCCCATGGACTGTACTGTCTCAGGAGCATGTTGGAGATTCAAGAATGGACTCTTGAGAAAGACTCTGTGGTTCAATTTCCTGACTTTCCCTCTTCCTTTACGTTTGACCTTGGGCAAACTACTTAACCTGCCCTCAGTTTCCTAAGATTCTTAATGCCACTTGCACTTAGCAGTTGCTCAAAGTGTGCTGTTTATGCTCTGCTAGGTACTCGAAGACCCACAACTCATGGGACATCCAGCGCGGTGAAAGCAAATCTTTATTCCTTTTTTTTGTTTGTTTTTGCAGGAGGGCGGTGATTGGGGGTTGAACTCAGGAGCACTCCACCACTGAGCCACATCCTCAGCCCTATCTTGTATTTTTTTTCAGAGACAGGGTCTCATTGAATTGCTTAGTGACTCTATTTTTTTTTTGCTGAGGCTGGCTTTAAACTCATGACCCTCCTGCCTTAGCCTCCTGAGCCACTGGGATTACAGGCACGCGACGCTGTGCCTGGCAGTTATTTTCCATTTTTTATGAGCTGTGACTATCCTACTCAACATTGTTATGCTTATGTTAACTTATGCTGAATGGACTCTCCATACAGCAGTTGATATTCAAAAAATGTTGAATGAATGAATAAATGTTTCCAAATTTCAGCAACTGGACATGACTCACCACCCCAGGAAATCCACTTTTTCTGGGACAGATAGGACAGGATTTCTAGTGGCCCATAAGAGGTTTTCAGTCTCAGGCTCACAGGTTAACATATGTCCAAGGACTATGATTGGATCTGTTCATAGCTCTGGAGGCCCAGTGGGCACTAGAAGATCCCATATAACTTTGGGATCATCTCATCACTTGGGTAGAACAGAGTGATTTGAGAATACCAGGTGAGGGAGTAGTCATAGGTTTTGATTTGTTTCCTGTGGATATAACTGAATACCTTAGACTCCGTAATTTAGAAAGAATAGAGATTTACTTAGCTCATGGTTCTGGAGGCTGGAACATCCAAGAACACGGTGCCAGCACTTTGTTGTTATCTTAAGGGTATCACGTTGCATTGCTAGAGGGAGCATTCTAACTCTGGACTCTGTTCCTCTTCTTATAAAGTCACTAAAGCTATCATAGGGGTTTCATTTTCCTGATCTCATTTCATCCTAGTTATCTCCCAAAGACCCTACCTTCAAATACCATTAGCATAGAAATTTGGGGATGAAGTATCTAACATATTAACTTTTGGGGGGACATATTAAAACCATAGCACCATTCAATTATGCAGTTTTTTTGTTTTGTTTTGTTTTTGTGGTGCTGGGGATTGAACCCAGGGTCTTGTGCTTGCAAGGCAAGCACTCTACCAGCTGAGCTATATCCCCAGCCCTATGCAGTTTTTAATAATATATTTGCAAAGCATGAGTTCGGTGAGAGGCCCTGGGGAGGCAGCAGTAGCCAAGCAGGTATGGTCCCAGCTCCTAGGAACCTAGATCTATGCAATGTTAAGGGCCAGCCCGTAGGTCACATGGATCTTGCAATCAGGAGGAGATGCAAGCAAAAGACTTCGTTTTGCAAAGGTGATGTAATCAATGAGGTTAATTACCGAGGGACTGAAGATTAGAAGTGAGGTATAGTCCCAAGACCATCAATTTTTAATGGAGCATGAAAGGTCTAAAAATGTTAAGACATAGGGCTGAAGGTACTGAAAGTTACTTTTCCAGGGAAACTTATTCCATATAAGTCTGAACCCAAGTTCCAGAATGGAGAGAGCAGCAACTGGGGATCCAGCAACACCATGAGGGCATTGTGCTGTGGGTCCCTCTGAGGCACCCATGTGGAGCTGCATATGAGGCAGTCTGGAAGCAGGGCAGGACTGACTTTCAGTGGTGGAATGAGGGAGAATCAGGATGACAAAACGGGCAAGGAAGCAGGCATTATCACATGAACATCCCTGCAGCCTCATTCCAGTGAGATTCCTTAGATGTCTGGGTGTTGTATTTAAAGAATGTGTGTGTGTGTGTGTGTGTGTGTGTGTGTGTGTGAGTGCATATATGTGGGATGATATAGTATCCTGGAGGTAAGTATTGCTTCATAATCTAGAGTTATCTATTGCACCGAGCTCCTGCATTTTCAGCATTTCCCCACTTGCGCATTGGTTATCCTTGAAGTCCTGGTTGTTTCTCATGAACACAAAGCTTGCTGAGTAGGTCCAGGTTTATACCAACAACAGCAGTTCTCTGCATTGCATAAATCAGTGGTTGTGCATTTAGTTGCACACTTAATTCAAAACTAAGTTGCTTCTGGTTTTGTATTATGGTTTCATATTTAATAATCCCTTCTTTATGCATTTCCATTTTGCTCATTAAGGTACAATGAACTGAAAACCTTTTTACCATGTTTATATCAACACTCTGTGTCATAAGTCCCTTTCTTTTATTTCTACCCAGTGTGTCTCCACTATTCTGGGCGGAGGGGTATAATACAGGGAAAATGAATCTTACTCTTCCTGATGGAGCACATGAGTGAATGCTGTGTGGCTCAGCAGTCTGCCCCTTGAAGCTTTCTTTTTAACCTGTTTCCCCACTGAAGATAATGGCTCTTAACCCATTAAGAGCTCTTAATCCTTCCCTGGGATTGCAAATAACCCCCTAGCAATATACTTCTAATGTCCTCAGTACCAGCTGTGTTGAACAATTTGTAGCTTCTGTCCACCCAGACTTTCTCCTCCACCCAGGTATTGCTTCTCTGTGATGCTGGTCAGCTGAAGGTGGGTTAGTCAGCTTTTTGTCACTGTGACAACCAAAACAATGTAGAGGGAGAGAGATTTATTTTGCCTCACAGTTGCAGAGGTTTCAGTCCATGGCCGGCTGACTCCATTGCTTTGGGCCTGATATGAGGCAGAACATTATGACAGAAGAGCTGGACCAAAGAAAGCTATTTACTACTTATTTCATGGAAGGAGAGTGAGGGAGGGAGTGACAGAAGAGAGCTGGGACAAGAAATACCTTTCTAGGGAGTGCCACCAGTGACCTCCTTCCTCTAGCTAGGGCCTAACTCCTATGGTTTCTACCATCTTCCAATAATCCATTCAAATTATTAATCCATCAAATAATCCATTTGATGGATTATTAAGCCATTTGATGGATTAATCCATTGATGAGGTTAGGACCCTCATGATCCAATCAGCTCCTGACAGCCCCACTCTGAACATTTTTTCCTGAGGACCAAGTCTTCAACACTTGAAACTTTGAGGGACAAGACACTTCATATCCAAACCATAACTGAAGATGAAGTCTGGTGGTCACCGTCCTTTGCTGTTTCTGGGGTAGTAGAAAGCAAGCCCTCTTTTCCTGGATGTAATGGGGATAGAGAATAGTGGAGGGTTTTACATTCATGCTATAATTGTTTTCTTCTTAAGTTCTGTGAATATCTGAGGTCAAATCCATTCTGCCAGTTTAAAGATTAATTTTCTTTCAAAGGATCGTCTGTTTGAGATGAGATTTCACCCATAAACTTATATTGATCTTCTTTTTATGTTATTTACAACCCTACCTGGTTTTATGCTAACAGATCTTTTGCTTTTTCCTCTGAGACACATTGTAAATTTTACATCAACTAGCAATAAATTGTACAAGCATAAATCCCATTTCTTTACTCACCACATTTTTTTCCCACTGACCAGAGGGGGAAGCATTTCAACTCACCTTACCCTCAAAGTAATATCCTATCAAATTAAATTTATATCAGTTTCATCTAGTTCCAACTCATTCACTGTTGTTTAGAATAATCCCTTACTGCTCTCTCCTAATGTTTGAGAATGCTATTCTGTTCTTTCAAATGTTCTTTTTCCAGACTCAACATTCTGACTCAACTTCTCCTCAGAAGACACAGTTTCCAAACTATCACCATGGTCATCTTCTTCTTTGTGAATTCCAGCAAGTCAGTGACCCTTGTGAAATGTGGCTTAGGACACTGCACATGTGACCAACCTGTGGGACCAAAGGTTGTCTTTGTTCTGACTCACTCCTTCCAATGATGTAACCTAAGGTGAAGCAGATTTTTTTTTTTCTGACAATTATGTCACTCTTTGACTCACTGAATTTTCACCTATTAGAAATTATAATTATTCCCAGATGAACTTCTATTATTAAGTCAGGTCTCACTAACTCTATGCACCTGTAAATTTGAAGCAGATTTATCACGTTCAATTTTAGAGCCTTACATTTATGCTTTTGAAGTCTTTTTATTTTAGCTTGTCAAAGACTTCATGAATCCTAATATGAAGTATATTAACAATTACTCTTGGCTTAATTTCATGCAAAACAAATGGAATATTTTTCTTTTCATATCTTCATTTGAAACATTTATTTAAAAATATTAAAAATAGTACAAGATTAAGTAGAGATTCCCAGACATGATAATAGGAATGTCCTTTAGGTTGAAAATGACATATTTTAAGATTCTCTTCAGTTATGCATCAACTAGTTGCTCAATCAGGTGAGCGCAGATAAATCTGCTGATATCTTAATTATGGATCACACAACTTGTCAGTTGGATTCAGAAGATATTTTCAGTTTAACATGCATGAAATTATTTAAAAATATTTGAATGCCTTCTGGTAGGTCGTGCATTCTTCATAGAGGCATAATTCACACCTTTTACTCCTCGACTAGTTTAATAATGTGTTTTGTTTTGTTTTTTGGCCTGGACTCTGTAGGCATTAGAGTTTGCCAGTTATATCTGAGTCATTCCACTAATATATAGAAACCTTAAGAAGATGCAACTCCCACCATAAAAATCAGAAAAAAGTCAAATAATCACCAAAATCATTAATTTTCTTGAATCTATGAAAAGAGCTAAGGTGACAGGACATCCAGGTGGTCTGAGTTTCAAAAGGTGATAGACCCTCTGAGGAGAGATGGGCACTTCACTACTTCATTTTTTTGAATTAAAGGATAAAGAGGCAGTTGCCATTAATGTGGGTAAAAAGTACACAGCTGTATTTTTAACAAATTCCTAAAGGCCAATTGTAGGCTAGTGGGACGCTTTAGAATCTGCTGGAGACCTAGACCCAAGGAGAACAGATATTCATCATCAAGCTCTTTCTCATGAGCTCCGCTGGGTATCCATCAAGACTGAGGATGGGACATGAGATCAGAGAGACTCCACCTTGCAGATGAAAACAGGTTCAAATGGTCACCTTGTTTTCTGATTCTGCTTTCAACCAGAAGCAGAAGTCACGTGCCCTGGGGATGGGGAAGGGACACAGGTCTGGATCAGGAGCCTGCAGTGATATAAAGCAGAAGGGGAAAGAGGTGGGAAACTTCCATGCAAATTTCTCAAAGATACTAGGCAGAGTTTGGCAGGGAGACAAGGGGACTTCCACTCACAACAGGGCCTCTCAGCAAGGAGTAAGCAAGCAACCCCAATCTACTGCAGAGGGTGGAGAGGGCTGTAGAGATGACCTCGCTTCTGTAGTGCAGGCTGCAGAACCTCCTGAGAACTGAGAGCAGGGCAGAAAGTGGACAAGAGCCCTCAGCACCTCAGACCCTGCACTTACTCAAGGTAACAGTGGCCCACGGCTGGAGGAGTTTGAAGTGGTGCCCTGAAGGTGACTAGAGCAAAACCAAACCCAAGGAGCTCAACTGCTGGCCTGATGGACTCAACTCCTACACTAATTGCCACAGAGGGCATGTGTTCATTTCAGCACATAAGCACCACTTACTTTAGTCTGTTTTTCTACAAATAGCATCCAGCAGTAAATCAGAAGTTCTCCCCCCGCCCTCTTTCTCTTTCTCTCACACACACACCCATTGTCATGAGAGAAAGCAACCCACAGAACTATCCTCAGAGTTGATCCAGACATTGGAGCTATGAGGCAGGGATGTGTATCTCACTGTTTTCACATCTCCATCTTCTTATGCCACATTGCTTGTTCAACTTTCTCTTAGGTCTTCCTGAAACTTCTCTAGGCCATAAAATTTGCTGTAATTTTTTCCCAATTCCTGTTACTTTTACGTAGGCCTTTTGGAGCTATTACTATGGCTTACATAAACATAATGATTAGGTTCAAACTTTTTCTCAGCAAAGGAAACAATCAGCAATGTGAAGAAAGAGCCTACAGAGCGGGAGAAAATCTTTGCCACACAAATTTCAGATAGAGCACTAATCTCCAGAATCTATAAAGAACTCAAAAAACTTTACACCAAGAATACAAATAACCCAGTCAATAAATGGGCTAAGGAAATGAGCAGACACTTCACAGAAGAGGATCTACAAGCATTCAACAGATACATGAAAAAATGTTCAACATCTCCAGTAATAAGAGAAATGCAAATTGAAACTACCCTAAGATTTCATCTCGCCCCAACTAGAATGTCTATTATCAAGAATACAAGCAACAATAGGTGTTGGTGAGGATGTGGGGAAAAAGGTACTCTCATACATTGCTGGTGGGGTTGCAAATTAGGGCAGCCACTGTGAAAAGCAGTATGGAGATTCCTTAGAAAACTCAGAATGGAACCACCATTTGACCCAGCTATCCCACTCCTTGGCCTATACCCAAAGGACTTAAAATCAGCATACTACAGTCACACAGCTACATCAATGTTTATAGCAGCCCCATTCACAATAGCTATATTGTGGAACCAACCTAGATATCCTTCAATAGATGAATGGATAAAGAAACTGTGGTATATATACACAATGGAATATTATTCAGCCACAAAGAAGAATAAAATTATGGCATTTGCAGGTACATGGATGGAGTTGGAGAGTATCATGCTAAGTGAAATAAGCCAATCCCAAAAAACCAAAGGTCAAATGATTCCTCTGATAAGTGGATGATGATACATAATGTGGGGTGGGAGGGAGGCAAGAATGGAGAAAGGATGGATTGTGTAGAGGACAATGAGGGGTGGGGAGTGGGTGGGGGGAAGAAAAGGTAATAGAATGAGACAAACATCATTATCCTATGTACATATATGATTACACAAACGGTGTGATTCTACTTCGTGTACAACCAGAGAAATGAAAGTTGTACCTCATTTGTGAAGAATGAATCAAGATAAAAAGAATAAAATAATGATTAGAGTTCCATCATTTTAATATATTTAATTTGTTCTAGAATTTGACATCATTTTATTGTTAAAACTTAGGTTCCATGAAGCTGAGCAGACACAAGAAATTTGTTTTAGAAGAGGTGTTTGAATTTCCCCAGTGAACTCAAGGGATACTTTGTTCTTCATACACTGAGCAGCTAATTGTGTAAGGAGTTAACTAGATCTTTATTTAAGTGCATGTGCTCTGGAGGAAATGGGTAGTGTTTGCTGTCTTGGTCTGGTTCCTTCCATTGATTTCTGTTTATTTTGTTGTTATTGTTATTCTTTAGTGTTTTCTTGTTTGAAATGATAATTTTGCAGATTCACCAGCTATTGATAAGTTGTGCACTTTGTGATTCTGAGGACCAAGAAGGCTCTTGTGCTGTTTTCCATCCTGAACAGTGAGGGACAGTCTTGTTACCTCATCCCCTTTGCTCCCATTTTCAGTCAGTCCTTACCCACTTGTTTCTATTAATATATTAAGGCTTGTGGGTTATGGTCCTGAGAAAATCATATTACTATTCTGAATCAACATGCAAAGCAGACCAAACAAATAAGTCATTAGGATCCTCAGAAAGTAAACATCATAAGGACAGAAACCATGTCTTTTATTCCATCATCTATCACCTGTGCTTATAATAGTACTTTTCATCTGATTGGGTTCTCAGTACGTTTTGTTGAATATTTTTTCTTGTGTATGAATGAATCTAGGCTTGCCAAATGCTATGGTAATTGTTAAGATATAAGTGTCCCCTGAAAACCTCCTGTGCTAATGCAGGGGGTGAAATGATTGGATTGTGGGAACTGTAACCTAATCAGTTCTTCTTAGTTTGAATGGACTGACTAGGTTGTAATTGTACAGATGGGGCCAGGCTGGAGGGAGTGGGTCACTGGGGGCATCCCCTGGAAGGGTTCATCTTCCCTGCACCCCTTCCTCTATCTCTCTGCTTCCCTCTGCCATGCCCTTCTGCTATGTTGTTCTGCTTCACCTTGGGCCCAGAGCAATGGAATCACCCAACTGTGGACTCAATCTCTAAAATTGCAAGCCAAAATAAACTTTCCTTCATCTAAGTTGTTCTTGTCAGGTGTTTTGGTTACAGAGACAGATACACTAATCATTTTCTCATGTATTCTTTTAATTCTCCCAATAATTTGTGAGTGGGTATTACATTCTCATTTTTACACATGAACAAATTAAACCTCAGATAGGTAAGGTTCCTTGCTCAACACTGCTCAGGTAACACAGTACAAAGCCAATAAAAAACTCAAACCAGGCATTCCAACTCCCATCATCGATCATTTTCACTAAACTACACTTTAATAGAACGCTGTGATTCTCTAAAACAATAACACTAAAATTAGTCACTAAAGTAGATAAATTATTTTCTGTATGTCTAATAATCGTGCTAAATACTGTACATGTTTCATGTCACTTAATTCTCCCCATCACTTTTTTTGGGTAATAATATAAGCACTACTCCAGGGTAACTGATGAACCAAGGTTTAAGGTAATTCAAATCACTTTCAGCTTCCTTACCTACAGCTTGCTTTTCATGCCCTCCACTGGGTGTGGAGATTAGTGATGTTTGGCCTTGGCTTTGTCCCCATCCCCTGACTTGTGTTTATGACTTTAGCACTATGAGTCTATTTTACTGAATTGCTCTCACAGGTCTGTTTCTTATTTAGCAAACTTCTCCATGTTAGATTCTTGACCATTTGAAATGGTAATGCCTCATTGCTTTTTCATGGTTCTGCTTACTTCTTTGAATTTGACAGGGTTTTCTAAGTACCCAAACTCTCATATGCTGGTTTTATGATTTTCTACCTCAGTCTATATGAATTCTTGACATAGTTTTATCATCTTTTGGTCAACCCTTTAGACTTAATGTTTATTTCTCCATGACAACATCTCTTTCAAGTCCCAGCATGACCAAAGGACACAATTGTGCAATAGACAGGCAGATCTGGGCTTCAATTTTGTTTGTACTTTTTCTAGTCTGTTGATCTTGAGCATACTTCTTTATCTCACATACTTTAGAAAATGGAGATAATACTATTCATCCCAGATGGTCATTATTAGGGCAGAATGGGCAAAGTTTGTACAGGGTTTAGAACAGTGTCCAATACATAGGTAGTGTTCAGTAAATGGCAATTATTACTATTGTTTTTATTACTGTGATTATTATTGCTTAGAAGGAGGTTGGCTAGACTCAAATTGATATGTTTAATGTCTTAGACCTATACACTAATTATTTGCTCAAAACTAATCATAATCATCTATCTATACTACAGTTTCCTGACAAATGGACCTCACTTTTCATTTTTTTTACAATTTATTTTTTTATCTTTTAGTATTTCCTGCCTGATTTGTCATTAGAAATTAATCACTTTGAAATATATAGAACCCCACCCTACATTTCAACTGCTTCAAAATTAAATGGCACACTTATAACTATCTCACAGATCAAAGAAGAAAGCACAAGAAAAGTAAATAAAAGTGCTTTGAACTAAGTGATTAAAAAAACCTAAAATATCAGAATCTCTGGGATAGAATAGTACTCAGATGTACACTTATAATTTAAAGTATTTGTATCAGAAAGAAGGGAGATTAACAATCAAATTATTTTCAAATTAAGTAGTAGGAAGGAAAAAATAAGAATAGAGGCAGAAATATGTAAAATAGAAAAGAAATAATACAGTTAAAAATTGATAAAAATGTAACAAGTCTAATCAAGAAAAAAGCAAGAAAAAATATCAGTGGAAAGGGAGCTATCAAAACAACCCTACAGATGATAAAATGTATTAAGGTAATTTTACAGATGTATAATTACAATTATATAGCTTACATAACTTGGTCTATTTACGAGGATAGAAACCCCTGCTTGTTTATGTGATCCATATGCATGGTATGTTTTTCCCATCCTTTCACTTTCAGTCTGTGAATGTCTTTGCCTATGAGGTGAGACTCTTGGAGACAACCTATTGTTGGCCTTGTTTTTTAATCCCATCTGCCAGTCTGTGTCTCTTGATTGATGAGTTTAGACCATTAATATTCAAGGTTATTATTGAGATGTGATCTGTGCTCCCAATCATTTTGGCTTATTTCTAGTTTTTAATTTGAATTAGTTTCTCCTTTGATTGACTATTCATTTAGTATAGTTCTCCCTTTGCTGTTTTTCATTTTGCCGTTCATTTCATCTTCATGGAGTATTTTGTTGAGAATGTTCTGTAATGCAGGCTTTCTAGTCATGAATTCTTTTAACTTTTGTTTATCATGGAAAGTTTTTTATTTCCTTTTCAAATATGAAGCTTAATTTTGCTGGATATAGGATTCTTGGTTGGCATCCATTTTCTTTCAGAGCCAGGACCTCCTAGCTTTGAGGGTCCGGGTTGAGAAATCAGCTGAGATCCAAATTGGTTTCCCCTTATATGTAACCTGATATTTTTCTCTCACAGTCTTTAAAATTCTATTCTTATTCTGTATGTTAGTCATTCTCATTAAAATGTACCTTGGTGTGGGTCTGTTTGAATTTTGTACATTTGGGGTCCTGTATGCCTCTTATGCCTCTTATGTTTGATTTTCCATTTCATTCTTTAGGTCTGGGAAATTTTATGATATCGTTTCATTGAAATGATTGATATCTCTGTCCCTCACGTATCCTGATAAATCTTAAATTTGGTCTTTTTATGTTATCCCATAATTCTTGGAAGTTCTATTCATGATTTATTTGCATCTCCTTTTTGTGGTCAACTCCATTTTCAAGATTATATATTTTGTCTTCATTGCTGAGATTCTATCTTCCAAGTGATCTAGTCTGCTAGTGATGCTTTCTATTGAGTTTTTAATTTGGTTTATTGTTTTTTTCATTTCAAGGATTTCTGTTTTTTCAGGATCTCTATCTCTTTATTGAAATGATCTTTTTCTACCTGTATTTGCTCTCTTACATCATCCTTTACTTCAAAGATCAATCTAACTATGTATTTTCTAAACTCCTCTGACATTTCTTTCACTATGGTATTGATGGATTCTGTTATTGGAGTATCTTGGTTTGCTTGGGGCAATTTTTTCCCTTGCTTTTTCATGTTGTTGTGTGTCTATCCATCTAACAGTATGGATCTGAGGCAGTAGAGTTTCTACTCTGAAGAATTATCGTGCCCCTGAAGAGTTCCAGTATCTGACTGTTTGGGGAGAGACAAATTATAACAACAATAAATGCAAACAATTTACAGCATTAAACCAAATAGTTCCTACTATGACATCTACAATTTTGATTATCACAATAAACAGAAATGATGTGATCATTTATGCCTATAATAAAAACAGCAACTTTGCAATAGGGTTTATAATTTCAAATGGTGGACAGGGAGAGAACAGAAGTGATATAGAATGTGATGATCATGAGGGAGGAGAAGAGAAGACAGAAGCAGAAGATTAAAGGAAGAGTGAAAGAGAATAATCGAGATTAGCTGTTAGCAGAAGAAAAGGGAGAATCAAGGGAAACAGGAGAAAAAAATATGTATAAAGTAACAATTTAAAAAATTAAAAATAAAAATAAAAGAATATCAAACAAAACTAAAATATACTAATCAAACATCCTAGTTCACAAAAACTAATCCATGAAAACTAACTGGCTTCAAAAATGCTAGAAATGAGAAAAAAAACAAATATGAATATGCATAGATGTCCATGTACCATTAAGGTCACATTAAACAGAGGGAAAAAAAAAATCTTGATGAAAAGTTAAAGAATTCTTTCCACTGGAATTCAAAAGATTCTTAGTTTCTCTTCTCAGCAGTTTTAGGTGGGGGCATCTGGAGTGTGACGCTCCACCCTCTGGATTGCTGGAGTGAGGGAGGTAATCCCATAGGTGGAATTCCTGGAGTCAGGGTTTAGTCTTAGGCAGGCTCCAGGCTCTTCACTGAATGCCAGTTGGTCTGGAAATTTTTAATCAGCACACCTCCAGAGGCTGGTACTTGCTTTTTCATGCTGGAGGACTGTCACCCAGGACTCCCCTGGTTCTACTCATGTGGTGGAACCAATTCCTCTACGTCATCTGCAAACCCCACATTACCTGGTCTTGGGTTCAGTCTCCAAATGGATTTCTCCCATCCCACCCTTCAGAGTTCCCTGCCAGATGCGTCTCTCCCAGCTGGTCCTGCAAGCAGTTGGGTTGGAAGGGGAGGGGTAGAGGCGGGTGGGTTTCTGTGACCACTTGTCCCTTGTGTAAATCTCTCTCTATTTTTGATTTTCTTCTGGTCACCGAAGCATACTCTGTGTTGTGCAGTGTGCATTTATTGGGCCTATATTTTGAGCCATACTCAGGTTTGCCAGGAATCAGCGTCCTCAGTTGCAGGCCTTGTACAATGGTTCCTTCCTTTGACCTCTGCACTCCACGTGGAGAGATGGTGGCTTCTTTCCCCACACTCGGATATTGTGCAGTGCCTCCTTCAGGTTTGTTGGGCAATGTCCTTGGTCTCTAAACGCTCCATACTCATCTGTGCCTTGGGCCTCCCAAAAATGCAGGTTCTTTTAATTCTCTTATCCCCTGAGGGACCTCTCCAGCTGGAGCTTCCGGCTGCCTGTGGCCGTGGCAGTGGCTGTGCTACTGGGGATCTTTTCCTTATTTTATTATATCCAACCTGCTGTGTCCCTGGTCTGCTTTGAATGTCCAGTTTTAGGTTCCAGTAAAGTACTCCCTACCTTTCTTTTGTTCACCCACCTTGTGAAGAAGCTGCCTGTCTACTTTCTTGGTTTCATACCATGGATCCTTCACTAACCCTTTCTAATGTTTGTATTTTGAGATAGGGCCTCACTAAATTGCTGAGTTTGTGATCCTCCTGCCCTTGTCCCCATACTCACTGGGATTACTCCTCACTTTTAATTTGACAGTGTTTTCAGTTGTATTCAATTGATAACTGTTTAATAAAGAACTTGGAGAGGGGAGCAGAGGGAAAAGTGATTTAATATCAGATAAAGAGTCAGTAGAGTTCTTTTCAACTTAAATTACATAATTCCTGAAGGTACAGCTCCTTAATCATTTTTTATTGCCCATTCTTTCTTTTTTAAAAAGTAATCTTTTTAAAAAATGTAATCCATAATAGTAAGGGCTAATATTTTTTCTTACATAAGAAAATACCTATAAGATACTTTGTACATTTTGCAAATAGTGGTTTTATGAACTCAATGCATGTTTAATACGTGTAATTGTCAAAGTATTAATTGAAAGACATAATGCTATTTTGCAAATGTAGAGAACAGTTAGAATGATATCTTAGCTGAAATGTAGTTTAGTAGGTGTTTTGGATCTGGTGTATAGTTTCCTTGCTTCATTAGCAGTATTTTTTTCCTTAATTTTAAAAATATGCCTTTAAATGTTGTTTCAGGCTGGAAGATCTTTGGGTAAAACTCTAATTGCTGTCAAGGAAAACATAATTTTCCAGCCAATGTGCTATAACCACACAGTTCTACATTCATGTAAGTTGTGTACAGAACTGTAGTGTAATATTGAGAGAGGAAAGTTTTGGTCAAGCTGGTGCCTCTGGATTTTGACTGTAGTTACACAAACATTGACATTTTGTGATTAATGGCCAGGAAAACAGCTACTCACACCAAAAGTTCAGCTTCAGTATTGTTCACATATTGGCCTAGTAGAATAGCTTACTGTAATTCTCTCAATGATGCAAATTGTTAAGTTCTACAGCCAGCAGGGACAAAGCATGAACTTCTCTATTTCCTCACTGTGCCTAACCTTCCTCAATTTCTTTAAATTCATCTGAAACTCAGCTTTCAGGCCACAGTGATAGATGGATCTTAAAAGGCAAGAAAGGTCCTACGCTGATTTTTGTTATCAGAGTCCATGAGACATATTGCAATTATTTATCAAAGGAAGGCTTTTAAAGGGGTTGAGTTGAAGGGGCTAATGCAGGGTGGCATTTATCTTAGAGGTAAAAAGTGGTAGTGAAAGGTCAAGGGAAGGGAAGTGAGACACACTGAAGAAACACAAGCAATTTCATTATTCTATCTTGAATGGGTCTTTTATTTGATAAAGACATCCATCAGATTTAGTTCAAAAAATTTGGATTTATAGAAAATGCAGAAATACATAAATTAATATATTTTCACATTTCTGTATATTATATATAAGAAACTGTTATTTTAAAGATCGGTGCTAAAAATTAAAACAAAATAAAAAAGAAGTGATTTATGATTTGCTAACGTGATTGATGTGTGTTTATTTTTGTAAATTCTATATCAAGAAGTATGTAATATATAAAAATATCTAGCTTAGCTCAGGGACTCATTTTTTGCATGTTTTCCTTCCTCACATACTAAATGTGCATTTAGTAATTAAAATATTCTCATTATTCAATTTAATCCTCATAATAACTTATATGGTAGTTAGAATGGATGTTTTTATCCCTATTTTCAAGAGAAGGAAACTAAGTATAGACAGGCTAAGTGATTTTGCTAAGTAATACTCAATTAGTTTGCTAGTTAACTAGTTTGTCAAGACTGGGAATAGGATTTATGTCTACTGTCTAGAGTCTTTAAGTCCAGTTTAATTTCTACTACATCCCAGAAATCACAGTAAAATGAAATGTATAAATGTGCTTATATTAGTTTAAACAGAGATGTTTAGAAAGTAATAGAATTTTTTTCTTTCTGTCTTTGTCAAATATTTCATTATTGCATTAGTTAACTTTTCATTACTGTAACAAATACCAGAGACAATCAACTTATAAAAAGAAAAGGTTTATTTTGGCTCACAGTTTTGGAAGTTTCAGTGCATGATTAGTTGTCACCATTGATCCATGATCAGTTGGGCCTATGGTGGGGCTGCACATTTGAATGGGGATCAGGAACTACTCACTTCATGATCAGTAAGCAAAAGAAAAGAAAAAGAAAGGTCTGAGGTCCTACTATCCTCTTCAAGATTATGACCCTCACAACCTGAAGATCTCCCACTAAACCCTGCCTCTTAAAAGCTCTATCACCTCCCAATAGCACCATACTGGGGAGAAAGCCTTTACCACATGAACCTTTGGGGGACACTAAAGATTCCAAAATATAGCAATTGTCTGCCAGCTGTTGGTCACATTTAATTCACAACCCAGGATTATGGTTATAATGAGAACTAAAGAGTTAAATCAGTTATCTAAAAAAAGTGTGTCGCTGGGTGCAATGGCACACACCTGAAATCTCAGTAGCTTGGGAGGCTGAGGCAGGAGGAACATAAGCTCAAGGCCAGTTTCAGCAACTTAGTGAGACCCTGTCTTAAAAAAAAGAAAAAAACAAAAACAGGCTGGGGATGTGGCTCTGTGGTTAAGGGCCCCTGGGTTCAATCCCCAGAACCTAAATAGCTAAATAAATAAATGTCATCCATGCACACTAAGGAAGAATGAAGGTGTGAGCATAAAATTCAGAAACAATTATAGCTTAGTAATGATCACCTCCTTATTTGCCCACCTTCACATGGCCATCTGTCTGTCCTGGTTACCTAACTTCCTTCAGCCTATTTTTGCAACTTAACACATTGTAAGATTCTTTCCGTGTTCTGAGTGGAAGGGGGCTGACAGCTGGCTTTATAAATGGAAATATTGGCTCCTTCTATTTCTCTCCTTTCAGCATAGAAGAGAATCATAGGATTTTAAGATTTTAAGATTCTTTGGGTTTAACAATCAAGAATTCCATTGTTTGTCCCTATCAAGTGTATTTTTTTCCAGGTTGAAACCTCTCTTGTGATGAGATGCTTACTCCAATAGTCCTTTTCAAATCTGAACTTCCTTTTTAGATTTCACACTCATTGAACCAATATTATCTCTAATATATCTTGCTGTCTTTTTTTAACCTCTTTTTTGTAGTTGTAGCCTTAGGAAACATGTATTTAAAATCTTTCCACATGTTAGGCTTTTGCATGTTCCTATCTAGATGTCATGCATGACTTCTCTGCACCCAGTCAAGCAGTACTCATTTCTTCAACCATGGGTCACCAAGCTTAGTCTTAAGTCCCTTTCCTTCTTTTGTGTTCTCCTCTAGGCACAGTGCCCTAATCTTTAGAGTCCATCTCGGGAATATAAAGTAGAATCGTGCAATGAGTAGGATATAGACAATTATTTTGATTTAGGAGATATATAAACTTGAGCTTTCTGAAGGGGAAGGGTAGGTTATATGAGGTTATGGCCTGAGGAGAGGTCAAACAAACAAAGAGGTCTGTGCCTGTAATTTTGGCCTTCTTTGGTTCTAGAGGCTGAAGCATAAGGAGATGATGTGGAAAGGGTACTGAAAGTCAGTCCCAACTGGGATTAGAGAAGTCCAGGTGGGAGTGGAGGTGAGTTACATTTTTACATCCTTTCAGGAAGGAGAAAGCCTTTCAACCCACCCATCCCAAAGAGTTGCATGTCCTAAAACATCAGCCAGTGTTGAATTGCGGAAACAAACTCAGAGTGGCTACCAAGTGAGGACCATTCAGAAACCTGCACTTTATTGCATCCAACCATCTCCCAACTTGTTTTGCAGTTCATTTTGCAACTAAGGCCACAAAGAAGGTATTTTTCCAGTTCTCTTTGAAAGCCTCGATTTATGAGTACCAGCATTAGCAGAACTGGGAAAGCTTCTTTGGTAGATAACACTGTGGGGTGGCCTGTCATAAAAGATCTTGGAAACACAGAGGCTTATGAATATGGATACTGGAACAACTTTGTAGAATATATAGGGCCGATTCCAGTGCTTGAAAATCTAAAAACCCTAGTTTATCCTGTCAAGCTCTTAGCCTCTACAAGTAATATCTGTTTGCTTTTAACATGAGGGAAATAAATCAAGCCATTGTTTAAAATTGTAAGTGTGTGTACACTAGGCAGGCACAGCCCTGAGTTATGACTTTGAAGCTCTCTAACTGCAACATTTACAAACTCAGTTCAGCTTGTGGAAAACCATGGACATATTTTGGTTTGGCTCAGGGCTGTCTTTTCATCTTCCAGGTCACTGAGTGCAAAGAGGAAAAAGAAAACTGTAAATATTTTTGAAGAACAGGTTTATTTTTCCCTTTTGCAAAATTATTTGGTTTTATCCAAAGGATAAACCAGACAAGAGACTGATTCCCTATCACTGGAAAATGTTCTTCACACGGATTTCAAACGTGTGCCTCTGTGATTCCCAAGGAAGGGAAAGATGGCTGCAGAGGGTTTTCATTCTCAACAACTTTTCTGGTATTAGGGTATGTCTTCTCTTCCCTACACTGTTGAGAACCTGGTTACTTTGTGTGTACTCTGTCCATCTCCAGTCTTCCCTTGGCAAAATGACTTTCTAAGCTTTCTCCCTGTTAGTGGCCAAGGGGATGTTTGGTTCGTCCCAATGCTTTCATCTTGTCATGACTTACCTAACTGACTTCTGTTTCCACAACTTTTGACTATTTCTAATAATACCTGTTTTGCCCATTCCCTATAGATGTTGTTAGAATGGGAGGAAATAATGTATGTATGTAACAGCAATTACAATAAATACATTTGTAAAAATGGAAAATTAATACCATATATTGAGGGCTGCTAGGACAGGAGTAAGGGCAGATCGGGTGGAGAGAACTTGAATTGGGTCAATGAGCTGGGTCAGAGGAGGGTCATAGTGCACTGAGATTGCGTCTTTTTATCACCACACACACACCCATATACAATATTTCTATTCTGCATCTGTAGCTGACATTCTAGAGGCTGCATGCTTTTTCCTCAAATTGGTTTTGACTTCTTATAGATATTGTATAATGGCAAGGGCTTCAGAAATGAGTGATTCTGAGAGGTCCAGATATACTTTAAGCTTCTTCTCATCTAGAGACCACTCAGAGAACAAGTTGACCTGGGTTTATTTTTCCCTCTACTTGTTCCCATCTTGAGAAGCCTGGCTGACTGGAAAAGAAGAGCCTTTTTCCACATTGGTAACCCAGATGCTACTTTATAATGTGATTTGAAAGGGCTTTGGGGAGTCATGCCCCAGAATATCTTGTTCAGAAGCTTGCTTCGCTGCCTTTATGGTTACTATTTGAGTCTAATGTCTTTGGGTCAACATAGGCCTGTCCAAATCTCATTTTAAAAATTCAGACATCACCTTGGGAAGACTATGGTAACTTGTTTGGGCCAATAAGTGGGGAGGCAGCAGAGAGACACAGAGAAACCAGAAGTAAAGCTGTGGATTCCTTAGACAAGAATTCTTTTGTTGTCATGGTTCTGTTTCAGGATGACTTGGTCTTGGTTTTTTCTACCAAAGCACTGTGAGTATCTGCCTAACATGGACTCAAAACCCTGGCCTATGGAGTGCTCTGTAAATAGCATTTTATAAAGGAGATGATATCTGATTCTTCATCAACTTTTAATGAACTTTCCATCTGCCTTCTGTTCTCGTGGTCCAGTTAGCTGGCTTTACACTGGATTATATATTAGCTAATCCTCTAGCACCTGGTAACTCAGGCATTTGAATGATAAGGGAACAGAGTTAGCAAGGCCAAGTGACTGACCTCAAAGAGCACAGACAATGAGTTTATTGGCTTCCTAACTCTGCATCGGAATCTCTGAAATAGCAGACTAGACTAATAAAGATGCACGCACAACAGCAGTGAATACCATTAACTTTGAAGTGGATTTTGATATCAAGCATTAAAATTCCTCCCTGGCCTTGCCTTCCAATGCCTTCCCTCACTCTGCTTCTTTTGGCTCTTGCTTCCGTGATGTATCTGTTGCTAATCCCTATTGGTCAGCATATTTTACTCAAAGGCAGAGCTGAAGTCATTCTCGTTAAACTTCAGATGATTCATATCCCTGACAGCTAATAAAATGAATGATAAAATTATCTCGACTATTTGAATTCAACAAGCTGATATTTAGAAAGGGATAACATACACTTTGTATTTAGTTTTTAAAATGTGGCCCC
Source organism: Glaucomys volans (assembly GCA_020662805.1). NCBI lineage: Eukaryota > Metazoa > Chordata > Mammalia > Rodentia > Sciuridae > Glaucomys > Glaucomys volans. The sequence continues at coordinate 357,762 of JAJEJO010000612.1, read as the reverse complement.
AGGGTCAGGATGAGGAAAGATATGACTTGCTAGCAGTTTATGTTTAAAAGCACATGGAGGCTTTCACATACCACTAGTGAAAAGCAATCACAAGAGGACCAAATGCAAGCTTAGACTTTGCACAGATGCAATGTGACTTGGGTCATGAGAAATCACAATTGCATTCTGGGATGATCAGACAATGGGTTGTGCTTCACATTGGGTCCTATAGGATAGATACTGATAAACAGAATGCATTCAGAAAAGGATGCATGGGAGCATGAAATTGCAGGAGCAACACAGCAAGTGTGGAGAATTGAAAAGAAGAGAAATGAGTCAACAGACTAGACTCATTCTGTTTTGAGAGAAAGGAATTATGTTCAAAATGTTTAAATCAATTCAATACAAGAAAACAAAGGCATTACATACAGACAGAGCTTCATAACAGAATTTTTAAAGAACAAATTGAATCTGCTACATTGTATGGCACAGAGGGAGTATATGATAAATATTTGTTAAATGGTTCATATCTGCTAGGAATGTTAGTGGTTTTAAATAGTTTTCTGCAAGATGTTGATCAATACCCTTTGAAAAGAACATTCTATTGCTCAATTATCTTGCAAACCTGTGTTAATCAGACTCAAACAGATTCCTTTACTTACGGACCACACAGGGTATGATATCTCTGTCTACATATCTTCGGTGGATGTCCTACCCCACCGAGGATATATAGACAATAGAATTTGGGCTTAAGACAACTTCTGGCAGAACAAAGTGGAACACTATTCTTTTGAATTCTTCTTCAGGAAACATTGATCTAAAATTTTTCTATATTTTCTTCCAATTCCTATTTCTCCTTTATATTTTCAAAAAACTAAGTACAAATTGCCTATGTGCATCTAATGAACTGTGTAGTTCTGGTTCCATTTTCGTGGAAATTGTGACCATTCTGTAGAAGTGTATTTACCAGTATAATGAACAAATTATCTCCTCTTTTTCAGCTCTTTAATTTCTTTTTTGGTATAGTCTCATGCTTCAGGTCTAATTCACTTGTAAGGAGTAAGTTATAGCCCTCAGGACTTTCTTCAAATAATTTTGTAATCCAAAATCATTATCCTTTAGGAACTTTTCCAAGCCTCCTTGTAAGGAGGAAATTCCCCCCCTAGACTGCTTAAAAGCATCGATCTAAATGTATACAGATTATTTTCCTACTTTACTTGTGGTCAGAAGGAGTGGTCATTATCTTTAGATGAAAGGGGTAGAGACAAATTTTGTGTATTGCTCTACCCAAAGTAAAGGAATCAGAGGGTTTCTAGGCAAACACTATAAAAATCTCCTGCATTAACTAAGTGAGAAAAGAGCACATTTCTTGAACAGTATTTTTCAAAGTTTAACCTCATGTTTTAACAACCCCAGATGACTCAGGTTTCTGGTTTTCTTGTTTGCTGGTTAGCTTCAATGCCTGAATTGAGAAAAACGAGAGATGGAAAAATCCCCCAACAGGTCACCCAGTTCATTTCTTTAAAGAAATTAACAGATGAACCTCATAATGTAATCACTGCATGTGTCAATGTACTTGAGGAGGGGTAGGGGACTCCATCTTCAGATCAGAGATTTTGAGGTCAATTCAAACCCTAGGATGAAATTGGAGACTATCAAGAGAGGTTCCCATATCTTCTGCTTTCTATCACACAGAATATATGAAGTCAAAAACTAAGCAATGAAACTATGACATATCATGACAAAATTTGGAACATGAAGCTAGCAAGACGAGTGGAGAAAAGAAGAGGCAATCACAAGACTGGAAAATGCTAGTATCAGGGTCTTTATACCCCCTCATTGACCAGTGTTAGGACATGGGCTGCTTCTGGAAAGGAACACAACTGCGGCAAAGTGATTCTCTTCTTCGAAGGGCAGTTTTAGGAAAGAGACTGAGGCAGCTGAGAGCCACCACCTTCCAGCATCTGAGGGCCACCAGTTTCCAGCATCCAAGGGAAGGAGCACCTCAGCCCCGAAGCAGGGATCTGGGCAGTGCAACACATCATCCATTAAAATCTACACTGGACTACCTTTATTCAAAATGTTCCAGAAATAACATCCCCAGGGCTCTAGTTGATCTCTTTTCCTGGAAAAAAAATTTATAATAGAGAGGTCCTAGTCACACTGTCTGGATGCTGTGGTTGTTTTATGGAAATGTATTTCCCAGTTTTAGTGCAAAAGCAATTTCCTCTTTCCTAGTTGTATAATTTCATCTTTGGTAGAGTCTCAAGTTGGAGCTCTAGTTCATGCCTAGGGGCTAGCCAGAGCACTTGTGGAGGTCAGTGGGACCACACGGCTCCTGTTGCTGCAGCTGGTTGCAAGGCCACTACCAATATATGTTGTTTTCCATTGAAATCAATCCATTCTACACTTCCCTCACTCAGCATATTTGGTGGCACTGGTGCCTAACTTGGTAAGGAAGATAACATCCCATTCCTGAGTGTTGTGAGCTCCTGGTCACTATGCCCTTTTCAGACCATGGCTGATAGACTTGTCCATTTACTATCATGACTGAGATGAAGTATCAAGAAAGGCTCTAGGTGATTATCTGGGCTCCAGATGCATTTTTCCCTGCTTCTTTGGTACTACAGAAGCCTTAGGTTCATGCTCAACTACTCCTGTTAGGGAGATGATGCCTTTATTTGTTAGCTGGTTTCCTAGTATGAAGGGCCTGGAGTTACTGGGCAGCTTCTAGAGCTTGAATGGGACTCATTCTATTTCCCATGGTGAATGTGTTTCTTCTATATGAACTGGGATATCCAGACCAATGGGTTAGAATTGCAGAGATATAAAAATATAGATTCCTTGTGTGCATTAAAATGATGATAAGTAGAGTGATGCTCCTTCTATACCTTAGTTCTCAGACCCAAGTACTACTCTACCTTTTAGAGAAAGCACTGTATAATGCTTGCTGGTTTAGGATTATAATGCATCCAGGATAAAGTGCCTAGTTCTTGAAGGGAAAGCAGAGTGGATTAACATGTTTTGCTGTGAACAACATCAATGGCAAGGGATTCTTCCTGGCAGAAAAGGTATGCCAGAAGGTACACCAGTGGTTATCAGATAGATAGCAATGTCTTATTCTAAAGGAGGACTTTGTAGGTCAAAGAGAGTCCTGGTCCATGGATAGATAAACAGATGCAGTATAATCTAATCAGGGTTCAGAATCGAAAAGAATTCACAATAGAATTCACTTTCATTAGAGTTCTGTGTATATATACATACACAGAATATATATATATTATATATATTCTTTTTTGGTGGTGGTGCTGGGGATTGAACCCAGGGTCTTGTGCATGAGAGGCAAGCACTCTACCAATTGAGCCATATTGCCAGCCCCCAGAGTTCTGTATTTTGACAAGGATCTGGAACAGAAGTATTAAGATTGAGGAATTGAAGGAAAAGCTAGTAATGATTAGTAATTAAGGCACTCAAGAAGTCAGACTAACTTTTCTCCCTTTTAGCTGTGCTGGGCCTGCAGGTCTGTGTTGAGCTACAGAGGCAAGTCCCTATTCTGCAGGATGGAGTTTGTTGGTGTCAAGAATTAGGCCTACTGTAAAAGATATCAAGAGGAATTTAGAAGAAGATAAAAGGACAACACTTATTAGTATACTCACAGACACTTGGTGATCCAGGGCAAAACTAAGTACATGCTCAAGTACAGGATGACAGTTCTTGTAACTAACAGAAATATCATCTGTCAGATTGCTTATGTCTATACAGGAAGGGATATATACACGCGATCTACCAAAACATGGTGTGAAAGTTGGCCTGACAAATTATATTGCAGGCTGTTGTACTGGCTGTTGCTGACCTGCAGGCTTCTCAACAGGTTTGGCATGGACAAGATCTATAAAGGCCAAGTGGAGGTGACTGGAGACTAATACAATGTGGAAAGCATTAACAGTCAACCTGGTGCTTTCACCTGCTGTTTGGATTCAGGCCTTCACAGAACTACAACTGGCAATAAAGTTTTTGGGGCCCTGAAGGGAGCTGTGGGTGCAGGCTAGTCTATTCCTCATAGTACCAAACTATTCCCTGGGTATGATTCTGAAAGCAAGGAGTTCAATGCAGAAGTACATCTGAAGCACATCACAGGTCAGAATGTTGCAGATGATATGTGTTATCTGATGGAAGAAGGTGAAGATGCTTACAAGAAACAATTCTCTCAGTACATAAAGAACAATGTTACTCTAGACGTGATGAAGGAGATGTGTAAGAAAGCTCATTCTGCTATATGAGAGAATCCAGTCTTTGAAAAGAAACCCATTAGAAGTTAAAAAGAAGAGGTGGAACTGTTCCCAAATGTCCTTTCCCCAGAAGAAAGGTCAGGAATGGGTTGTTGTGAGCTAAACCAAACAAGGTTTTTCTATGAAGATTTTTCAGATAAAGACAATAAATAACCTTATTGAGCAAGCAAAAATAAATAAATAAATACGAAAAAAAGAAAGAAAAAAAAGGAAAAGAAGTCAGAATAGAGCACCAGATTAACTTAAAGTTTCCCTTCATTAAAAAATTAAGGGTAAGGATGAAAATGGTACTCAAGAATGCTACCAATACTGCTACCAAATAAGAATTTAGGTTTAGCTTCATTCTCGTGTGCATTACTTTGGCTGCATGAATTCCAAATCTAGTTGAGTATAAAACTAAGTCATGAATTTTCTTAAACCAAAATAAACTTTCCTGTCCCAGTCTTTTATGAAAATAGATACTTGGTCAGCATAGTTAGACATGGCCTGGTAGAGGAGAGAGGAAGAGTGGTATGAGAGGCCAGTGGTATGGGTTCTGTTTGGCTCTAAGTCCAGTTGTCAGCTTTCCATAGTCAGTGAGAGTTGCTCAGGATATAAGTAGAAATCCCCAAAGAGGATCTTCTTGTCATTTCTTAATATGCAGAGTTATAGTAGCAGTATATCATGAAAGAAAGTGACAATAGAAATAGCTAATATTTATTGAGTACTTACTCTGTGCCAGGCAGTGTTTTATGCATTTTATATGTATTAGTTTATTTAATATTGGCAACAACTATGAGTTAGGTCTGAGAATAATCTTATTTTGTAGATAAGAAAACTGAGAAAACTAAGTGAAATTTATTAACTTGCCCAAGATTGACACAATTCTAAGTGGTAAATCTTGGGTAAAAACTCACTCCAAAAGCCTTATTCTCAAATTCTTTCATAAGAAACTTAATTGTTTTTATGGGTAGCAACAGAATACTGTGTTTAAACACTCTCTGGTTCTCAGGATGAAGTCCTCCATGAAAGGCCTTACCAAGATGGTGAAAGGGTTAGAAAATAAGATTTATGACTTATCATTTCATGTGTCTTGGTTTCTGAAAAGCAAAGATATAGAAAATCAAATCATAGAACTGACAAGGTAGACAGAAAAAATTTTGACTGAGGTGGGAACTGTGTTAAAAGAAGCTTTATAAGATTGGAAAGTGTGCCACTGTGAGATTGGTAAAAATATATGGGAGCTTTGCACATAACCCTTTAAAGAGTTGGATTAAAAATATAAGGAATTAAAGCTGGGCGTGGTGGTGCATACCTGTAATCCCAGTGACTTGGGAGGCTGAGGCAGGAGGACCAAGAGTTCAAAGCTAGCCTCAGCGACTTAGAGAGGCCCTAAGCAACTCAGTGAGACCCTGTCTCTAAATAAAATACAAAATAGGGCTGGGGATGTGGCTCAGTGACCGAATGCCCCTGAGTTCAATCCCTGGTTCAAAAAAAAAAAAAAAAAAAGGAATTAGATTTTATTAGTAAGCCCATACAAATAAATTTCTTAAAAGAATTACAAGCCCCTAGAAGAGTCAGTTTGCCTTTAAGTCCTCAATTGTAAAATGAGGGGGCTGAATTAGATTACTTCTGGATTCTGTTCCAACTCAATAACTATAACTCTAGCACTATGTGATAATAAAACAAGAGATGTGGAGGTAGAAGACCTTGGTCTCACTACTTACCACTTGAATGACCATCATAGATTTGGTTCCCTGCAAAACAGACTCTAAGAGATTTGTGTGCAAGTGGTTCATTGGGAAACAACATCTGAAGGGAGTGAGCGAGGTAGGGCTGAGCAGAGTGGGCATTTGAATTGTGATGCAATTGCAGTAATTATTTCAGCCAATTTTATGGGGAAACTCTGAGACTGGAATAACCATTCAAAGTAGTCTTACCTGAATTAATGGGTTTTTATCCAAGGTAGATTTCCCCTCTCCCCAGAAAACAACTAAATAAACAGAAAATACACATGGAAAAAATAATTTTCAAGACCCTGACATCAGTTAATAAAAGATGATCTCTTGTGAGATAAGAAATTATAAAGTGAGTTCTTGCATGGCGTTATCTTTCATTAAATAGAAGGAACAGTGGCTGGCATGAATTTAGGTCTAGGATTATTGTCTGTTCACCCCCCAGTCATGAGTGCAGTAGTCAGAAGGGTGTTGGCTCAGTGTGGGGAAATAGTTTTCTCTAGATTCAGTACTGTTCTGGTCTCATTTAAAAGCAAGACTTAAAAGAATAAAGCTTTCCCTAAGCAATTTAACTGAATCCTAGAGCAAAGCTCAAGATCACAAGCATAGCCAAAAACAAAAAGTAAACTTTATAATGCTTGGCATCAAGTAAATGATGAACAGTAATTCAGACAAGTAGAAAATTATTATCCATAGAAGTAGAATAATCAACCAATCAGAATCAATCCAGAACTGACATTAGAATTAACAGCTAAAGACATTAAAATAGTTATTACATTGAAGATATGAAAAAAGATAAGTAGGAATATGGAAGATATAAAAATATCCAAATCAATCTTATAGTGATAGTATCTGAAATTCCTAGACATTAGATGAGATTAATAGTAATTTTAAAGAATATAATAGTATGTTAATAGAAAGTGTCAAAAATGAAATAGGAAACTATTACAAAATAAAAGGGAGTTGTGGGATTACTTCAAGGGGCCAAATATACAAGTCACGGAAGCCTCCAAAGGAGAGATAGAGGAAGGGGAAACATTTGAAGAGAAAATTGCTGAAAAGTTTCTAAATTTAATACAATCCAATAAGCCTCAAAAACAAGAAAAAGAAGTAAAACCACGCCACAGTGCCTTATGATCAATTTTATTAAAGCCAACTATAGGAGAAAAATCTTAAAGGCAGCCAGAGATAAAAGACATGGTAGTACTGAGGAACAAAGGTATGAATGACGATGGACTTTACATCAGCACGCAGTGTAGAAGACTGGAATAACATCTTAAAGAACTGAAAGGAAAAGCTGACAACTTTGAATTTGATATACAGTGAAAAATATTTTTCAAAAATGATGGCAAACTAACCACAACAAAAAAAGAATTCAGCAGAACTGCATCACAAGATACGTTAAAGGAAGTTCTTCAGGCAGAAAGGAAATGACCCCAGATGGAAATCTGAATGTATACAAAAGGAAGAAGTGTACTAGGAATAGAAGCTACATGAATGCATGTATGTGATATTTTTATGATTATCTAAATGTTTTAAAAATAACTGTTTAAAGCAAGATACTAAAAACATACTGTAAAATATACAACATACATCAAAGCAAAACAATTGGGGTAGTTAAGCTATTTAAATATAATGTGATTATTGATACAGTAAGGTTTAAGTCTATCATCTTGCCATTTGTTTTCCATTTGCTCTATTTTTATGATCATCTTCTTCCTTTTTACCTCTTTCTGGATCTGATCCAGAAGGGACTTTTTTTAAACCTTGATGTATAACAGATAAACAACAAATGGAGTTGTATGATTGTCACATAAACAGCTAGAAAATCCTGCAAAACACAAAATGGGAAAAAATTATTCACTAATCCCAATGTAGAGAAGGTCTAGTAAATTGTGGTTGGGTCAGTGCCTGCTAGGTTTTATTTTTTTCTACATAGTTCGGCTCCTAATCAACTCTAAAGGCAAGATTAGTAGAATCTCCTATTCTGGGTCAGGTGGGCCATAGTTCAACAATCTCAGCATTTTCCCATAAGAAATCAGATTCATAAAATGAAAGTCCATCAAACCAGAAGTTTATTATGTAAAATCACATCATCTTAACACACTGCACTTTCATTACTTATAACTCTGGGGGCAGGAAGGAGGGGTGCAGCGGACAAGAGATTATGTAGAAAATAAGCATCATATATGTGTCTATGTATTTCTGTAATGCTATTGCAGGGGGATATAAAATCAGGCTTCAGACTCCAGAACAAAAGAGATTTTTTTTTCCCCATCTCATTTGGTCCCTCGACGCTGCCTAAAGTAGCGGTTGTAGGCGGCATTGTATCCGTACATCAGCGCATAGCGTTCGCAGAGTTTGAAGTCATCACAGGCCTCCCGATTGATCTCATAGGCAGGCTTGCTGCGCTCTCGGACCCTGGAAAGTGGAAAGAGGCCAAAATTAAGGAGCACAAAGAAAGTGAAGAAATAAGAAAAAGGAAAAGTAAAAAAAAGAAAGTACAAGGATTAGTGGAGAGAGCCTTTGCCCCCAATGTTAAGAGATAGTTGCAGAACAGTTTCATTTATTTTAAAATGAAAACAGAAATATTCTTTCCTTTCTCTCCTCCTTCTCTCTCTCTCTGCATCTTTCATAGGTCTTCTAGCTATTCAGTTGTTTTCTGTAGACTGTCTTGAAATCAAAGAATTTTAAGACACAATTACATGCCTATGATGAAATGTGTGATGAAAACCTGTTCCCCACTCCTTTCAGACAGGTGATACTGAGGGAGAAATGAGACCCTCAACAGGACCTGTCACCCACCTCTCTTGGGCTTTAGCTCTCCATCTCTGCTGCGGGGACATAAAGGTGTTGGCATTCCTCCTGTTAATGAAGGGACCTTAAAACAGAAAATAAATGAATACAACTTTAGGGAAACAGTAACTGAAAATATTTTGTGAATATCCCTAGTACAAATTTATTTGAAAGCTAATAAATTCATTGTATTTTATGTCATTAGAGATAGGCAAAAATCAAAGCAGAAGATAAAGCTGATTTCATAAACCGCCTGAGTATAATAAATGAGTAACCCATTTATGTGTCTTAGAGACTTGTCACACAGGCCACAAAATTTTCCTTTGGTTTGTCTTTGGGCAATGGCTTTGCCTTTCTTACTTTGGGTAAATTCTACTCTGTGTGCTTTTTATTTTTTTCTGGTACTGGGGATTGAACTCAGGTGCACTCGGCCACTGAGCCACATCCCCAGCCCTATTTTGTATTTTATTTAGAGACAGGGTCTCACTGAGTTGGTTAGGGCCTCGCTAAATTGCTGAGGCTGGCTTTGAACTCATGATCCTCCTGACTCAGCTTCCCGAGCCACTGGGATTATAGACATGCACCACCATGAAGCCTCTGTGCTTTTAATTTATTTGAGGAGAAATACTCTCTGCCCTGAGGACTTACAAAACATAACTTAGAATACAGTACGTGAGAAGTTTAAACACTAAAAGTAATTAACAATTGAAAAATGAGAGTGATATTCTATCTCCTACCATACTCAGTCTTTGTAAGTCCAGATTCCCAACAGTGTTCAGCTTAATGCTGACACCGTGGTCTCCCAGCTGACTTGGCCTTCTACTCTGTACTTCACCATTTGTCTTTTCTCTTCATTTTCCATTGTGGTTGATGTGGTGCCAACTTAAAATTTCCAAATGAGATCTTATGGCTCCTAAGTATGTTGAATGCAGTTTAAATGTCATATTATACTACTGCAAGCTTTAAACATTGCTCATTTAGTGGTTTTAACAGTCATTGGATTTTAAAATTTAGTTTTCCAAAGGAGGCCCTCTTTTCCCTCCTTGTTAAATGTCTTACCACTTCATTTATTTAAAAATAGGGAGAGATTCTTTAATGCAGGGGATTCAAAATAAGGAATTCAAGTATTCACTTACTAATTTCATAGGATTCCATGCTTTCATGGGATTCTGGAATTTAAAAAAAAGATTCATTATATAATAAGTTTTCAGACATTGCAATAGTCTAAATATAAGGATAGATGGAGAGGAAAGAGTCAAACATGTGAAGAATATATTTAGCAATGTGGTTAATACAAATTTCAGGAATTTACGAGCTGTTTCCTAGCTCTGTCTTTGCTGTGGACATCTCTACTCTTGTTTATCTGAGGTTGAAAGAGGTAGTGACCTGTCTTGGCTAAGATTTCCCAAGTGCTATGAGGTCTTAAGTAAAATAAGACATGTTAAGTCTGCACAGAAGTCTCCAGAGGGCTTTCTCCTCTGATTTATTCAGGGCCTGTTTGAGAATAGGGTCAAGGAAGTTACAGGAGGTACAGAAAACAGCCAGGCCTTTCCAGGCAGGAGAGCTCCAGGGTCCTTGCTCTACAGGGCTTTACCAGGACAGGTTTCTAAGAGGTTCTGAAAACCTCATAGGAACGTGTATTAAACTGGCAGCCACAGAAACCACTGGATCCAGCTGACAACTCATACTGGGCACAATGCCAGTGCAGAGAGGATGTCAAAGCAAACATTTCTTCTTTCTACTGTTCTCCTGAGTACAGCAGGTAAAGCTGACAATAAAATATATATATATATATATATATATATATATATGAATATATGCGTAAATCAGTTTGCCTGAAAAGTTAAAAAGGAGGTGACAAAAATCAAGTCTTCTTATGCAGAAAATTTGTGAATAATTTCAAGGGTGAGAAGCACAATGCTTAGCATTGTTAATGTAATTTAGGCTTAAAACTGCTAAAAGATCCAGGTAATTGAAGCAGCATTATGTAAATAGTTTCACTTAAATTTTCCTTCTATATTCTTTGAATAAACCCAGATATATTTAACAACATAGAAACCAGAAGAAAATTATTCATTTTTTTGACAAGATAAGTTATAAAACAGATTTTTTTTTTCCTGGAATTCTTTAAATGTAAAACTTTGCTTTAAAATTAATTCACTGAACCAATGTAGCAAGTTCATGACATTGTCCTGTCCCCAGAAAGGGCTGTACTTAATGCTCCCTGTACAAATTGGTTTCTTAAAGGTAAATGATACAACCTATAATATCCTTAACCCATCAATCCCAAAGTCTTTAGACAGGCTTAAAAATAAGAGTGCAGGAGCTGGGAATTTGATACCTTCTTCCTAAAAGATCTAAGTTTCTAGGTGTACAGACTGACCACTGAAAGGATTTAACTGTTTAAGTTCTTAGAAGTGCCTGGAAATTTACAATATAAAATAGACTTGTTGGAACTGATCAGTACCCACTGAGACTCAGAGAGAAAGAGGGAAGCAGAGGAGGGAGAGGAAAAGTGGAAGCAAAAAGAAGTCAGAGGCAGAAAAGGAAAACCAGAGAGACAGCAGGGAGAGTTTCTCACCATAACATAAGGTTGCCACCGCTAAGGCAGCCACAATGACGAGAAGGAGCAGGCTCTTCATGGTCTCTTGGGTGTGCTGTGGGTGGGCCTCGGTCTCGCACAGCAGCAGTAGGCAGAGGCTCCTACAGGCTGTTAGGGAAGGCTGAGGGGTTTTTATAAGAACCAGAGCCGCTGAAAGGGGAGGAACCAGTGGGAGAGGGCTGGAAAAGGTGGAGACGGGTTGGCACGAAACTAGCACTGGGACTTTTCCCAAATATTCATTCCTTCCAGATATGATCTACTCAGAGTGGGCAGTTTTCCCTCACTCCTGGTCCTGGCTGTGCCACAGCAGGATGCTGCCCTGGTGCAGAGGTTGTGGACACCCTAGGTTTGGGGCCAGGCCTGGGCAAAGATCCACAAAGAGGGGAGTTGCCACAAACAAATGTTTGCTTTCCTAATTTCTTCTCTGATCTACCCTCCTGGCCCTGACCGCTGGCCTTTGGGGCTTGATTCACAGACAGAGCCATAGTGTTCTGTTTGTTCCCTAGACGGAGGAGTAGGACAGGTCCCTAGGGTGGGACTGGGGGGGAGAGAACCTCACTTCCTAAACTGGCTACAACTTAGACATCTTCACAGTAAGGCTGAATTACCAATCTTACACCCATCAGGCATTTGCCTCGTGAGATGCATCTTTTGCATTTGTCTAAGGGCTTATGCCCAGAGACCCCATCAGTTCTGTTTCCTTAATTAGCTCCCTTGTAACTTGTCTAGTTTTGTGATGTTAGTCCAAACCTGTGCAGTAATGCTCTCTTAGGTTGATAACATTGATGGAGAAACTACAACAAGGACAAGAGTGTTCTGGTTTTCTGAAGGCATTGTATTGCTAATTAATTCAAGAGGCTTTTAGTGAGGGGCAGAGAAGATACAAAATACTTTGTGAGATTCTGTATGGGAGCTACAGATAAACACGACACAGCCCTCAGTAAGTAATAGCTTCTGACTGTGGACTTGGCTCTCTGGCTGCAGTGTCTCCTCACATACAGGTCATTGCAGACATGCACTTTTACAATACACTGAGGCCATGGAGAGCTGAGACTTTTCTTAAGGAGCGTTTCAACTTGGCGCCTCTGGTTATCTTATAGATCTTTCTTTCTCTTTCCTTTTCGGGCAATCTTAAAACCTTTTCTAACTGATGCATCTCTGTTGCTTCAGAACCCAGGGGTTTTCTTTGCAGACAAACAGACCAGCTTGCAGACCTCTTGGGTGGAACAGCAAAAGGGCTGGGCTACTGGTGGGTGGCTACACTTATCAGTTTTGATTTATTTCAGGGAGCAGTGATGGACCACTGGATGGAACTGTCATAAATACTAAAGGACTCCCTGTTAAAACAAAATAGCTGCTGGGTACAGTGGCACATGCCTGTAATCCCAGTGGTTTGGGAGGCTGAGGCAGGAGGATAGAGAGTTCAAAGCCAGCTTCAGCAAAAGCGAGGCACTAAGCAACTCAGTGAGACCCTGTCTCTAAATAAAATACAAAATAGGGCTGGGATGTGGCTCAGTGGTAAAGTGCCCCTGAGTTCAATCCCCGGTACCCTCCCCACAACCAAAAAGCAAAGAAAAATAGCTTAATTGTAATCCAGAAAATTATGTTTCCGAGACACTAATAAAATTCTGGTTTCCCCTCCAATTTTTTTCATGCTAAAACAAATTCTTTGTGATAAAATCTTCAAGATGATCTCAAAGGAAGGCAATGTATGTCTATCCCTGACAAATTCAACCATCACAATGTCCACTAACAAGACTGATGGTCATTTCCCTCTTTAAATCACAAACTCTCTTTCAGGGTTGCTCCTGGGTCCCTTTTCCAATATAAACCACTCAAATCATTATGTTATCAATAAATAATTTGAGGTGCAGGAGCCATTTTCCTACATTGCATGATTTTGGAGGAACAACAAGCCATGGATAAGCATTATAAAAATAATCAGTTCCGTTAACATGATATCACACAAGTAGAGTTCCAAAGTTTGACCCTTAAAGTAAGCAAGTTATTCATGTCCTAATCCTATTTCTAGAATTAAGGAGAATTCTCTCCCTTTCTCAGCCATAAACCAGTGATTTTTTTAAAAAAGCAAAAAAAGAAAAATATTTTTTTGGTCTCATTAAGCTGCTTAGGACCTCCTTAAGTTTCGAAGTCTGGCCTTGAACTTGTGCTCCTCTTGCCTCAGCCTCCCTAGTCTCTGGGATTACAGTTGTGCACCACTGCACTCAGCTTAAAAGAGTAATATTTTAATAAATACAATTGTTGTACATATTTATGGAGTATAGTGTGGTATTTCAATACACATAGGCAATGTATAATGATCACATCCGGATAATTGGTGTGTTTTTCACTGCATGTATATTAGCTCAGTCTTTTCCAGCCAGCTTCCAGATGTCTCCTCTGTTCTCAAGTTCAAATGGCAACTGTGTTCTTTCAGTCTTCTGACATCACAGTTGTTTATTTTTATGCTCTCTGAAACCAAACCTATAAATCTTACACTTCTTTTCCCAATTAAACTTGTCATCTTTTATCACGTTGTTTTATTACTGCTTCCACTGTATTTTGGGCCTTACAAACGTTTGTCTTTCCATATTGGTTTTTCTAAGGTTCACACTTTCTTTTGGGAACTGCCCCTCCCCGGTGCCTGTCCTTGTGTTTCACTGTTCTCCATCTGTTCCTGAGCTCCTTTATGCTCAATCCCATTTATATATGACTCATAAAAATTATTAATGTGTGGAAGAATTCAGAACCCTTCCTTTTATCTTCCTCTTACGTCACTCTCTGTCTCAAAGACAATGTTGTAGGTGCTGACTTCATTTGTATGCCTTTTGTTTTTTTGGTGCTGAGAATTGAACCCAGACCATATACATGCTAGACAAGTGCTCTACCACTGAGCTACATCCCCAGTCCAAGTTGGTCATGTGTTTTCATAAAGAGGGCTGGGACCACTCAGGAAGCAGGAATGGCACTTTGCATTGCAAGTGGCCAAGACTGACTCATTTGAATGAACGAAGAAGAAAAGGATGAATGCAGAATGAAAGTAAAGGGTGCAAAATGAGAAGAGCCTTGCAGATTCAGTTTGCTGGGTGAGTTTTAGGTAGAGTTTGAGTTATAAAGAGGAAAAATTTGAGAGAGTTTTAGGATGTGAGATATATTTAAAAGGAGACATGGGAAATGATAGTTAAGAACTACCTTGGTTGTGAAAGGATTATCTGAGATTGTAAAACACTGAGAATTGTCAGGAAATATTAGAATCTTAAAAATTAATTTTCATTTCCTTAATTGGAATATCTTACAAAGAGTAGACCCCATTGAAACTCCTACTTACATTTGGATTTTAGATAATTAAAAACATTTCTATAACTATTTTCACCTTCTAAAGTATAATTAGTTGAGAGGATAATTGAAGACCCCTCTAGAAGTGAGAGCAAACATATGAGATGGTTATATCATTGTCAATTTAAATAGTTTTACAGGAATCTACTCAAGTGAGATAAATGTAGAAATATAGGCAACAGAAGTCACAGAACAATTCAGGATCTCCTATTCCATTTGATCTCAGGAGGAAAAGAGAAGTGTGGCCATGTTTGCCAACGCAAGAAGTAGTCCATGGTTCTAGTCATCCACCCATCCACCTGTCCACCTATCCATCCCTCTATCCATCCAATATATTGAGCACCTACTATGTGCCAGTTCTAGGCTGGGAATACAGTGGGGAAAAACACATAGATGGGTCCTACCCCCATTCATTTAGTTTGCTTTTAGAACACAGATTGGATTGGTGGTTCCTCTCATTTAAAGTTTTGTTTCAGCAGTCAACTGGCCTTAGAGAACAGCAAGGGATATGTTTTCTCATTGGGCCAACCTTGCCCATGGGGATTCAGGAGCATCGCTTTTTCCAGAGCATTCAGAGAGACATGTAGGATAAGCTCAGATAATTCTGAATTCAGGGAGAGAATGGAAGAGAAGTTGCCAGAGCTCCAATGAATTACTGTGGGGCGACACTTCTCAGAAGAATACATTTGGTGGTGGATCTACTAAAAGAGTTATCCCTTTCTATAGTATTTCTGGTCTAAAATCATGGCACAGGGATAATAAGATTAATATATTTTCCTTCTACCTCCTCTCTCTGCCCTTGCTTATCCTTTTTCTTAACAAAAGTTTTTCAGGTGGTTGGGCATTTTGTCTCTTTGAGGAATCTTCCTGATTCCAGTCAGATTTTTCTTTTCTTTGTCCTTGCCCCCCATGTTCCATGAGATTCAACCTTATTTACAGAATGTTGGTTTTATGAGTTCATATTTACTTATTTATTTTTATTTCTTTCTTTTCTTTTTTTTTTTTTTTTTTACTGACAACCCTAAAGCCCTTACCCTTGCCAATAAAGGAAAAAGTCAAATAAGAAAAGAGTTAGGCAGCAGCCTCCCTGAAGATAAAAACAGAAATCACTGTCTAGGATACCAGAGGACAATGAGTGGAAAGATAGAAATTTGGCCAGCTTCATGGGCCAGTGCTGACCTCTCCAGTCTGTTCTTTTAAGGGAAGAATTGGGTTCTGTCTCCAATTTATTAATTGTCATGTTTTCCCAGGCATCTGGAATCCCTCATTCTTTTTCTTTATTTGTTTTATGTGAACTAAGTGAAAATTAATGTTTGTCAAACTCAGGCATGGATGGGATATCTGGAGAATCAGAAACTTCTGGAGAAAGGTTAAATAAATGGAGCTCTTGGTTGGGGACAACTGAGATTTTTCTTTTCTTTTTATGTAGATTATTTCATCCACTCTTTTCCAAAATTTTTGTTAAAAGTTTCAGTTTTTTAAAAGGAAAGTGCTATATTTGGATAGTATTGTAGTAAGACCCATTTGTAAAAGGTTTGATTCTCAAGAGTATTGGGAGGTGGTAGAACTGCTGAGAGGTGGGGCCTAGTGGGAGGCCTTACATCACTGGGAGCATGCCCTTGGAGGCAATGGTGGGACTCCACTCCTTCCTCTGTCTCTTTGTTCCCTGGCTTGTGATGTGAGTAGTTTTGCTTCACCACATATAGCTGCTGTGATGTGCTGTCTTCCCACAGGCCCAAAGCCAAGGGGCCAACTGATCATGGATTAGAACCTCCAAAACTGTGAATCAAAACAAACATTTTCTCTTTGTAAGTTTGTTATCTCATGAATTTTGTTATAGTGATGGGAAGCTAATACAGATATTAAATATCAAATAAGAATTATACAACTATCCAAGTAATATTATCATGCATCAAGTGTGTGCTGTATACTAGTTACTCTAATAATAGTTTTTTACTCATTGTGTTATTTACTTCTCATAATCCTATAAACTTATTATAATTACCCACATCTTCTATATGAGGAAATCCAGGCTCAAAGAGATTCAGTAGTTTATCCAAGATCACACAGAAACTAAATGGCAAATGCAGTTCAAATACAGAGGGATATTTAATGCCCCAAAATATGCTTTTAGTCACTGATACAACCATGAAATGTTCCCCAAGGTCTGACACCTGTGTGAGTAATTTTGTGATTATGTCTACAGGTTCCCTTGACTTCCCAGAGTTAAAGATAAAATTATACAGTCAGGCATGGTGGCACATGCCTGTAATCTCAGTGGCTCAGGATGCTGAGGCAGGAGGATTGCAAGTTCGAAGTCAGTCTCCACAAGTTAGTGAGGCGTAAAGCAACTCAGCGAGATCCTGTCTCTAAATAAAACATTAAAATGGGCCAGGGATGTGGGTCAATGGTTAAGCACACCTGCATTCAATCCCTGGTAACAAAAAATAAATGAATAAATAAAAAGACAAGGATAAAGTTATACAGAGACATACATATTTGAAATGATAATTTCTTTAATATCCTTTAAAACAGGACAATAGGAATTAAAGACTTACATATCGCTACTTAAGCCCAGAAAGTTAAGTGACGTATAAAAACAAAAAAAGAAATGAGTTTAGTATTGGATCCTAAGGCCCCCACTTCTCTTTCCAATTCTCTGCATGCTAAATTGTCTGCCCAAAAGTGTTCCAGCAAAAATATGTTACTTTCCAAAAACCTTTCAGCTTACTTCAGGAATCACCAAGTCTCATCCCAGTCTGGGAACTCATATTTGCTGACTATCATCTGACACTAATTCTGGATTGGTATATTGAAAATGCCATCTCCCAGTGTCTATAAAGCCAACTTCTACAGTTACTTAGACCTCAAGAAAATTTGTAAATCTAGGCTTACTTTACAAAATGCTCCTTCAACTCAAAGCAAAATAGAGAGCAGGTTCTGTGTCTTCAGTCTTGGTTGGAGATGAAGCTCGGAAAGGCTGGTTACTTACTCATCAGATCCTGGCTGCTTTTTCTGGATGAGATGTACGAAGATGGAGTCTGGGGAATTTCTCCCATGGTGCCATGGTCTTAGTGGGAGAGAAGGAATTCTTTTATATCTATTTTACTGTTATTTCATATTCTGCCCCATCTTTGCAGTCTGCTCTTGCTATTCTAATTCACTAAGATCAAAACTGTCCTTCCTTTATTCAGAAATTTGCAATACCAAGAAATGGAGCCAGGTTACCTGTAGGAATTGAGGGAGATATTGATGAGTGCTAGAAACAGGTGAGGAGATGGGATGTGAGAAGGATGACGTGATGGCTCCGTGAATGAGTTGGACGCAGAGTAGGAGCATTCTTGTCATTTGTAAAGACATGAAGGAATGGGACATGACACCTTTGCTACTAGATCATGGTACCTGAGAGCTTGAGAATACATTTGTAAGTTGCAGGAAGTCATTTTAGGGATGATGGAAATGACATTTAAAAAAAAGTGATTAAGGAAATTTAAGTACCTATAATAATGAAAAAAATAGTTGTTAAAAGAAGGTGAAAATGTTCACTTTTAATGTTGAAATAAGAATATATTCTTGAAATTCTTAACCCACAGATATACATCAGAAAGGGTCTTATATCTCATTAAGGGCACTTTTTTAATTAAAAATAAAAAATTTTCTTAGGTGGACTTTAACTTCAGGTAATCCCCCCTGTCCTCCAACCTGAAGCCATTTCACTTATTCTTCAATTGTGCTTTTGAACCAAAACCATACCAAAACAACAACAAAAATTAGGAAAGTGAGCATCCTGCAGCTCCACTCCATGGTGGTGTTCTCCACACACTCTCCATTCCTCCTCTGACAGTTATCACTTAGGCTGACTGGGATTGAGGAAATACCCCTCTGGCTAAGGGATGTGGGTTTTGGAATAAGGAAACCTTGATTTGGATTCTGGCTCTGCCACCCACTTTTGTGTGACATTTCACAAGTTAGTTAAACTCCTGAGCCTCCTATTTCTCAGTGATCCAATCAGGGATTATAAAACTCAATTTGGAATACTGTTGCATGGATTAAATTAGACAGTCCTTGAAGAGCTCCTCTCTTAATGACTGGCTTGTCACACCATGGAGCACACCCCCCCCCCCATTATAAAAAATGTTGGTTCAACCCCATTGGCTTAGTGTTATTTCTGCCTCCTCCCACCACCCTGTACTTGGGAAAATAGATTGCTGGTGATAACCAAAGCAGAGGAGGAAATGAAAAAAGTGGGAGAGACTGAATCAGCAGGATTCGATCATTCTTATCCTCTGAGAAAAAAAGTGAAATCTGGAAAAGCTCAGTTTGGTTCTGACACTGCCACTCAAATGACTGTGTGACTGTTGGGCAAGGAAATCATTTATGTTTTTAAACAGAAGCGTTGGAATAAACCTTTATAGTTTTATGCTTTTAAAGTATTTCATCCACGAAATGGATAAACAAGATAGAGAAGTCATTATGTAAGACAGTGTTTGAAGGAACATTCTGTTCATAATGCAATTTTGCAAGTGGTCCTTCCAGAGCTGACTGGTGTTTGGATATCTACACCGAAGTCTGTAAACCACTAACAAGATGTCTTGCAACAGCTCCATTCAGATCTGTGCCTGCCAGTAGGCCTCGTCTGCTGGTACTTCCCAGTCATAGTCAAATAACTTCATTCATTTGAGGTGGATGTTGGATATGCTTTGAAATCTCTGGGACAAGAAAAGCAATATTTCTAGCCAAAGTTTGGTGAGTGAGAGAAAAATCTCCTTGACATGAAGGAGATCTGAAACTCTGCAATTCCTCTCCTTGATTTCATCATCTAGTTATTGCAAACTAAGAGGTGAAATGCAATTCAGAAAAACAAGTTTAGAGAGGACAAAGAGGAAACATTTCCAAGGTAATAATAGGGGAAGTGTGGTGTAGAGCATGCTTTTTGCTGATCAAGCAAAGCAGTGAACTGGCCTTGAAACAAGATGCTGTCCATGTATGATTTCTCCCTGATAGAATTGTGATGGAGGAAAGGCAATGAGATGGGGCTGGACTGTCCCCTGGAAATTCATTTCAGCTCTGCCCTCTGGCATTGCTTTAAGAGGTCCTCTAATCAGTGTTTATCTAGATCTTGGTGGCCTCACTTCTGACTCCAATGCTTCTAATTTATCATTCTCTGTGCTTCCTGTTTTCTCACATTCCTACATTATTTATTTCCTGAAATCATGAAATTTTGAAAGAAACTTCCATTCTGTTGAGAGAATGAAAGGAAAGTTTCCCTGGATTCTTTCTCAGTCATACATGAGGGAGAATAAGAGTAGGATCAAAAGGAAGGGAAGGAGGGCTGGAGATATAGCTCAGTTGGTACAGTGCCTGCCTTACAAGCATCAAGGCCCTGGGTTCAATCCCTAGCACTGCAAAAAAAAAAAAAAAAAAGAAAGAAAATTTGCCGGTAATCCCAGCACTTAGGAGGCTCAGACAGGACGATTGCAAGTTCAAAGCCAGCCTCAGCAACTTAGCAAGGCCCTAAGCAACTCAGTGAGACCCTATCTAAATAAAATACAAAATAGGGCTGGGGATGTGGCACAGTGCTGGATTGCCCCTGGGTTCAATCCCCAGTACCAAAAAAACAAAAAGGAAGGGAAGGTAAACTGCTGGGAACAACATGTAATGTGATCTCTTGTCCTTTCATGAGACAGCAATAGAAGTACTGGTGAGATGGATCTGGGTGTGGGATTAATGAGTATGAGGTTCTGACCTGGGCACTGGCTGACCTCATTTCTCCACCAGGCTGTGAGTTCTGAGGCTAGCCTCCGGATCTAATTGATCTTTAAAGCACACAACAGCTTCTTATTATGTACTGGATTATGCCAGTATCCCTCTTACATATATCCCCAATTTCCTGATGGCATAATGACGGAGTGGAATAGAACCGGGGCTTTGGAGTAAAGAAGGATCAGTGTGAATTTGCTCTTGCTTAAAGAAGATAGAATTCTCATACTGAATTTTCATATTGAGTTAAATACCTCTAATGTATTTTCATACTAACTGTATGATACTTTTTTGTACAACTTTTTTATTAGAGCATTATAATTATACATAGTATTTGGGTTCATTGTGACAAAATCATACATGCAAACAATTTGATTTCAATCCCCATTGCCCCCTTTCCCTTCCCTCCTCCTTCCCTCTTTTCATTCTCCTCTCCTCTATTGACCTTCCTTTCACTCTTTATTTATTCTTTTTTTTATTTTTACAGATCTCATTTTGATTCATTGTACACAAATGGGGTACAAATTTTCATTTCTATGGTTGTGCAAGATGTAGATTCATACCATCCATGTTAATCATACTTGTACATAGAATAATGATGTCTATCTCATTCCATCATTTTTCATACCCCCACCCCTCCCCCTCTCATTTCCCTCTTCATAATCTAAAGTTTCTCCATTCTTCTCTCACCCTCTATCCCCAAGCCTGATTCTATATAATCATCCACTTACCAAGGAAAATATTCAGCCTTTGTTTTTTGGGGATTAGCATGATAATCCCCAATTCCATCCATTTATCTGCAAATGCCATAATATCATTCTTCTTTTTGACTGAGTAGTATTCCATTGTGTATATATACCACAACTTCTTTATCCATTCATTTGTTGAAGGGCATCTAGGTTGGTTCCACAGTCTAGCTATTATGAATTGTGCTGCTATAAACACTGATGTGGCTGTGTTACTGTAGTGTGCTAATTTTAAGTCCTTTGGGTATAAACCAAGGAGTGGGATAACTGGTTCAAAAGGTGGGTCCATTCCAAATTTTCTGAGGAATCTCCACACTGCTTTCTAGAGTGGCTGCACCAATTTGCAACTCCACCAGCAATGAAAAAGTGTGCCTTTTTCCCCACATCCACACCAACATCTATTATTGTTTGTGTTCTTGATAATAGCCATTCTAATTGGAGTAAGATGAAATCTTAGAGTTGTTTTAATTTGCATTTCTCTAATTACTAGAGATGTTGAACACTTTTTCATATATTTATCGATTGCCTATACATCCTCTTCTGTAAAGTGTCTGTCCAGATCCTTGGCCCATTTATTGATTGGATTCTTTGTATTTTTGGTGTAAAGTTTTGTAAGTTCTTTATAACATTTGGAGATCAGTGCTCTATGTGAAGTGTATGTGGAAACGATTTTCTCCCACTCTATAGGCTCTCTTTTCACATTATTGATTGTATCCATTGCTTAGAAAAAGCTTTTTAGTTTGAGTCTATCCAATTTATTGATTCTTGCTTTGATTTCTTGTGCTTTGGAAGTCTTGTTAAGGAAGTCTGATCCTAAGCCAACATGATGAAGATTTTTATTTATTTATACTTGATGCTATTTTCTACATATACATACAGGTAAAATTCTTTTTGGTACATTTATAAATGTATATAACATGATATTGCTAAATTTATTCCTCTTTCTACCTCTTTCCTCTTTCCTCCCTCCCTCTCATTCTCCTCTACTCCACTGATCTTCCCTAGATCTTTGTGGTATCCAATCTCTTCCCCTGCCACCTTCTTTCCCTTATATTTCTCTAGTTTCCACATATGAGAGACAACATTTAACTCTTGATTTTCTGAGTCTGGTTTATTTCACTTAGCACAATTTTCTCCACTTCCATCCATTTACTAGCAAATGCCATAATTTCACTCTTCTTTGCAGCTGAGTAAAACTCCATTGTATATACATACCACATTTTGTTGATCCATTTATCTATCAATGGGCTGGTTTCATAATTTGGCAATTGAAAATTGTGCTGCTATAAACATTAGTTCTTTGGGATATATATGGAGGAGTGGGAGAGCTGGGTCATGTGGTTCCATTCCTACTTTTTTGAGGCGTCTTCACAATGATTTCCATGGTGGTTGTACTTCTTTGCAGTTTTGTCTGATTGCTTTGCAGAACGCTGAAGTTGTCTGCTTACATGATTGCATTCTGCACTGGATTTTAAGTTCTTCAAAGGAAGTCAGAGTGTGTTTCACTCATTTTTGTAGTCCTCATCCCTTACACTTCCTCAAGCACACAGTAAGTGTTTCTCGAACCTAGCTTGTCTGCAAACCTAGTATAGCACTTGAACACCAGAGAAGCTCAATATAGTTGCTCTCAGCAGTCAACTACAGAAGTCTCATAACTTTAACTGAAAATATCCTTGCCTTTCAGTTGAAGAATAAATTTGTTTTTTTGAGAAGATAGGAAATGACTGTAATTGGAAATACTAAATAATTATAGAGTACATGCAAGGAGGAAAAAGCTATTGCACTCCTAATTTTTTTCCTCCCATTGGCTTGTTCAGCAATCCAACTATTACATGAAGTTATTATCTTTTATAAAACAACATTTCTTAAAATAGCATTGCAAAAATAAATTGCAATGTATACTTTGCCTTGATGGAAAAATCTCAGTAAAAACCATTTGTATAGCAAGAATTCCTCCGGAAAGGAAAGTTAAAAAGGAAAACAAAAATTTCCTTATTGTGTTTAGGATGTAAATTCCCCTCCATGTGTTTTTCTTTCCATTGGAGTTTTCACATCTCAGTTACTAGAGTGGACCTATGCCTGCCACATGAGGTTGCACACAGAAGTGGACTCTGTATAGTACTAAATGTCTGCAGGTTCTGAGTACACGAAGTTCAATGGAAAGAAAATAAGAATATATGAAGATCACCAAGGTGGCAGAATCAATTAATTTAATTAATTACTTTTCATTTATTAAGAAGTGTTTCATTTCTTTCTTTTCTCACTTTTTTTTCTGGTCCATCAAAACAAACCTCTCATCTATGCCAGATAGTTAAAAACAAAACACACCTTTTGGGGTGAAAAGGAAAAATATGAATGTAGTATCTTTAAGTTAATTCCCAAAAAAGAGCATGGCTCTCCTGAAGTTTCTCCCTTCTCTCTATATGTAAATTTAGTATATCCGTGGAGTATTTAGTGAATAGCTGAAATGAAGAAAATTTTGTCTCACTTTCCCTTTTCCAAGAATTTGTTGGAATGATTTCAGTACTTCCTTCTCATCCTTGGATGATGATGCCATATAAACTTTCTCACAAGGTCAGCAGCCAGAGCTGGAGGGTTTCTGGGGATAAATGTTTTGAAGTCAAAGATTTTGGGAATAAATAGGAACTGGGACACAGGTATTGGCTCTTCTCTATACCATGGACTCTGGAGAAAAGCACTGTTTAAATGCTTAGTTGAATGTTCTGTTGCCAGAAATTAATCAAATGGACAATGAATCAAAAATAAAAATGTTCCTGGAACAACTGAAGGTCAGTTTTGACCTTAGCTAATCTGGCAACTGCACTTGGATTTCTCAGACCCCACATTTGATCTTTGTATTATGCCTTGTACTTGGATTCACTCCTTCTAAGGCCAAGCACAGTTCATCTGGCTAGAAATTTTTCTGTGCAGCCTCAAAGATAAGTGAAAAACCTGACTCACTTCAAATCTTGCCAGTGTGTCTTTGTGTTGCATAAAAAGAAAGCAACAGTTTAGGCTGCCATGGATAGATTTGGCAAGATTGACTTGTAGGGATGGTTTCCATATGGTGTAAGATCAGTTGCTCAAAAACAGGGCAGTTAAAGGATCCTAAGGTATTTTGTGTGTCCTGAAATAAAAGACCAAGAGAGAAAAGATATTAAGGCATATCAATGACTCTCTGCATAGATTTATATAGACCTTGGCATATAACCAGGTCTTATTAAATGATGCTTTAAGGAAAAAACTGCCGCTGATGGTATGCACCAATGTTTTAAAAATAAAATATAAGCATAAAGGAGGCAATTTTTATCACATTTACATCAAATATAAGCACCTTTGATGAGGACCAGAAATTAAAGGTATGCAAACAACTGAACAAATCTATAATTTTGGTCTCTTAAAAGTCACATATTACTAGACCTCTAAAATTCGATATGCATATTGTGTTAGTTAACTTTGCATTGCTGTGACCAAAATACCCAACAAGAACTTCTCAGGGGAAAGAAAGTTTATTTTGGCTCACTGTTCAGAGGTTTAATCCATGATCATTGGAGTCCATTGCTCTGAGTCCATGGTGAGGCACAGCATCATGGTGGAAGGGTGTGGTGTGCTCAGGACATGGTAGCCAGGAAGTAGAGAGAGAGAGGTGGGCGGAAGGGATCCCAGGGAAGATGCACCCTTCCAAAACATACACGTGACCCACTTCCTCCAGTTATGACCCATCTGCCTATAGTTACCACCAATGCAAACTAGGATGGACTGGTTAAGTCACAGGTCTCAATCCAATCAGATTACCAGCAAACATTCCTTGTATTAATACAGGAGCTTTTGGGAAACACCTCATATCCAAATCATAGCATGTATGGATATAAAATATAATTTAAAATGTTATCTTGATATAGATAATATAATTTATTTTTACAAAGATCTTATAGGGAAATGGAGGCTCAGAGTTGTCCATTGACTCTGACCAAGGGCTTTCATGCCTTGGGCCTTATGTGACTTAGAACAGTACTCTGTGCATATTTGTATGGTTTTATGTATATCATTTGCAGTAGATTGCATATCATTCATATTAGATAATATCTAAAGAGTAAAAATTAAGTTCAACTAATATCTCTATTACTATATAATATGCTATTTAGCTTAGCAAACAGCAAACAATAATTCTTTGCTAAATTGAATTTATAAATACAAGTTGATACATTGGTGACAGGGCAACTTTTATGCATAATGATGATACTCTATGCATTTGTTTGTTTATTCACAAAACAATTATAATCTACATACTCCATTCCCTATACTGTGTTAGAGTTGATATCTTTCTAGAAGAAAATCACATTTTATAGAGTGAGATAGGAAGATATATAAACAAGTAATTACAATACTCTGAGAAAAATCTTTACTTAATTGTGTAAAAGGCATTATATTGGAGTAATGGATGATAATGTTTTACATCAGATAATACATGATTAAACATAAAAATGTAATCGTGATAAGCATGAATGTATCTCACATTTGATATGTATGTACTTCATCATACACATGCAAATTGATTGAACAATAAGTCACACAAATTATGAGATAAATAGACTAAATCTGGGTATTTCCTTTCTTAGAAATACAGACGCTACATATCAAACAAAGAATACTCACTGTTTTTCTACCACATTTAAAAAATTATCTACCTCATGACAAAAAGGACACTTTGATAATTTCAAAGCATTAATATCAGATAAGCTGCATTTTCTGATCATGATGCAATAAAATTCAAATTTAATATACAGAATAGCTTAAAAATTCCCAAGCATTTTGAAATTAAATAACATATTACTGAATAATTCCTAGGATAAAGTAAGATAAAGGAAAAACAAATAAAGGAATGCTTAGATCTGAATAATAATGAGATTCCTACACATCCAAATTTGTGAGGACCAATTAAAGGGAAATGGATAGCTTTACATACATTAACTGGAAATCTAAAGAGGGTGAGAGTAAGTGAGCTAAGTAAGAAGGCAATTCAAGAAGCTGGAAAAGAACAGAACAACCCAAGAAAAGGACGAAATAAATAACAAGCTACAGTAAGAAAATTGGTGAAAAAGAGAACAAAATGTAATAAAGAAAACATTTATATAAACTCATCGTTTACAAGACAAATAAGAGAGACACCTCTGCAAATACAAAAGTATTAAACCCAAAAGTGTCTTTGAGAAGAAATAGGAATTTTAAACAAATCAATAAATGTGAAAAAAACTAAAATGGCAGCCAAATTCCTCTTCCCCAAGTAGCTTCTAAAAGGAAGGTCTGTGAATTTTTGAGAAATAGTATCTATTGTATAAAAATTGATCCACTGAATTAAAAAAATATTAACGGTGTTTAACTCATTTTAGGAAACTAGTGAACTCTTGATTTTGACTAGATAAAACCAATACTGAAGAAAATGAATTTACAGGCAGCAATATGGTCGCTGTTCACACTGGATTACTAAATAAAGCATTAGCTAACAAAATAAAAAAAAATTGAATTAAAAATCAGAAGTTATATGTACTGGTCAGGTAGTTTTATCCCAGGAACCGAAGCGCATTTTTTAACATTAAAAAGTCTACTGGTGGTATTCCCCACATAAAAGGTAATAAGAAAAAATCATATACCATTTCAGTTGATGAAGAGAAAACATCTAATGATGTATATCTTCTTGTAATATATGTGAAATATGCTTATATGTATGAAATATGCTACTAGCTAAAAGAATAATGTATGATATACAAAAATCTTATTAAGTTAGAAACAGATGGAAAATTCTTTAAATTGGTAAAGTTTATAAAATAAAAACTTATAGCAAATATTCCACTTAATGGTCAAAATCAAGATGCATTTTCTTTAGAACTAGGGATAAGAGAAGAAACTTCCTATTATCACTATTATTTTCCATAGGATTGGAAGACCCAAACAATGTTATGTAGACAGAAAAGACAAAAACTGTGAAAGAGAATAATGAACATTTTTTGGAGGCAATATCACCAAATAACCTAAAAATTAATTGTTAAATCAATAAATTATTAAAGCTAGTGAATTTAGCCAACTTGCCTATACAAGAGCAACTGACAATAATATCACATTTATCTGCATCAGCAATAATATAAGAAGAATGGTGTACCTGTCATAATATCAACAAAAATTTTGAAATATACTTGAGTTAATTTAACTAAGAATGCACAGAATCTCTATGAAGAAAACTCTAAAACTGGTGATGGAAGGTAATCTGAATTGAGGGATGTATCTTTTCTACCCACAGGTAGAAGGATTTTATGTTATAAAAACATCAGTTTTCCTGAACTTCATCTATAAGCTCAAAACAATCAAATTAAAAATTTTGAGGTTTCATAAAGATAATCTCAAAAGTTTTTCATCTCATTTTTCATATGTAGTTCTTCAATCCATCTGGTTATATTTTCATATGATGTAAAGTAGGGACTAATTTTATATTTTTCCACATGAATGGCTAATTTCCAAGACCCTTTGATGTAATATTCCACTCTTTCCCCATTGATTTGCAATGTCTTCAAGCCCCCATAAAAGAGGATTTATACCTAGTTTCAGTGATTCATTATGTTGGTCTATTTATTGTCTTTGTCTCCCAAATGTATTCTGATCTCCCAAGAAATTTATAACTTTGCTATAGAGAGGAGGCAGTACATGGTTTGGATATGGTTTGTCCCCCAAAGTTCATGGGCTGGAAACTTAGTCCCCAGTGTAACAGTATCAAGAGGTGGCAAGACCTCTAAGAGGCACGTTGGTCATGGGTCCTCTATTCTCATGAAGGGATTAATAGAGTTCCTGTGAGAGTGGGTTAGTTGCCATCAGAATGGGTTGTTATAAGCTGATTTGGCTTCTTCAACTCACTCTTCTGCTTACTCTCTTACCATGTGACCTCTTCTGAATGCACCTGCTTGCTGTTCCACCATTAGGCCCTCACCAGAATCCAAAAGATGCTGGTAACATGCTCTTGAACTTCCAGAACTGTGAGTTAAATAAGCCTCTTTTTCTTTACAAATTACTAAGCCACAGGTATTTTGTTATGGTAAGAGAAAATGGACTAAGACAACAAGTTTCCCCTTTTTTTTTTTTCTTAAAATTATTTTGATCTTTTAACTTTTCATATAATTTTTTATTAACTTGACAAATTTTATTTAAAACATACTGGGATTTGGTTTTTGAAATTTTATTTGAATTTACTGAGGAACTTTGGAAGAAAAAAGGACATCTTTAGAATACTGAATCTATTCATCTACAGTCATCACTGTATTTTAACATTTCTTTAGTTATTCTATATTTTTCATAAATATTTATTACTTTTCCCCTGAAGACCTTGTATACCTTTCTTTTGATTTATTCGGAATTTTAGTGTTTTTGTGAATGGCATTTGAAAAGTTATGTTTGAATATAATTTCTACTGGTGTATTTAGGAACACTAGATTAAAAAATACTGTTTATGTAATCTAATAATTTCATTGAGCTCTCATATTAATCCTAAAATTTTGCCTATAGATTCTTTGAGTTCTCTATATAGACAATTGTCTAATCTATAAATATTGACAGTGCCATTTTTGCATATTACTTTAAAATAACATATCTTAAATTTATCTTTCTTGTTTTGTTGCCCTGGTAGGAATATGGTAGATGGACGTTATCCTTGCATTGTTCCTAACTTGAAAGAAAATGCTTCTAAGACCCCTTCGATTATAATGATGTTTTTAGTTTTTTGATAGATACCCATTAACAGAAGGATAATCTTAATTTGTTGAGTTATTACTTTTAAAAATCATCAAGTGGTGTTGAATTATATCTAATTCTTCTTTATCAATATATCATTGGTTTTCTCTCTACTCATCTTTCGATATGATGAGTTACTAAGACTGATTTTCTAACATTAGACCATCTTTGTGCAATTAAAATGTCTTACTTGTTCACGATTCATCAATTTTTGCTGATATTTTTTCGAAAAATTTCGTTAAAGTTTTGTTGGAATTTTATTTGGGATTTTCACATCTGACTTGACAAGTAAGATAGACCTCTAAGTTTCCCTTATTATATACTTCTCTTGTTTTGATAGGAAAGTTACCCTGATCTAATAGAATGAGTTGCAGAGATTCTCCTTCTTTTAATTTTCTGTTACAGTTGATATAAAATAGGAATTTTTTAAATTATAAAAATATTTCAAATATTGTTTCTATTTTGACTTGCAAGTACTGTAGTAGTGTTAAAATTTTTTTGAACACATTGGTTTAAAAATCTTTTGATTTTGGTTTCTAATTTTTTTGCATGTTGGTTAGAGAATGTGGTCTCTATGTTATTTATTCTTTGGTATTTTTTAAGACTTTCTTTCTTCACGTAGTATGTGATCAATTATTTTATTTAATTTTTTGATTCATTGAACACAAATGGAGTACAGCTATTGTTTTTCTGGTTGTACACAAAGTAGAGTCACACCATCTGTGCATTCATACATGTACACAGAGCAATGATGTCTGTAACACATACTGTTATTATTCTTACCCCCCACCTCGACCCCACCCCTCCCTTCCCTCTATGCTATCTATCCTTCCTCCATTCTTGCCACCCTTCCACCCCACATTATGCATTATCATTCACTTATCGGAGAGACCATTCGGCCTTTGGATTTTTGGGATTGGCTAATCTCACTTAGCATAACAGTCTCCAACATCATCCATTTACCTACAAATGCCATAATTTTATTCTTCTTTATGGCTGAGTAATATTCCATTGTGTATATATACCACAGTTTCTTTATCCATTCATTTATTGAAGGGCATCTAGGTTGGTCCCACAATCTAGCTATTGCGAATTGAGCAGCTATGAACATTGATGTGGCTGCATCACTGTAGTAATCTGATTTTAAGTCCTTTGGGTATAGGCCAAGGAGTGGGATAGCTGGGTCAAATGGTGGATCCATTCCATATGCAGCAAAATGAAACTAAACCCATATCTCTCACCCTGTACAAAACTCAACTCAAAATGGATCAAGGACCTAGGAATTAGACCAGAGACCCTGCACCTAATACAAAAGAAAATGGGTCCAAATCTTCATCACGTTGGCCTAGGACCAGATTTCCTTAACATGACTCCCAAAGTGCAAGAAATAAAAGCAAGAATCAATGATTGGGATAGAGTCAAACTATAAAGCTTTTTCTCAGCAAAGGAAACAATCAGCAATGTGAAGAGAGAGCCTTCAGAGTGGGAGAAAATCTTTGCCACACACACTTCAGATAGAGCACTAATATCCAGAATCTACAAAGTACCCAAAAATCTTTACACCAAGAACACTAATAACCCAATCAGTAAATGGGCCAAGGAAATGAACAGACACTTTACAGAGGAAGATCTACAAGCAATCAACAGATTTATGAAAAAATGTTCAACATCCCTCGTTATAAGAGAAATGCAAATCAAAACCACCTTAAGATTTCATCTTACCCCAATTAGAATGTCTTTTATTAAGAACACAGGCAACAACAGGTGTTGGCGAGGATGTGAGGAAAAGGGTACACTCATACATTGCTGGTGGGAGTCCAAGTTGGTGCAGCCACTCTGGAAAGCAGTGTGATCAATTTTTATAAATGTTACCTATTTGCCTAAAAATTATTCTTTAATTGTTGGATGCAGAGCTGCATATATACTTCTTTTAGCAAGCTTATTATTGAATTATTTATTAATTGAATCATTCAAAACTTTTTTGGCCTTATTAAGTGATTTTTGTCTTGTTTATTAACCCTTTAAGGATTAAAATCTCCAGTTCTTTTTTTTTTTTTTTTTTTTTTTTTTTGGTACTGAGGATTGAACCCAGGGGCACTCGACCACTGAGCCACATCCCCAGCCCTATTTTGTATTTTCTTTAGAGACAGGGTCTCACTGAGTTGCTTAGGGCCTCGATAAGTTGCTGAGGCTGGCTTTGAACTCACGATCCTCCTGCCTCAGCCTCCCAAGTGCTGGGATTACAGGCGTGCGCCACCATGCCCGGCTAAAATCTCCAGTTCTAATTGCAGATTTATTAAATCTGCAGTTAGATTTCTCAAATTTGCAGTTTTTAGAATTTTTGTTTTATATGTTTTAAAGATGTATTTTTAGGTACTATGAATATGTTGAGAATTTTCATAGTTTTGATCAGTGAATTTTTCTTCTAATTATCATTCAGTGTGTCTCTTTGTCTATAACAATACTTTCCCCCTTAAAATTTCTGGTAACATATTAATTTAATTTAGTTATAATAGTTTTCCTTAGCTAAATATTTGGTTGATATGGTTTCTTCCATTTCTTTTCTTCATACTTTTATAAATCCTTATAGCTTGTTTAGCTGTCTTGTTAAAGCACATTGAGAAAGTTTAAAAATGAAGTTAACTTACATTTGCTGTCATTACTGAAATATTTAGATTTATTTCTAAGATTTTATTTTGTGCTTTTATTTGTTAAATCTTTTATGCTTATTTAAAATTTTTTCTTTAATGCTTCCATTGGCTTATGTGAGACTTCTTTATTCCACTTATCCCTTTATTAACTTTAAAATTTCCATATTGTATCTAATCCTTACAAGCATTTCCTTGAATTACTAATATTTGTATTTAACATAATACAATCCAAAATTAACCAGTTGTTTAACAAATCAAGGTTGTTAAAAGACTTTAGTGCTTATAGAAGTGTTTCCTTCTCACTCCTCCACATGGTCCATTTCTTTATCTCCTTGCTGAATTCTGTAGTTTGCTAAAACTTTTCTTCCTGTTTTCTAATTTTCCCTTTTTTTTTTTTTTTTAACATCTCCTGATTCATGTTCTTGATGGCTAGTCTTCTCATGTATTTTGTGACTTTGGACAATGAGTTTATCTTATTTGGGCTGTTATTAAGTGCCCAAGTGGGTAAAACTTCATGATAATTTATCAACATGGAGTTTTTGAACACAAAGGTGATATACATTTAGAACCCAGTCTCATCTGCAGACTCATTTGATTCTCATGTGAGATTGTTTTTCCCCTCCAGATACCAACAAGCATCCATGCAATCTTTGTTTTGGTAGATGAAATTTTTTTTCTGGTTATTTATTGTCTCATTTATGCAACAATATTTATTGCATATTAATCTTGTAGTACACAATGTGCTAGCTGCTAGCTGCTTTCAATACAAAGATATATCTAACAGATCTCAAGAGTCTAAGTGTGCATAAGAGCTCAGCTGGTTACTTAGATATTACAGTAGCAAAAGTGTACAGGCATCTGTATCTCAAGGCATAGTATCTCTTCAAGAATTAATTATTAGGCTCTGTCTGTATCAGGGCCTGCAGACTGTACTTCCTTGTTCAAACTCCTGAACAAGAGAGTTTTGTTTGTATGTTTTTAACTTTTCAAAGTGGAAGGAATGAAAAATTGGCATGGTCTATCTATGATGTTCATTTCAGGCCTTTGAAAAGTGCCTCAGTGCAACCTGACCTGGAATAATGACCTTTCTCCTACTTCAGAGGACTGCCATAATGCAGTTTCTATTTAGGCTGCAGAGAATATAAAAAAAGTGGAATAGAGATATTAGAGGCTTACTCTTCACCAGAAATGGTTATATGGGTAAATGCCACAAAAGATGCTAATCATCACCTTTCATTATAGCTACTAGTTTATCCATCTGTATTAAACTAGTAATGAAAGAGACTTACAAGGATGCCTTCAACTGTAATAATAAAGTCAGTCTCTCACAGCTACTTCCTATGTCCACGTGTTTTTATGGCTACTTTTCCAGCTATCCATCTCCACATTCCAGTCACATGTTATTTTTAGATGTTGATTAACCTCATTCATTTATCCTGATTTCTAATTGCAGACATCATTTGCTTCTTTCCTGGAGCACAAATTCATTTTTAGCATAAGAACCATTTCTGTTGAATTGGTTCACTAATATTTTTTCAATTTAATGTGACATTCACCATCATTAATTTTTCAAACCATCTA
The DNA here is from genome assembly GCA_020662805.1 of Glaucomys volans. Classification (NCBI taxonomy): domain Eukaryota; kingdom Metazoa; phylum Chordata; class Mammalia; order Rodentia; family Sciuridae; genus Glaucomys; species Glaucomys volans. The sequence goes on along the minus strand of JAJEJO010000612.1, from coordinate 324,534 downwards.
TTTAATCAAGTCTCTCATGTAAGAGGCACTGATCTAGGTACCACGAATACAGCACTGAGCAAAATGGGCAAAACCTCTGTTCTCAGAGATTCAGTCTAGTAGAGGAGACAAACAATAATCAAATAAAAATAAGTCAATTTATATGATAAATTAATTTAAGTGCTAAGAGGAAACGGAAACTGAGAAAGTCTGCACCTGTTTCTCATGACCTTCAGTTTACTTCTTCATATTTAGATGTTCTTTGGATTAGTTCACCCCATCTAACCTGATCAGATAGTCATCACTGTGCTGTGCTATGCTAATGAGAAAGATTGGTAGATCTCTATCCTGGTGGAACACAAACTTTTGTGCAATGAGATAATCATGAAAATGCATGATCATAAATTTTGATAAAATTTATGAAGGAAAAATAGTTAATAAAGTACCCGGCACAGGATCTGGACTTAGTTCAGAAGGTTAGAAAACAATTTCTTGAAGAAGAATGTTTGATCTGCAATTTGAGGGATGTATAAGTGTTAAGTGGATAAAGCAGGTGGGAAGAACAGGAAGAGTTTCAAAGACCTAAGGACAGTAACTGTTCAGGTCGTAGGTGGAATGAGGGCTGGAGTCCTGTTCAACACAGGATGAGGCTGGAGAACTGGACAGGACCATATAAAAGTGCAAATGATCTGATTTAAAAATACATCTTAGAGGAAACTGGAAAACACTGAAGAAAATTAAGAAGGAAAAGAGAGACAATCAGATTATAGTTTTAAATGAGTCCGGCAGCACTGTAGGGAATGGATTAGAGAGGGGCAAGTGCTTAATGCAGGGACATCAGCGAGGGGCAGGAGCATTATGATTGTGTAGGTGCAGGTTGGGTATCTTCAACTAAGGTGATGTTTAAGAGGGAGCAGGAGGGGGAGGCATGTGCCATTTATCCAGGAGGTAATGGTGGATTGATGAATGCAGGGATAAATGTGTGGTGTCGAGGACTAATTGATGCTCATCTAGAGTAGTCCCACAGTTTGCAGGGAGAAATGAAAATGGGTGCAAAGAATTGAGGTGTTTTGGTGACAGCTAAATAGAGATATAGAATCTGAACTAGAAATACAAATTGGGAGTCATCAACTGTGCAATAAAATACATATATTTTTCAACATAGATGCGAACATCCCTATCCTGAAATGGATTCCCATATCCTGTCTTCCTCCATAGAACAGACTTTTTATTCAGGGATGGACAAAAAGGATGAATCCTTAGGAATAAGTGACTGTCATTTCCTTCTTACTTACTTTTTAAAAAACTTCTTCCTGAGTAATAATAAGACCAAAAACATATTGCATAATTTTCAACAAAATTATGTTAAATATAGAGAATTTAAACTACATGAGCCCATGGGTGATTTACATAGACTAGGCAATCAATCCACACTTGTTGTTTGACAAATTAACACAAAGTATTGCTAAATCACTTTCTTAATGAGAGCATATGCTTGGGTTTGCTTTAAAAAAACACAACTGTGACTATAAATACTTCTGTGCTTCCCTCTAAGAAGACAAGTGAAAACCCTTTCCACCCTGGGGGCTGGCTCTGTCAACACTAGCAATTCAGTGACCTGGCAAAGTTACAGTTTGTCACTCAGCCTTTGGTGGGCGGTGGGCTTTCTCAGCTAATAGAATTTGGCAAACACCAGGTGTTTTATGAGAGAGGCAATGTGGAAAGAACTCTGTAATTTTTCAATTTTGCCAATGCTTTTAACCATTCACCTTCCCACATACTTTGTTTCAGGCAAATTAATTTACTAATATCTTATATTTTCCATGTCTTTTTCCATTCCCTCTAGGGACCAACGACTTGGCATAAACTCCAGCCCTAATAGCCTCATGGAATAAGGAGTCATGTGGAGCAACCCGAAACAGACATGATTTAAGAGGCAAGTTCAAATTGTTATTAAGGGAGAGGATGGAGAGAGAGAACCAGAAGGACAATAGTGCGACCTGGATCTGAGGGTGGACTATGACGCTGTAGATGGGAAGTCAAAAATTGAGATCAACAATCAGTCTGAGCCCAGAGCAAGGATATCAGAAAGTGGAAAACTTCCAGAAGTTATCGCAGTGCACAAGCATGTCTGGAGTTTATTCCAGAGCTGCTGGAAGGTGGCAGGTAGTGTTTAAGGATTCAGGATCGTCTCAGACACTGGGTCCCTATGCTTCATATCACTCCATCCTTTTGAAATGCTTTCTGTTTCCTTTGCCCACCTGAATCCTTCTGTTTTCTGTGACTCAGCTCAAGTTCTATTTCTTGTGAGACTACTGATAAAGATTTGATTGTACTTAAAACAATTTGGATAAACACATGCTTCCTAATAAAAAAGCCAAGTCATTTTAGTTTGTTAGTTCTTGGAGGCAACTTTTGCAGCCTTTTATGGGTCTTTCCCAGTAATTTTAGAGACTTTAAAAAACATTTTTGCTTCTGAAAAACTCCTACTTGTTTTTTAGAAAATAATTATTTAAGATGCTTTAGTAATATTTTTAAATTTAATGTATCACATGTTCATTGCCTGTGAACCTACCTGAGGTCAGGGATCATAATTTACTTGCATAGCTTCATAAGGCTAGTAATAATAATAGTTACTACTTTTCAAGTGCTCATTATATTCCAGATACTTCACTTATCTAGTCCTGATTTTTCAAGGAAACTCTTCCAGGTGTGGGTGCTATTGCCATTTCAGGAATAGAAAGCTGAATTTGTTCAGAGATAGAACTAGTAAATTCTGGGATGGCAATCAGAACTCTAATCTGTGCTCTTTCCTTATTCCAGGATACCTTAAAGTCATTGGTTTGATTAATCTGATTGTTGGTTATGTGGTTTATGACTTTTATCTCCTGGAGCTTCTGTGATCATCTCCAGAACATAGGAGCCAGAGAGAGAGAGAGAGAGAGAGAGAGAGAGAATGCACCCCCTGCAAAAGGCAAATATTTTGTGTCTTCTATTTCACAAGGGAGGAAAGCCCTAGTTTCTTTCTTCGCTTTTATTTTTATCTGTCTTCCCCATTTCCTTTATTGTTCTTGGTTTTGTTCATAAACCTGGTTTATAAATTTTATTTTCTTATATTATACTTCAATCCTTCCTCTTACCTCCATGATATAATTTTCCATCAGTAAACAGTTGGTCAAACCTACACTTAAAACTTCTCTGACGATTCCTTAGGTAACTAGCTAAATTCCAAAAATTAACTTGTCTAGAGGAAGCTGATTTGTATGGTTTTCCTTGAGGTCAAGGATCACAGGTTCATAAGGCTAGTAATAATAATAGTAGTTGTTATTTATCCAGTGCTCATTATATTCCAGATACTTCACCTTTCTAGTTCTGATTTTTGCAGAAACTCTTCCAGGTGTGGGTGATGTTACCATTTTAGGCTTAGAAAGCCCATGCACATTCCCAATATGTGTCACATGCTTTTTAAAAAAATAGACAAATGCATAAATTAATAGTGATAAGAAGGCACGATGAGTGCTGTATTAACAAGGTGTTTTACCATGTGCTTGGGAGCTCAGAGGCCTGAGGGAAACTCCAGAGAGACTCACTTGTGGGGCCCTTGATGGCAGATGAGTGGCTGCCAGCTAGGGAAGGAAGGGAGGATATTCTAGATAGAATGAACAGCTCGTACCTAAGCACACACCAGAAAAAAAAAAAAAGGAAAAGGAAAAACAAAGAAATCTTGTGCGTGCACTCTGACCACTTTGGGATCCTCCCCAAGTATAATAATTGATGCTTCCTCTGTGCCATATACTTAATCTGGGCTATTTCATTAAAACCTCTCAATAAACTACAGGGTTAATTCTGTCATTATTCCCATTTTACATTGCAGAAACTGAGGCACATTGAAATTAGGAAATTTGTGAATATTTGCAGTTAGTGAATAGAAGAATCGGGCTGTCTGACCTCAGAGTTCCCATGCCTAACTACCGTGCCATGCTGCTTTCCACACACTGTGCCCCATGCTTGTTGGAGAACAAGAGACAGTTATTAATCTATGTATTTGTGGGTGTCACTTGTGTGCTTCCCTAAGCAGAAGCTTCTATGTTTTAATAGCACTTCACAGAATCCCCTAAGGAGAAAAGGGAAAGGCAAACCCAAAAGGAAAGGAAAACCCTGAAAGGTGGAAGGATGAGGGCTCAAAACAAACTTGATTCTGGATTTAGTTACAGTACTGGAGACCTTGTTGGGACAGGAAGTGATAAGGCCACTGTCCTTAATTAAAACCAGGACAGTGAGTGCCAAGAACCATGGAATGCAGGGCTCAGACAGAAATGTGTCTTGTTCCCTAGGATTTGTGTGCCAACTTCTATAGAAGGAGGATGAAAGGTCTTACCAAGGTTCAGGTAATTATTTTTAGGTCACATTCCACTTATGATACTGTTAGCTGCCTTTAAGAATTTTCTTGTATTCTTGGCATTATTATTCACAAAGGGGTCAGTTGTTGTACATAGATCTGGACAAATAATCACATGTTGGAGCCCCAGATTCCAAGGGCTTTTGGAGCAGATTTGTGTGAAAAGGAAGTAAGAAGGAGGATGTTTATTTTTAATAAAGAGACCCTGCCCTAACTTCCTGACCAAAAACCAGTCTAGACTTGTGTTTTTTTTTTTTTTCCATTTTACACAATGTCCGCAACAACAGAATAAATTTATTAAAACCAAACAAACTGGGGGTTGTGTTCTGGCACAGAAAGTCAGACAGAAATAGGCTCAACTGCTTTGGAGTTGAGACTAGTGACTGATTTACAATCCAGTAGTAGATTAAAGCTGCATTGGCCTTAACTGAACCAAGGTTATTTTCATTATGAGTAGACAATAGAGAGGCAAAATGTCTGGGCTGCTGCCTGGGGCATGAACTCATCAATTCATCAATTCTGCCCTCCTTCTCTTTTGATTTTCAAAACCCAAAACGTTAAATTAGAAAGAATCTTTACAGTCATTTCCCCATAACCCTATTTTATGTGTAGGAAACTGAGTCTCAGAGAACTTAGATACCCTCTGCTCCCCATTCATAGCGTTGAATTAGAACAGGGTACCACTAAGTTACTAGACAGTACCCAGGAGTGGGGTAGATTCGGTTTTGACTCTGCTGCCTGGGAAAGTAAGTGCTGGAACAATTCCATTTGCACACACTGGAGCACAGCTTCAGGGAGCCAACTCTCTATTAACTGGTAGGCTGTGTTTGGGGATTATTTCGTTTCTCTCCTCTTTCTTTAGCCTCTTTAGGCTGCTTTTCTGAGTCTTCAGCATCTAGACACAAGTGGGTGTGTCTATGGAGACCTTGTTCAAAGGAGTTTCTGAGCTCAGGCCAAAGTCAATGTGTATTTTTACATTTCAGAATGCTTTCTACTCTTCAGACCATTTTATTCCTACTATATGCATGTGAGGAGAGATAAAGTTAATTTTAACTTTATTTCACATGTCAGAAAAATGAGACACGGTGATGTTCACAGATGACATTGAGTTTAATGGGAAAGTGGGATTAGAATCCAAACAATTCCTGTCTCATTCTCCTTCTTTGCTCTAGGCCAGGCCCTCCCACCAATCCCCTCTATTAATATGAATTACAGAATTTGTACAATAAATGAATACTGAAAGGTTTATGTGCTTCTACTTTCAAGTTTACAAAAGATGTTCCTAGTTTATTTGCTTCAGCTTTGGAGCCAGTTTGGAAGAGATATGCAGCACTTGGAACATAACAGCTGGTCTTGTCTGGACTCTGATATTTTTAAATTTTACTCTGTGTGCCTTAAGAGACAAATCCTTTCCTGGGCCTTTGTGTGATGAAATGTATGCCATCCCATATCTACATGTAGAAAAATGAAACTAGGCCCCTATCTTTTACCAGATAAATATCAACTATAAATGAATTAAAGATTGAAATGTAAGACATGAAACTATGAAACTAGTTGAAGAAAACATTTGTGAAAATGCTTCAGGACATTGGTCTGGACTAGTTTTTGGATATGACTCTAAAAGCATAAACAACAAAAGAAAAAATTGACAAATGGAATTACATCAAACTAAAAAGCTTTTGTACAGTGAAGTAACCAATTAACAGAATCAAGAGATGACGGACAGAACAACACAAAAACATTTGGAAAGTATCCATCTGCCAAGGGATTGATATCCAGAATTCATAAGAAATTTAAATAACTCAATAGGGAAAAAAAACTGAAAAATCCAGTTAAAAATGGGTTAAAGACTTGAATAGACATTTATCAAAAGAAGAAATATAAATAGCCAACAGATTTATATTTAAAAATATGCTCAACACCACTAACCATCAGGGAAATGCAAACAGAACCACAAAGAGATACCACCTCTCCCTGGTTAGAATGGCTTTTATCAAAAGCACAAGCAAACAAAAAATAAGTGCTGTCAAGACGCAGAGAAAAGGGGGCTCTCACACACTGTTGGTGCCAATGCATAGGAGTACAGTCATCATGGAAAACGGTATGGAGTTTTCCTGAAAAACTAAAACTAGAACTACTGCACAATCCAGAAATCCCAGTCCTGGGTGTATACCTAAAGGAAATGAAATCAGCGTGTCAAAAAGATCCTTCACTCCCGTGGTCAGTCAGCATGACTGGGAATAGTACAGCCTAAACGTCCATCAGTTGATGAACAGATGAAGAAAATGTGGTATATATACATAGTGGAATACTATTCAGCCACAAAAAGGTAAATTCCTGTATTTGTGACAGTAATGACAGACCAGGAGGACATGTTAAGTGAAATAAGCTCTAGAATCTAAAAATGTTGATCTCATAGAGAAGGGAGTTCAAATTATTATCAAGGGAGGAATGCTTAATGGTTATCATGGATTTCCTGATTCATTCATTGAAAGTGGAATAGTGGCCACCAGAGACTGAGAAGAGGAAGGGAAGCAGGACAGGGAGAGGCTGGTGAAGGGGTACAATCTACAGTTAGATAGGAGCTGGGAGTTCTGGTGTTCTTTAGCACAGTATGATAAATATTTTTAACAATAATATGTTATATATTTCAAAATAGCTAACATATAGGATTGTGAATGTATTTACCATCAATAAATAATTTAGGTTTAATATTACAAATAGGTTGATTACATGGATTTGAACATTATACAGTACATACATGAATCAAAGCATCATGTTGTGACCCATACATGTGTACGCTTATTGTGTCAACAAAAAGTTACTCCACCTCTGACTTCTAAAGCACAATCATTTTCCTGTGGCAAATTATGAAAATTTAGATGTCTTAAATAAGCAAAACCTGTGGTAGTCCTTTAAGAACTGAGCAGAGAAATAACTCTGATGGGAGCAATTCCTGCTTAGAGAAGTGACTCCATTCTTAGGAAATTTCTCCATTCACTTGAAATTTCTTCATTTTTATGTAGGTGTGACCACTTTGCTCCCATCCTAGAGTCTCAATTTCTCTATAGAAAAAAATACCCTTTTTATCTTGAAGAATTTCTGCTATCTGTTAATGTAAGGGTGTGTCCCTTACAGAAACATGGCCAGGAATTTGTAAAAGAGCATGAGAATTTAATATTAGCTCCACAAACAAAGCACCCTTTGCTGTGGTTTGGGTTCTATTCTGGTTCTGGTGACTAAGAACTGTAACTAATTTATGGCCTCTTCCAAATATGTCCCTTTTGAAATTCTGCTTGATGGTTATCACAGATTTCCTCATTCATTCATTAAAGTACAAAGTACTTTAAAGTTTAATCCTAAAATTCTTCTCTCTTTAGAAGTTGAAAGCATTGTGCTTAAAGCTGGACATTTGGAGAGCCATGTGGAAATTGTGTTTTGTGACTTGAGCTTTCTGGAAGTGGCTAATGCTAAGATACTAAGTTGTAATTGGAATCACACAGTTTGGGAGATGGTGAATTTCTTTTCAAAGAAACTGTCTCCGAGGAACTTGAATATTCTGTAGTTTGGCAAATGGGAAAATGAGATGGTGGAAAAACTAGAGGGTCATAGGCTGATGGTAGTTCTCAAACTATAGCTTTAGTTAATTGCCATTTTAACACTTGGTCTGGCTTCCATCATTCCATCCGGACTTAACCTTTCTGGCTGCCATTCTTTTCCAAACACCAGTTGGACTCAACAGAGCAACGATTCTCTGGTCTTTTAACTCTCACCTTATAAATCAATATCCCATTATTGATCACTACTATTCTTGCATTTCACAATGATGAAAATACCTTACCACAAACCATCCTGCCCTTCCATGAATGCTGAACATTTCTACTTGTTGATTGACAGCCTCTTTCCACTCTATCTCTGGTATATCATTAGTGGTGTTAGGGGGAAAGAGCTTGTGGAGTGAAGAGAGTGAGTCAATCCGAAAGGAATTAGATCACAAGTGATTATTTCTCATTTTCACTTTGTGACATGTTTTCCAAAGTGTGTTAGTGTGAAGGTTATGTGAATCACCAAGGAGTACCCCTTGGGACTAGTATGATTCTGATGATCATGTTGTAAATGGTGGAGATTACGAGACAAGGCAGACTTTCAATGGTTTTGAGGTGTATCTATTTCCCTCCAATATTTCCTTTCCTGACCATTACTTTTTTGTGATCAGCCCTGATATTATCACTCAACTTGTCTGCAACATGTCACTACATGGAGCAACATCCTAGGAAGAGGCGGAGATAAAGAAGACAGAGATCATGAGTTTGCAGGAAAGCAACAAAGGATGGGCCACAGAATGGGTAATTATTAGCAAGGAGAAGGACATACCAGATGGGGTGAGGAGCCAGAAGTGGAATCAGGAAGATAAGATACTAGTGACTGTAGACATACAGGGAAGAGATATTTAACAAAAAATGTGATAGGCTCCAAGACTCTTAGTTTGTACAAATGAACATTATGGTCAGAATTTAGAGGTAAACCTATCATCAGTTTTTGCGAACTCACAATTTACTAATCAAGTCTTTGCCTTCCCTTTATTAAGTAAATGTTATCATCATGGATATATTTGAATATTTACTAAGTACTTTAGAAATTCAGACCATTCTTCAGATTCCCAGTGAGTTTTGTATTTGTCCTGTACTGGGGAATCAGAAGCCTGGGAAGGAAAAGGAGTGAAGTCAACATTAGACTCTCTGGGACTTGTTCTGTTCCCTGATGCATCTTCATCTTTGGTAGATAACTCAATAAAATGCTTGATGAAGGGGTGAGTGTGAGAATGAATACTCTTGTATTGCTTTGGGAAGTCTGCTCTAATTATGTTTGTGAAGACAACGGAGATACATGTTCTCCTCTAACTCCAACCGAGTGAGGGTGCTACCTATCACACACACACACACACACACACACACACACCCAAAAAAACCAAAACAAAACTTCATCCTTTCCTCATTCTTTTGCATAACATAGGTGCAGTGATTATGGTAGTTTGAAAGAAAACAATGCTCTAGGCTTGTGCTGAGCCTCACAGATTACTCCCTATCTCTTTAGGACAGAAACCTTCTTCCCCCACCTGCTGGGCATGTTGGCAGCTGACCACTCTTAGCTGAGTTTCACCCACCCACCTCCAACCTGGAGATTAGTCTCTGCTGAAGTGAGCCATCTTGCCATCCCACATGCCCCTTTTCTGTTTGTATCCCTCAACAAATGATCAATGCTTGGTATAGGCTTAAAGACCTATCCTTATTCTCTAAGTTAGGACAACTTCTTAAGGACATCTCAGCCCATCATTATTGTGATATTGACATGGTCCAACTTTTTCTTCTGCCAAATTTTACTTCTTTCATTTTCCTACAGGTCCCAAGAGCACCCCCCTGTAGACTTCCTATAAAGGAATTTAGTCCCATGTTCTTTTTCCTGGGAAACGTGACCTATAATACAATGTGCTGATTTTTTTTTTTTAATTCTTCACCACAGTTTGAATTATGTCAAATATGTTCTAGATTTTCTTCCTAAACCTAGGCTAACTCTATGTTACCATATTAAGACCAGTATGTCTAATGTAGGAATTGAATCCTGCTATTAAGACTTAGTATGATATTTTGGACAGTTAAACATTAAAGTTTAAATTCCACACAACTTTTTATAACCCATAGAAGCAGCTTATTCTCCCTGACCCTTCCCTTACCCACACTCTCCTGATGACTCAGCTTTTTCATTGTCAAACCCACAAAAACAGGACCTCAGGTTCCAGAACAAGAAGAAAAAAGTGACCTATTTCATGAATGATTTGAATAAGGGTAAAGTTGTCTCAAATTTATATGTGATTTTATAATCTACTTGTTTCTTTATTTCTAAAGGACCTTTTTTCCAAAGGTTTAAAACTCAAAAGATGTTGCTAAACTCCACCTTTTTTCTATTCTCAGGTCTCTCCATGTAAAGGTTCTGCAATTAGGAGCCATGGGTCAGATTCATGCCACTTCCTGTTTTATTTTTCTTTGCTTAGAAAACAAGATATTTTTAGAAAGGTGAAATAATTAGGGCTGGTTCCAAATTCAATTGAGAAATAAGGTTTGTCCATGATGAGCCTCTTCTCTTTTGTGGTGGACTTTCCATTGTGGCTTCTCCTCCCACAGCTCTGGGGCCTCCTCAGCCCATTGCCAGTGTCTTGCCCACTCCATCCCACAGTATCCTCTCCTCCTTTATCCAGATTTCTCTGTTCTGCTGCTCCCTGTCCATGGCCCAGTCTAGTGGCTTCTATGTTCCCCTGCAATAGAAAGTTCTCTTGGCTCATCACCAAAGGCCAAGTTTACTCTGCTCTTAGGAGGAAATATTGCCTGACACACCCCTAGTTGGTTAATAAATGTTTAAATGGATGAATGAGTATATGAATCAGTGAATGCTTTCTCATGACCCACTGCTCAGCACCCAGTCCTACCTACCATCCTCCCAAGACATGTGTATTAACTGAGGCCTGATGAAGTCGGCCTTCCGTTGTAGCATGACCCAACTAGGCAAGTTGGGAGAAGAACCCTCTGACAAGTGGTTGCTAATTGTATTAACTGTATTTCTTGATACTTTCACATTTGGGGCCTTGCTGACCTTGGAGAGACCTTTGCCTTCCTAGAGTTAATGACTTATCTGTTAGCACACCTTTCATATACAAACCAGCCAATCTAGAGTCCTTACCCTGACCACCTCCCTTATAGTACCCTCCGGGCTCTCACACTAGGGGCCACTCACTATCTACCTGCCCTAATCATCCATGGAGGGGTTCCAGGCAACTAAGGACAGCTCCTATATCTGAGAGCCACGGAAAACTATTCAGACCTGCCAGTCCTCAGTGTCTTATCTTTCCCTGCCCACATCTTTCCATGGAAACCACAAGGAGGCTTTGGCCAACATTTCGTGCTTGCTCCCTCTACCTCCTGATGCACCCTGGTGCTTCCCAAGCCCAGGGAACATGCTCCTTCCTTGGGAACTGTGGGTAACAAATGATCTTTTCAGTGGTAATTGTTTCTTGATCCATAGGCCTCCCTATACCTGAGTAATTATAAAAGCTACATTTTAAAACAGTCATCTCAAATAATTTTCCAGTCTAGCTAGGAGCCCCCACCCTGCCCCTGCCCACGAGGTAATTCATTTAAGAAAAATCCAGAAGGCATCCTCTCCTTTTCTGTAAATTCTGACAATTGGAGAAATGTCAAACAGGGAAGGCAATGAAGTATTAATTTTTTAATTAATTAATTTTTTAAAACACTAATAACCAAACTCTCCTTTATATGTGTCCTCACCTTAGGCTGGCTCTCATAAAATCTGATGAATTATTGTATTATATTTGAATTGAAGTTCAAAATAGTTTTCCCAAGATTCCAGAAGATGCGAAACTCAAACCCAAACTTTGCTGTCTTTGCTCTGAGTCCTGCCCCACTTGCACGCCTTCCTTCTATCACAGTCTTCCAAATCTTCTAGTCTTTTTGCAAGTTTTATTGCAGATCACTACTTCTTTCGTACTGTAAAACAAAAAAGCAGCCGCCTTGACAGTGAGAGTCAAGGAGTGATTTCACAATGAAAAGCGGCTGAGATGTATCCAGATTTTCCAATAGTATAGCCTGGGGGGAAGTAATATAGTCTCTAGAAGAAGTTGCCCAAAGACAGAGAAGGGGCTAGAAATTGCAGAAGTTTATAATAGTAGGTCAGATTCTTAGTGAATGGATGAGAACCTTTAGAAATCCCTTATTTTTAAAGAAGTTCCATTCGTTGGGCATGAGTTTCCAGATCTTCAAAGAACTGTATTGGCTATGAAAATTGGAGAAAACAAGTGGCAGTTTTGGATAACCACAAACTGACAAGGAATAATTCAATTAAATACTTTAAACATGCACATACATACATATATATATAATAAAAGAATATATAATAAAATTGCTATTGAATGTCATCAAGTAGCAAAATATACTGTAAAGGTGTTACGACCTATATGTCCAGGGTTGACTATAGGTATGGGGGCATTTCAAGTAAACTCATTGAAAGCTTACCTATCAAGCAAAACATAGTTCATGGGTCCTATTGAAGTTTGGGATCTGAGCAATTTAGGCAAAAAAGAGGGAAAGTTGGGAAAGAGGGAGGAGAGAAAAGCAATTAATTGAATCAAATATCTTGAAAATGTTAAAAAATGATAAAAAAAAAAGTTGGATTTGTGAGTACAGTTAAAAGGAGACTGGATAAGAGGGCTTAAGAATGGGACTGTCAGCCATTAAGAATTTCCCTGGAGCCAGGCTTGGTGGCGCACGCCTACAATCCAAAGGACTTGGGAGGCTGAGTCAGGAGGATTGCGAGTTCAAAGCCAGCCTCAGCAACTTAGCGAGGCCCTAAGCAACTCAGTGAGACCCTGTCTATAAATAAAATACAAAATAGGGCTGGGGATGTGGCTCAGTGGCAGAGTGTCCCTGAGTTCAATCCCTGTTACCCCCAAAATAAAAAAAAAAAAAAAACCCAAAATTTCCATGGAGATGACAAAAAGAACAGCTTGCCTGGTGGAGGACATCCCCTGGGGTATCAGGAAGAACTTCTGACTGTAAATGTCAAGACTCTGGCTCCAAGGACGAAGGTAGCCCTCTGGGATGTGCCTGTCCTAGGACTGTTTTTCAGCTTCCAGTAAGGGGCCATTGGGGCGATTTCCTGCAGCCCTGGGATGGAAGGATGACCCCTCAGAGCCCTTGGCTCTCGGGTTGCTGAGGCATGCCATCCTCTGCACTCACAAGCCGCAGCCAGCTGCTGACTCCCCACCCAGGGGCTGTGGAGTTTTCCCCACAGAAAGGAACAACCAAGCCTTTCACTCCCAGTGCCTCGCTTGGACTAGTCTGTAGGTGTACATCTGTGGTTTTCAGCTCTTCAGCACTTGGGCACTTTTCTGCAGAGCCTAGGGCCTCCTGGGAACAATGTAGCATCTGTGTTTTGACAGTAACAGCCTGTGGGCCAGAGACACTTAGCCAAATTCTCCCTCTGCCTCGGGAGCTGGACTGCACACCTCACCTGCAGTGAGCTCCAGCCCAGCACCAAGTGCCCCCTTTTCTCTCCCCTGTTCCCCAACACTTCACCTAATTGACTTCCTAGCTCCTTTCCCACATTTGTACCAGTTCTCACCAGGATGGTCTCTGCCCACCACCCATCCCACACACAGAGTGAATAACAACACGCATGTGGCTTATGTCCTGCTGCTAACCCTTGAGCACTGAAGGGTGAGGGACACACTGCTTAGCTGGGCAGCTGGGTGTTTACAAAAGGTTCGGCTGCAAAGAGATGCCAGTCTTCTCCTATAACATTATCGCCTTTATTCATTATACAGGTTGTTGATTTTCATGGGGAATTGGGGATGCTAAACAGGCATGGTTTTTACATGGTCTGTTTATGCTGCATTCAGAAACTTGGGGACATCATTTAACTTCTGGCAAAAACACAATTTCAGAAGGGTGCTTAAAACCATCTTTTGTTCTTGGCCCTGAGTCAGAGGGACAGGCACTTATTAAGGAAGGTAGAGTTTTAATCCTTAGACAATCTCCAAAGAGCAGAGACGATGCTGTGTGAATCACATGAAGTAGGCAAATTCAGTATTAATGACACATGGAAACAATCTCTCCAGGAATGGCTCTTCTTCATATAGGTGTCAGAGAATTTCTAAAGCCTTCCATCATAGGTGGGTCTACACAGTATGAATGCATACTAGAAAATTAGGTGGGTAGTCAGAGAATATAGGGAATTTAAAAGAAAGAAGAAAAGTCAATGCGATTTTAAGGAACAAAATGGAGTGTCCCCCACCCTCTCTCTGTACGTGTGTGGGCGGAAGGCCTGGTGAACGTGTTCTTTGGTGTCTCCTAGGTTTGAATGGCCTGTTCTTATTCAGCATAAAGTATGTGGTAGTCAGCGGAAGTACCAGAGAGAAGTCAGAGTTCCACTTTCGGAGTCTTTTCTTCTGATTTACGATTTTCTCTCTGAAAAACATCATATCACTGAAATTTAATTTGGAGTTAATTTTTGCTTTAAGCTTAGAAAACTAGGCCATTTTGATTACTTTGGGAAATGCTAAATCATTTTCAATTTTTAATCTCATGAGCTCTTTTATATGGATTTTGATTCATTTCCCATTGATACCTTAGGCAAAATGGCAAAATTCCAAATTCAGCTCCTTTGAATATGCAATACCTTTCCAAAAATATTTTCTAGTTCTACTCCCATAACTATTTGCCCATAAGCATCCTGATTTAGACCATCACATCCTCATATTCATTTGCTCTTAATCAGATCCAGTAGAGCCCAAAGAATTCTTATTCAACAAGCTATAAAAGGGACATAGGGAGACAATGCAAATTGCTTTACCTGTACCCTCACACTTACCAACAATTTCCCTTCCAGAAATCCATCACAAAAGTTTTGCACGTGCTCTACTGTAACTTCGCTTATAGGCAGTGTATCCCACTGATCGTCCAGAGTTCGATAAATTGCCAAAGCTGGCAGTTGAGATTCCTTTAGTTTGAAAAATGATATCACATTTCCATTTTCCTTTATGCCACTGTCCACCAGAACAAAGAGAATCTGCAGTTGAAGAAGTTTGAAAGAAAAAGGTCTGAGGTCCTGGGGATAAATAAGATTCTTTGTGAATCTATTTTTTTTTTAAGTTTTTCTAGTTGTAAATGGACACAATAACTTTAATTAATTTATTTTTTAATGTGGTGCCAAGGATCAGACTCAGTGCCTCACAAGTGCTAGGCAAGTGCTCTAGCACTGAGCCACAACCACAGCCCCAAGAGATTCTTTGTCATTATTGCAGTTTACACTGAAAAAATTTATGGTCTGTGTCACATAAATTAAATCTCAATTGAGTTAAAATAACTTTTTAGATTATTTTGTGTTGCTTTAGTATTTTATTCCTTTGGTCAAATTTTTAAAATTTTGAGCACATAGAATTGCAAGAGATTTTAGGGATTATCTAAGGACAGAAGTATAGCCTACTTGCTAAAAGCAGAAAGCAAGTTTTAAATTTTATCTCTGGTATATTTAGCTGTGTGGCTTTTGGCTTATTACTCAACCTCTCTGAGACTCATTTTCTTGTTGCAAAATGGCTTTTGTTGGGGAGGTAGAGATTAAACGAGGTGATGCATTTAATATTTTTAGTATAGCATTTGGCAGATAGTAAGTACTTCATAAATATTAACTACTTTGCAGTCACATTCCAAGACCTCCAGTGAAAGCCTGAAACCATGGATAGTACTGAAATCTAGATATGTTACATTTCTTCCTGTACACATATACTTATGATATAATAGCTACTTAAAAATAATTAACTAATTATATGCTACAATGAAAGTTATTTAAAGCTTATTGCTTATTTCTGAAAATTTCCATTCAAGATTTTCTGACCATGATTGACCATAGTGAAACTATGGTAAAGGGACTACTGTATAGGTCAAACCTTCTATCCAAGGTGGGAACCTTTCTAATATAGTGGAGGATCTCTCCATTCAGTCTCACTGAGGGCTTCCAGTGTTAGGGAGCCAATCATCAGAAAAGTAGCTTACTTTATTATCACTTGGTTGCTGTGGCTAGAAAGGTCTCTAACTGAGCAGACTTGAAGTAGTTAAGCTTTAGGGTTTGGGAGATATCAATCAGAACTTCATGAAGGAGAAAAGGGGAAGAAATAAATATTCGATGCCCATTGAGTAGGCACCAGGGGCTTGACAGGCATATATGAGGAGTAAATCTAAGGTCTGTCCCAAATCTGATGAGAGTATGGTGAGGGTAAGCAATGGGTGACTAGTAGGCGATTTTATTTTCTGGATCTTTATGTCTCTCAATGCAGGAAAAATATAAGTATATAAGGCTTTAAAATTATAAAACATAACATTTAATTTCAAAAAATGTTATTTCTTATGTCCCAACTCTTTTTCAATCTCTGAAACATGCTGGCTTTTCTTACTTATCTCTTCTTCCTAGCCCCACCTTCCTTCTGGTGGTGTTTATTCAAATGGCATCTCCCATTCCCAACTTACCTTTTTCTGGAAGAGCTGAGCTGCCTCCCTGAATCTGTGCATGTTCTCTGCATACTCTGGGGACGCTTTATTTATTAACAGGAGAAGATGAATGTCAATCCTGGTGTTAAATAGGCCCAACACAGACTGGCAAATGGGTTATAGTAGAAACAGAGAAAAGAAGGAGGGAGGGAGATTGGGAGGGAGGAAGGACATTAGTACAATCCAGTGAATAGGTAATACAAATACAATAGGCCTCCAAGATAGCTCTCAAAAATCTCCCCATCTGGTCTTCTCATGCATCAGTGTAGATCCTCCTTCCAACACTGAGCAGGTTGGACTGAGAAACCAAGAGCATATTGTAGAAATGATGGAATGTGACTTTGAGGTCATAAAAGTCATCATGGATTCTGCCTTGCACTTCCCAATGTCCCTCACTCTGGGGAAAGCCAGCCTGCATGGGGCACTGGAGCAGCCCTATGGACAGATTCACATGGTAGCAGTGGGGACCAACCTGCCAGCCACATGAGCGAGAGTCAAATCACCTAACCACGACACTCCCCGTTGGCATCCCAGATGTGGCATGAGATAATCCACATTTACTGTCTTAAGTTACTAAATTTTAGAGCGATCTATTACATGAAATTGACAATAAATATGCCATGAAACACGCCAGTCACTTTTTCTCAACTCCCTTTCGTGTTGCAAAAAAGACACTTAAAATGTGACTCTTGACTACAAATTATTTGAGCATACTTATTGAGTATTTATTATGTGCAAGGAATAGTCTTCAGCTTTTTTCACATAATAACTAATCAAATCCCTACAATTCCAGTATTTCAAGTAAGGAAATTGAGGTACAGATAGATTAAGTAGCTGCCAAAGTTACATAAATCATGGCCTGGGATTCATACCAGGCAGTTTGGTGCCAGAGTCCATGCTCTTGATCATGGAATGGGCTGGGTCATCTGACTGATGGCAAAACCCCATGCAAATCGATTTAACCCTAAGTTGGCAGGTCTAGTCCACCTCATGTCAATATGAAGGTGAACTCTACAGGGAACCAGAAGCATTGACCTTTTTTGCTGATTGGCAATTCCGCATGAAGTTGTCAATGACTTAGGGGACTGGGATGGCCAACTAGCTGGATAAGAAGCGGGGAGGAAGGGTGAACTGTGCTACTGGCTTCATTCATTTTGCTTTCCTAAAATTGTGCTTCAAGTCTATTTTGAACAAATCCCATTGCATTTTATCTCTCCTTCTAAATACAGAAATCACTGCTATAAAATCAGTTGTACATGATAAGAGATTGGCTTCAGGGGGTGAATATGTGGGCAATGAAGGCCCATTGAGTTTTTATCCTAAACACTTCTCCTTGGAGTTTAAGACAAGGTTCAAGATTCTTCATTTTGGAGAACAGATGATAAATAATTGACTCTTGTTTTACTTGATTCTTTTACTTAAATATGTGTGCATCCAACTTCCTAAAGCAGAGATGGAGGATAATTCTTGGCAAGAGTCAAGAAAAAAGAGTTGAGTCTATCCTGTCTTAGCAGAAAGGATTGGAAAGCAGAGGTTATTAGTTGAATCCTAATAGAAACAGCCTGATTTTTCTCCTTGAAGCCATCCATGTGTTAGTAAAAGTGCATGGCAGGCCAAGTGCATGGCTGTGATTTTCTGCCCAGAGGTTACTGGGGCAAACTTCTGCATCATCAGCAGAAGAGAAATAGCTGTAGGAGAATGGACAGTTTTCCAAATGAGAAAATTATTTTTTAAAAAGTGAGAAATAAAAGCCACAATAAAAATTGAATTTGTTTCTCTAAAGAAATTCCTTCCTGATTTCTTCTTGATGTTATTAGCCTACAGTAATGTTGAAATTTTAAAAAGATACATTCTTGCTATGTAAAGTGAGATCTGGACCAGGCCTGAGAACTCAGGCAGGCCAATCCTGCTGTGTCAGGACTCCAGCAGACTGGGGGAATTTGCCCAGGACTGTAACATCACCTTTTCGGGGCCCCTGTGCACCTCTGTTAGCTCAATAGATACATAATCTGAATGACCATGATCTAGGCAAAGAATATCTTCTTGATTATTGCTGCTGACACTCTGTGTGTGTGTGTGTGTGTGTGTGTGTGTGTGTGTGTGTGTATTTGGAATCTTGGGCAAAGTGGAAATGGAGTCTCCACCCTCTGAAGATGGTGTGAGAAGTGGATGTGATTTTAGTCAACAGGAAAAGGGGTGTTTCCTACTGTGCAGAGCAGTAGAAAAACCACAGAATGCAGTCACACAGACCCATCATGAAAATCAGGGGCAAGTGCAGAGGCTGTCTTTGAAGCTCAAGTTACTACCCGGAGGCTCTAGGAGCTTACTTAGTCTCTCTGAACTCCCACTTCCTGTATTATAAAATGGAAATAGACAAAATGAGTCAATGCATCACCAGCTAAGTGTTCCTTCTTAAATTATGTCTATTTTATTTATTCACCGTGTGACATTGGGTAATGTCACTTGGGTCTTGAATGTTCTCCCTTATAAAATGGGCATAATAGTTTCTTCCCTTTCACTTTAAACAATTGATTAAATGATTAAATGAGAACTAAGTGAGGATTACATGAGAAAATGAGTATGAAAGCGTTTTTAAAGTTCTGAACAAACATAATATGTGCATTAGGTATTGTTTTAGAGGATGCTGAGCATTTCTGAGCTGATGTTGATCACTAAAAATAAATACTCCATCACTCTATGATTTATGTTCAAGAGAGAAAAAGGCAGGACATGTATGATAATTCTATATGCTGTAGAGTGTGAGAAGGCTAGAAGATGATCGGGAGGGTAGACAGATGTTTTCCTTCAGTTTGCATGCAGCACGTGACACCCAGAGGAAGACAAACCTGGATACTGAGGCCCCTCAGAATTTAGGCACATACTAGCCAAAGGGTGGTTTGCACAGGGTACCAGGGCAGGAAATGTTACTGGTCCATAAGGAGGTACACACAAAAAATAGGTATAGATGTTTGAAATTTTTTTGTTGCTCTGACATGCAAATATGTGATCAGAAGGCTTTCTTTATTTATTTTTCTTTTTGAGACTTGATCTGGCTAAGTTGCCCAGACTGAGATCCTCCCTGCCTCAGCCTACTGAGCAGGTGGGATTACAGGTAGGTAACACCATGCCCAACTCATTGGCTTTATTTTTAAAAATTCATTTGCCTAATAACTCACTTTTATTGTATTGTATAAAAGTATGGGTCACCAGTGCTTTAGAGAAAAAAAATGGACCTTCTGTATGGATTGGAATCTAACTCAAGAAATGTGATCTACAATGTTGCTCAAGGCACAGTGTCAGCAAAACTCAGAAGGTTTTGAATCAGTCACCTTCACTTTGTATTTTGGCTTTCTTATTTGTGGTGTGATGGGCCAGTTAACTTTTCCGTCTCCCTTTCTCTTCCTATGATAGGGAAAAGTCCATCAGTCCCAAAAGGTTACAGTATGAATGTTAATATAAGCAACTGCTAAATTTTCAGTTAAGGATGGTTACTGGTCAAAAGAGCAGAACTTTTGGAGGAAAGGGTCTCTGCAGTGAAGACCAGTGCCCTCCTGACAAGAGGAGGGCCTCTGGGTCTGGCAGCAGGGATATTGTTTACCATCGGGTTGTACTCTGTCACCAAGCGAAGGCTGTTGGTCGCAATGAAACGGCTTAATCTGGTGGCATCCATGTTTTCAATGTCTTCACCCTCTATTTTTAGTTGTTCATTATCCACCTGGATAACACGAAAAAGGATCAAATTGCCACCATTTTATCTTCTTTTCAATAATTGATAAATATTCTTAGACCACTATGTGACAGGAACAAGTAAAGCTTCAAAGACAGAAAAGTGAGTCAGGAGTGTTCTCTGCCCTTGAAGGGCACGTTTGTCCTTTAAAGATTATTTTTATGTAATGCAATTACTGATACATTTGATTACTCGCTTTCCACTGGTTCTACCTGCTCCACATTCCATTTTTCTTCATTTCTGGTTCAATTTTGAATTAACTGAATACTTTAATTATACACTCCACCCCCACTTTTGGGCCTTTTTTTTTTTTTTTTTTTTTTTTGCTTAGAAGCCACACAAACTTTAATTATTTCCTTGGGGATCACTGGCATGCATTATAAAATGTGTGTTTTTAAACTTATTAAAATCTAATGCTAATTGGCAATTCTACCCTCATCTTGGACTTTAGAACATTCTCATATAGTTTCTTCTGACTCTCTTCCCTGATCTCACACTCAGACTTATAGATGATTGTGATGTGTTCTAATTCTAAATCTCACAAGACATCATTATTTTTATGTAGTTAACATACATTCAAATTTATGCACATATTTGCATTTTGGTGTCTCTTCAGATATTCCTGTGTTTGTGAGCTTTTTTTTTTTTTTTCAGAGAGAAGAATAACAAATTTTATTTTATACCAGCGGGTCCAAAGGAGATCAGACTCTAAATTCTGAGCACCCATCATGAGTTTTTCACAACATTTATAGTTTATCTAGTGTCCTAAATGTTCTAGTCTAAATAATACATAGTTGTGCATGGGGTTTTTGTTTGTTTGTTTGTTTGTTTTTGTTTTTACAATTTCTTTTTTTTAATTTACTTATTGATTCATTAAACACAAATGGAGTACAGCTATTGTTTCACTGGTTGTACACAAAGTAGAGTCACACCATCTGTGCGTTCATGCGTGTACACAGGGCAATGGTATCTGTCACAATTTCTGTTATTATTTTTACCCCCCCACCCCGACCCCATCCCTCCCTTCCCTCTATACTATCTATCCTCCTTGCCACCCTTCCCCCCCGCATTATGCATCATCATTCATTTCTCAGTGAGACCATTCGGCCTTTAGATTTTTGGGATTGGCTGATCTCACTTAGCATAACAGTCTCCAACATCATCCATTTACCTACAAATGCCATAATTTTATTCTTCTTTATGGCTGAGTAATATTCCATTGTGTATATATACCACAGTTTCTTTATCCATTCATCTACTGAAGGTACAGTGATGCAGCATCTAGGTACAGTGATGGCATCTAGGTACAGTGATGCAGCCACATCAATGTTCATAGCTGCTCAATTCACAATAGCTGGATTATGGAATCAACCTAGATGTTTGTGAGCTTTTACGTGGGATTTTTCCCCCCTCTGCCTAGAGAATACCTTTTGGTATTTTCTTTAGTATCAATTAATGCTTGGGTGACCAGTTCTCTCAGTTTGGCTATTTATTTCAACTTTACAGTTGAAGTCTGTTTTTGCTGGTGGTAGAATTCTAAGGTAACAGTTATTTTCCTTAGTGTTTGAAAAATGTAATGCTTAGTATTTTGTGTTGTACTATTTCTAATGAGAAATCAGCTGTGACTTTTATTGATGTCCTTTGAGATTACTTTAAGGGTATTGTGTCTCTTTTCTCTGATTTAAGATTTTCTCTTCTTTTGAGTTTTGTATATTATACTAGGGCATGGCTAAGGGTGGATCATACATATTACAAGTGTTTATAGTTGTACATATGTAAGTGTGTGAGTGTGTGTATGTGTGTGTGTGTGTGTGTGTGTGTGTGTGTATGTGTATTTGTATGTGATTGCCCTAATCCAATTTCAGGGATTTGTGCCTGTGCTCTGTATTGCAGCCCACATGAGGGCTGATGTGCTTATAATTTATCACTTTATTAGGTACAGTTTTTTGGGATCCAAAGGAGACATAAAAGTTGTTTTACTAGATTCACTTCCAACTTCCCCTGTGGGTCCTATACACCAACATTTACTTTGCTGTCTCTTTGAGAATCTCTCCAAATGGTAATAAACATCTCATCCTTTGGAGTGCTTTCCCCCCCTAGAACTAGAAAAAGTCCCCAAGATGAAAAGATCTACCCAATGTTCTTAGTTTCCATCTTCCAGACCTTGGTCTAGACATTTTCCCTTCTTTTACTATAACCTAGTTGTAAAAAGTCATCTAGCTACCTGGTCCATTTTCTTAGATTTGTATTTTAGAATGACCTTTCCACCATACTCAGTGCCATAGTTTGGATCTGAAATGTCCCCCAAAGGTCCATGTGTTGAAGGCTTGATTGCCAGCCTGTGGTACTATTGGGAGGTAGTTGAATC
The DNA here is from genome assembly GCA_020662805.1 of Glaucomys volans. Classification (NCBI taxonomy): domain Eukaryota; kingdom Metazoa; phylum Chordata; class Mammalia; order Rodentia; family Sciuridae; genus Glaucomys; species Glaucomys volans. The sequence continues at coordinate 301,951 of JAJEJO010000612.1, read as the reverse complement.
TTTATAGAGAAGTTGTGGCCTGGTGGAAGGAAGCTAGGTCACGGGGGGCATGTCTTGAATAGAATAATGGACCCTGATCCCTTTCTGTTTCTCTCTGCTTCCCAACCACCATAAAGTGAGGATCTCTGCCATGATGTGTTGCCTTGCCACAGGCCCCAAAGCATCATGGACAGAAACATCTACAATCATGAGCCAAAATAAACCTTTACCCTTATTAAGTTGATTATGTTAGGTATTTTGTTGCAGTGACAGAGAGCTGACCAACACAGACATATTAAAAGATAGAGCTTCATACTTCTAGTCATTTCCAGAGTTTCCATTATCTTCCCTCAATCTATTTCTGCCCTCAGTCTATTTCAACATAAGATAATGCTCCCTTGGTCCAGAGTAATGATGCCTATAGATAAGATCATCAGTGTCATCTCCTGAATAATTTTGTGCATTTCCTAAAATAGTTTGGGTTGCTTTTAAGATCCCTGGGCACCTCTTTACCCCTTTCCCCTTCATCTGTTATCTTGTATGGGTCTACCCAATCAGATCTTACCTTTAATGAAAATTACCCTTTTATCCCCAAGATACTTTTTCCCAGTCCACCCAGAAAAACCAGAGGCAAATCTCACTTTAGTTTATGTAGGAAAGAATTCAGAGAAAGGGAAATTTAAGTCTCTAAATAGTAAGAATCTAAGATTGGTCCTTATGTCATGCTGGTGATGACCCCTATTTTCTAATTTTCACTTCTTTTGTTTAAGATGATCTTCCATTGGGTTAATTAAAGGCAATATGAACTTTTGAGAAGCTTGATGCTTAAGTTAAAATTACCCTTAGGGTTAATTTTATTAATCCTGGATATAATCTAGTCATTCTCTTATGTTCTGGAATTATTTGTTGAGTACCTACTACATATTAGGCATGCAGGCATAGATTGCTGCCATCCACTTAGATGTCCATTCAAGTGCTCTTTATTTTAGGACTCTTGCACAATTTAAGATTATGAAATGAATACATGCTGAAGTACAGAAAATGTTCTTATTTCTAAAAAAGATTTTTGAAAAGAGTCATCCAAACAGACTATTTTAAAATGTGAAGTCTCTTTGTATACATAATTGTTTTAAAATTCACAAAGTTCTAAGTAGATTACTTAGGAAAGAAAGAAAAAAGCAACAGAAAAATTCTTAGGTGGAGACCTTGCCCAACTTCTACCTCCATCCCTACCCTGAATTATTAGGAATGAGTGCAGAAATAAATGAACACAGAAAACACTGACATTTGAGGCTTTTCTGTATCTTAGGCTGCTGAAGACCAGGATTGCCAGCTGGCCTGTCTCCCTCATACTTAAGATTTTGCTATTGCAACCACCAAAATCATTGTCATTACAAAAACAATCAGAGCCCCTTTAATATCAGATATGTCTAAATGCTTCCTGATTATTTTTCTAGGAAATGTTAGGCCTGGTGCCTGTGCCTCAGCTGACCTAGCTGTGGGGTGGGCCAGGAGTTCCCTGCCTCCCACTGGCTTTTCCAGGCAGTGCTTCACATTTCCCAGAACAGGGAGAACAGGAAGCCCTGGTTACCCCAGGTGTTTCTGGACCTAAGGAATGCAGCACTGGGAGGCAGAGGTGAATTGGTGGTAACTTCCTAAGCAGAGAAGGGGATTTACTAAACGTCACCCTCCTGAAGTCTCTTGGTTTTGTTGTGCCTCTTTTAACAAAACATGTCCAATTACTGCATTATTTCTTAAACTAATAAACTCTGGAACATTTATGTGTAGGGTTACTGGAAACAACATTTGAGCAGAAAATCTGCCTTCTGTGAAGGGAATTATTTGCATAATGCACTGGAAAGAAAATCCGACCCTGGAACCAGGAACAGTTTTTAAAATATACTTCTCATGTGTTTGGAAAGAATTTTCCTTAAGATAGCCTATTATTTTTCTCCCCAAGGAAAGAGACACAAGAATAAAAGCAGAGCAGTAAAATGGGAAGGTTTCCACCTAAGCTTCCCCATGAGTTATCTGAAGGAGATGTTGTTGTTTTGTTTTATATACTGTATCATCCTGGGAGATTCCATTGCTCCTTTTTTGTTCTTTATTATTTCAGGAACATTCATTTGAACTCCAGTGGATTTCTCTGACAACTCAGCTTTTCAGAAAATGTATTAGAAATCATTTTAGTTTATACTAAGTTAAATACCATGAAAAATCATTTGTTAAACAATTGTGAAAAATCATTTGTTAAACAATTGTCCTCATACCCCTGGGTTTGTTTCCCTAAGCTGCTCATCTTGCCACCTATTTGGTAAATGCATATTCAACAAAAAAGTTTTAATAACTTGACGTATATTGCTTCATGCCTTATTAGTTTATTTTTGCACATTGATTCTCTTTGTGTGGTAAGGTGCATTTCTTATAATAGACACCCAATAAATAACTGCAAAAGGAATAGAGAATGAATTACTGTGTTTCTTTTAGTATCCTATTGGGTCAAAGTTAGGCTGATTATATTTTTTAAAATAGAAGTGACTGAGAAGTCACTTCTATGGATGCAGGGGAAGCATCCAAATAATATCTGAGGTTCCATTTTAGGACACATTCATAGTTCATCACCCCAGGGATTTCATCCCTATTTAGGCAACAGTAAGAGTCCTTTGGGGAATGTAGAGGTCTCTCTGTTGTCACAGAAGGCAGGCTGTGGCTCCCAACAGCCCTGTTGTGACATACAGTTCAATATCATTTCCTGAATTTTACTAAAACTCTTCCTAAGAAGACTTATATAAGTCAGCTCTTTGTTGGAGAATAATATGTTCTATAAATATGGCTTATTCTGACCTTTTATTTTTTTATTTTTATTTTTTTAATTAAGTAACAATTTGTATTTAAATTTATATTTAGCTCCTGCAGAGCAACTATATTTCAGAACACACCAATAACTCCAGTCAATAAAGTATTCTCATTTACAGAAAGAAAATAATGTAGGAGGAAAAAAAAAAAAACCCAGAAGATTAACTTATGCAGTCCTTTGTGGGAAGAAACCACTGAGCCACATGGTTTCCTAGGCTGAGGAATAAGACATTCTTGAGGAAAACCTCCTCGGAATGGTTCATGCCTGGGCGGCAGACTTCCCAGGTGACTAGATCCGCCAGGGGGCCACCTGTCTCAGAAGAGCTTCACCCTTCCTCATGTCCCCCTCCCCTTGTGTGACTGCTAACCTCAGGCTGAGCCACCCACCGGCTATCTATTCTGATCTATTATTTCTCTAATGTCTTAATCATCCAGTAATATCATTAGTTTTTCACTTAATCATCATTTCAGCTTATCTTTAAATATGTTCTTATAATTGCAAATCCTATGAATTAAATTCAGAAATTTCTTTACCAAAATATATAATACCTACATTAAATCTCGAGATGTAATCTTGTTTGTTGGGGGGTACCAGGGATTGAAATCAGAGGTATTCAACTACTGAGTCACATCCCAGCCCTACTTTTGTATTTTATTTAGAGACAGTTTGGCACTGAGTTGTTCAGTGCCTCTCCATTGTTGAGGCGGACTTTGAACTCCTGCCTCCCGAGTCACTGGAATTACAGGAGTGAGCCACCACACCTGCCATAATCCTGGTTTTGACTTATTAGTGACCCAGGGATAGGAGAATGGTTTAGGACAAAGTGGTTAAAAAGAAAGGTAGAACCCTCACTCTCCACAGACGGCCTGCCTTGCCGCATGCACTCCCTGCTGACGCCCCGCAGAAATGCTTCGATTACCCACGGTCCTTCGCCAGATAAGACCAGGGTCTAGGGCACTGGCTCCTCATCTCACTCAGGGTTATGCCAAAGATGTAAAATTTGGTGCAGATGCCCGAGCCTTAATGCTTCAAGGCATAGACCTTTTAGCCGATGCTGTAGCTGTTACAATGGGGCCAAAGGGAACAACAGTAATTATTGAACAGAGTTGGGGAAGTCCCAAAGTAACAAAAGATGGTGTGACTGTTGCAAAGTCAATTGATTTAAAGTATAAATACAAAAATTTTGGAGCTAAACTTGTTCAGGATGTTGCCAATAATACAAGTGAAGAGGCCGGGATGGTACCACCACCGTGACCGTACTGGCACGCTCTATTGCCAAGGAAGTCTTCGAGAAGATTAGCAAAGGTGCTAATCCTGTAGAACAGAGAGGTGTGATGTTAGCTGTTGATGCTGTAATTGATGAACTTAAGAAGCAGTCTAAACCTGTGACAACTCCTGAAGAAATTGCCCAGGTTGCTACGGTATCTGCAAATGGAGACAAAGAAATTGACAGCATCACTTCTGATGCAATGAAAAAGGTTGGAAGAAAGGGTGTGATCACAGTAAAGGATGGAAAAACACTCAATGATGAATTAGAAATCATTGAAGGCATGAAGTTTGATTGAGGCTATATTTCTCCATACTTCATTAATACATCAAAAGATCAGAAATGTGAATTCCAGGATGCTTATGTTCTATTAAGTGAAAAGAAAATTTCTAGCATCCAGTCCATCGTACTTGCTCTTGAAATTGACAATGCTCACGGTAAACCCTTGGTCATAATTGCTGAAGATGTTGATGGAGAAGCTCTAAGTACACTTGTTTTGAACAGGCTAAAAGTTGGTCTTCAGGTTGTGGCAGTTAAAGCTTTAGGTTTGGTGACAACAGAAAGAACCAACTTAAACATACGGCTATTGCTCCTGGTGGTACAGTGCTTGGTGAGGAGGGTTTGACCCTAAGTATTGAAGATGTTCAGCCTCATGACTTGGGAAAAGTTGGAGAGGTCATTCTCACCAAAGATGATGTCATGCTTTTGAAAGAAAAAGGTGATAAAGCTCAAATTGAAAAGCCTATTCAAGAAATCACAGAGCAATTAGAAACCACAACTAGTGAATATGAAAAGGAAAAACTAAATGAATGACTGGCAAAACTTTCAGATGGAGGAGTTGTCCTGAAGGTTGGTGCGACAAGTGATGTCGAAGTGAATGAAAAGAAAGACAGAGTTACCCAAAGGACTTAAAATCAGATTACTACAGTGATGCAGCCACATCAATGTTCATAGCTGCCCAATTCACAATAGCTAGATTGTGGAACCAACCTAGATGCCCTTCAATAGATGAATGGATAAAGAAACTGTGGCATATATACACAATGGAATATTACTCAGCCATAAAGAAGAATAAAATTATGGCATTTGCGGGTAAATGGATGATGTTAGAGACTGTCATGCTAAGTGAGATTAGTCAGTCCCAAAAATCCAAAGGCCGAATGATCTCTCTGATAAGTGAATGATGATGCATAATTCAGGGTGGAAAGGAGGCAAGAATGGAGGAAGGATAGATAGCATAGATGGAAGGGAGGAGTGGGGTCGGGGTGGGAGGGTAATAATAATAACAGAATGAGACATACATCATTGCCCTGTGTACATGTATGAATGCACAGGTGGTGTGACTCTACTTTGTGTACAACCAGAGAAACAATAGCTGTACTCCATTTGTGTACAATGACTCAAAATTAAATAAATTTAAAAAAAAGAAAAGTAGATGTTAGAATGAGGGATGTTGCAGTAGACAGACTCTAGTGTGAAAATGCACTTCTTACAGTGTTAAGTGCTTTACAAAGCCTTGATAGCATAGTAGAAATGGTATGATTTGAGATCAACAGTGCTGGGTTTGGAATCAGACATCTATTGCTTTACAGTTTTGAAACTTTGGACAGCTGAATTGATCTCAGAACTTTATTTTTATTATTGAAAATATAGGATAACAATCATTTCATTAAACTCTTGTGAGAATTATAATAGAACCAATCATAGATCAGACACACACACACACACACACACACACACACACACACAAACTAGCAAACCACCAAAATATAACAAACTGGATCTAAGATGAAAGAAAGCACCAGAAAGTTTGTTATAGATGTGATAGATTCATGTTTCCCAAATCTTGGTTATTGCGTCCACTACCCCTTTAAAAAAGTTATTCTAAACTCCTGAACAATAATCCTTTAAAAATGTGTACTAACCTTTTGAAAGTGTAAACTGAGAAAAAAGTGTTTATCTAAAAGCAGGCACCACATTAGTTGGCCTCTCCCACCCCTGCTGGTGAAGTGCTCAGGAACCACTATGCTGGTTGTTGGGATGATGCATAAATAATTGGGTCCACAGAGGTCCCAGGAGTTCATTTGGAGTAGGTCCATCACTAGTGGTAAACAAAAAACAGATGCTAGGGAGGAGTGAAAGGCTCTGAGAAGGCGTCAAGAGGCTTTATAAAGCCTAATTGTAAGCAGAGCTGATGTTCCTGTTAAAGATCATGAAGCCTGAGCAGTTTGGAAGCAACACCCATGGTTTTCTTCCCCTTAATTCAGGCCTTCATAAGATTTTCAAACAAAAAACTGGGGAAGGAGAACCTGTACAGCTGTAGCTGATTAAGACTTCTGCATTGAAGGATGACTCTCAATGGTTCAATGGCCACGAGAAAGGCATCTGCCTCACCTTCCATGTCCGCCTTAACAACGTTTTCCACACAGGACTGAATTTAGTCCTATTTCTCAGTTGAAAAAATGTAGACCAGCAACTATCATGCAGGTGGGAAAGGGTGGCTCAAAGGTGCTCTCATAGCCGCAGACATACTTTGGGAGGTGAGTTTGATTTCTCAAACACTTCCAGGGTACCTTTTAGGTGTGATGGATTTGTGGATGTGGACACAGAGATGAACAAGCTGTGGGTTCTGACCTTGTATAGCTTATGGTCTAATGGAGTAGAGGATGAGGCGTGGAGTGGTAAATCAAAATAGAGATATGAACAAATAGAGGAATAGTTAGGCTGATGCGGGGATTCCAGAGAGGGTCTCTGAAGGACGAGATGATTGAACTGACTCATCTGGAGTATAAGGAGGAATCAGCTGGGTGAGACCAGGGCAGAGGCATCTGGGCAGAGGGGACTGTATGATCATCATGTGTAGAGCTGGGGACTGAGCAAATAAATGCCATCATGGAAACCTGCTAGGAAAGGAACTAGAGAAGCAGGTGGTGGCCAGGTCATAAGAGACCACGGTAACACAGAATATCTTGCAAAAAGTGGGAAATGTTGAAGAAGTTTTAAGAGAGAAATGCCTTGGCCAAATTTCCATCTTAAATATGCCATTGTGATACCAGTTTGAAAATGGATATGAAGTAGTAAAAGGAGATCAGTTAAGAAGCAATTGGAATTACAATGGACGACGCTTGAAGCCTAAATGGGAATGATGTAGGAAGAATGGAGGAACATAGATTCAAGATAGGAGGTGCAATTGGCAAAAGAGAGAGACTAATGAACATAATCACTCAACAAAACAGGGTATGAGATGGAGGAAAATGATTTAGCAGGTGCAGATGATAAATTCAGTTTTGAGCATGTCAGAAGTATAGTGCTTGGGATGGTATAAAATGATTATATCCAGCAATCATTTGAATCATGAGAGAAGTCCATGTCACAGGTAAAGTATCCCAAATCCTCAGCAAACATATGGTCAAATATGGGAAAGCATTAGATTGCTTAAGGAGAACATGGACATTCATTAATTGATTCATTCATACACTCATTCTCAACAAACACCTCATGAGCACGCGCTACCAATGCTGCCTCAGGGCAGACACTATTCTAGGCTCTGTCGATTCGAAAATGAACTGGACAATCTCTGCCTTACTGAGCATGGATTCCACACCCTCAACTGAGGAGAGCATTGGGTCAGGAAGTAGTATAGACAGAGGTTGAGAGGGCTTAGGAAGACTGAGAAAGAGAAGTGGGCTCCTACAATGCAAGAAGAGCCAGAATACTGAAGACAATATCAACCAACACTATCTACTATGGCAGAAATGTGGAGTAAAAGGTGTCCTTCGCTTGGCCAGGTGCAGGCTGTGCTGCCCTGGATGAATGCAGCTTTCATGGAGCCAGAGGGCATACACTGCCCAGCAGTGTCCAGCTGAAAGGAAGTCCAGGACACTGAGTATAACATACACTTGAAGGAAGTTTGAAGGAGAAAGAAAGGATGGCAGCTATAGGAAGAGAAGGGCGTTTGATCCAGAAATCTTGAAAGTTCTATCTCTGGTTCTTGTTCTCATTTTCACAACACTCTTGGCATCTTTGCTTTGATATTCCACCATGTATTAAAACTCAACAACCAATTAATGCAGTAATAATCCCTATTTCTGCACCCGCTCTCACTGTTCCTGGACACCCTTGCTTTAAACTTTACCCACTTTCCAAAATTTTGATGCCTATTATTTGCTGATCATTAACTTAATCTAATTATCTAATCATCAATCTGCTTTTCTTTAATTTCTACCTCTCTACAGACCCTTAATATGACTTACATGGTCTATTTGGTCCACCTACCAAAAGCTCTCTCTTTTCGTGTCTTTTTATGCCTACTAATCCATCCCATCCATCGTGTCCAAAACAATCTTGCTAAAACACATTTCTATTCATTTTACTCCTATGACCTAAAGGTTTGGGGGCTTTAGGCTTTCAATCAAATTAAATGGTGTTCTAATTTGTCCACAATATGGGCCTAATCAATCTTCCTTGTTTTGTATTCCTTTCCCCCTTACACGTAGTACCCTGGGATCCAAATTGGCCTGATCATTGATTCCTATTTTAATTGAATTTAATTATTCCCCCTTACTTTCCCCTTGGCTATGTGATTTTATCTCTCCTTTACCTCCCAGTCTAGTGCTTTCTTTCATAGATTTTTCAGAATTCCCAGTTTTGTCCTTTGAATCTTGTAACACTTTATAGTGATGCTGTCTGCATTGTAGAGACTTGAGTATTGCTTACAATCGCTACTAAATTTTAAGATCTGTGAAAGCAGAGATCTTTCTCTTTTTAATTTAAGGATGAAATGAATTGAAGCCAAAAAGTGCTAAGTGAGCTGCCCAGCAACTGCTGAGCCACCAAGCAGCTCTGCAGAGTCCTGTTTCCTGACCCTCAAGAGTCCTCTTTCCACTTCATCACAGCACCTGTTTGGCAACCCTCGGTTGAGTCACCATCCTTGTCAACACATGTCCCTGAACTGGGCATCAGCCTTAGTGTTAAAGACATAGAGTTCTTTCCAGTCTCACAAGTTTATGAGTCCACAGCCTGAGCAAAAACTGGGAGGAGGCTCAAGCTATCCACCCAACTTACCAGACGAAAGAGGGAAATGGAGTTCCTGGTGATGTTGTAGTAGGCCAGGACCTCAGAATCATTGCTGATTCCAAATGACACATCTTGGAAGTCTTGCACCACGCTATAGAATATGGACACTGCTGGTATTTCTAAATCCTAAAAACAAGAGAAAAAACCCCATAGGAGGTTATTTTGGAAGGAGAAAGACATAGAATAGAGAAGAGAAATCAGGTGCTCACTGAAACCAGAAGTTATAGATTTGATTTAATGTCTAGTGAAAAAAAAATTTATCCTTAAGAATGTAGGTTAAATTTGCAGTGGCATTTTTTAATTTTCCAGGATGTGTGAATGAATAGGTTACTACTAAAATTATGGCTAAGCCTGAGAATTTTGTCTGGCTGAAGTTTATTAGTAGCTGAGAGGCTTCGAAATCAGAGGCCTGTGGAGCTGGGCTGTACTGTCATTGATGTACTTGAGGAGACAAATGTTTGGGGCACAGTTGGGGAGGAAAGAGGAAATGCAGCAATAAGAAAAAGGTGCAATCAAAGGGGCCAAAAAAGAACAAGAGTAAAATAAATTAAAATGGAAGCTTAGAAATTTCTTTAACAATGGTTTGTTTAGGATATGGGACAACAGGCCCCTCTTTTCAAACCTCTTTCCCGAACTTTGTGCATGAAGACACTGTTCACACAATCAGCTCTGCAATACAGGTCTGAAGTCAGGGAGCAGGGAACCCACTTCTGAGTGATGAAATGGGCATCATTTCCCTGCTGCCACAGAATGTTTGCCCACGGCAGCTCCAAGTGATAAACAGGTATGAACATATTCTACCCTGCATCTCCCTAGGCTGACAGAGAAACGCAAGGAGAGAGGATGGCTAACTTGGTATCTAGGGTCCAGTAGAGGGAGTTAGTAGCTCAGCTCACTCTTCTGAAAGGCCAAGTGCAGTTTAATAGAAGCCATCAAGGCTTCTTTCTGTTTTGGGATCTGCTCTTTCATATGGAATTGCTTAAGGATCCATTGACGCTCTCTGGTGGCTGTTGAAGTTATTGCACACTCTTTCAGCTCACGCTTGTCCTTCCCTCTTTCTGAGGGTGGTGGTTTTTATTTCAGATCTCTCATTACTGGAAACTGTGCTGCTTGTCTTCCTCCCACATTGCATCCCCTCACAGATATTTCCAGCTGTGTACACAACTAACAGGATAATCCTGAGTTGGGATCAATGAGTGGAAATAGGCAAGAAGGTGTGCAGTGAGAGAGTAGGAGCGGGATCAGCTGTGACAAGTGCCAGATGCCACCACCAGAGATGAAGGAGAATGATGGAAAGATGCCCTCTCATTTATAGCTGCGTTCGTTGGCCAGACAGCCAATCTGAAAGATGGAAGTTAATGCCTTCAATATATCAAAGTCATCATTTTCCAATATTTTAGAGAAGGTAGACGGAAGAATGAGGGTCTATTAATTTAGGAAAAGATTTTAGATAGAGGTAGCTAAGGCTTAGGAGCTTTGGCACACCATATAGAAAGTGTTGCATGGGTTAGATAAGGTTTATTCTGGCTCCTGCCTGTTTATAGGGTGCTGTAAGAGTATAGACAAGGACATTTAGGACAATAGCAGGGTTTGGTACTGGTTTAGATCCAACCAATAGACTCAGAACTCCTGAAGCAAGTATGAGAAAGGCCTAATGTGGAGACTGTGGATGCTGTAAAATTAAAAAGTCTGAATTGATAAGCTGGAAGCAGACTCTGAGCCCCGCTACATTGGAGGTATTGTCATCTGGCCAAGAGGCCACCATAATGGCTCCCTGGAGGAAGAACTTGCCTAGCTTATGGGGGCACAGCAAGTGGGATATGTGGACAAACCTGGAAAAAGCCTATGATGGCCACTTCAGCGGCAGAGATGAATTCCACAGCAGCTGGAACATTTGTGAGCCACACAGGTCCCTGGGCAGCACCAGGACCATCTACAGAGAGAAGCAAGAGATGTCTGGATTCCGAGGGAAAGAAGCAGCTCTATAAGTGCATCTCATGAAAGGCCAAGGAGATCATAATTTCTAGGAATGCTGTTATCATTCTGAGGCTTTTTAAAAAATCTAACATATGGAAGTGACCTCACCTTATGGTCACTCTCTGAAGGATTCTATTAGACTTGTCTTTGCAAGGCAATATGCGTATTGCCTTGCAAATATGCCTCCAGCATTTTTGGATAATTTTCCAGGTTTAGAAGGAAAGTACCCAGAGTACTCTCATTCTCTCCTCCCTTCTCCTAAAAATTTTCCCTTATGAACATGCAAGTGCTTTTCATTTTTACCTGAGGACTCTTCAACTTCTCCAGCAACTTCTGGGACCAGCCCACATGTGAGGACAAATAAGAGGAACAGACATCTGGAGCAGGCAGCTTCCATTGTTCTTCTGCTCCAACCCTGGACTTTGTGTTTGGGGATGCCAATTCAGAGCAGCTCACTCTGTGGTTAAATGGCTGTGCTCTGGGAACTTTGCAGCTGGCTCTAGGAGAACCTTCAACTTCTGAGATAAATGACCAAGTTTAGTGATAGGCCCTTAGAATATAACCAATCAGAAGAAAGTCAGGTAGGTTCATTTGAATACAAGAAATACTTTTTTCCAGGTATTGACCTAAGCACTAGGAATACAAAGATAGCTATGAACTGATCCAGGCTCTCCCAGCTTAGGTAGTTCATGGGAGAGATGGACAAGTAAATAGGTCATTTAAATATAAAATAGAAAGTGATAAAAAAAAGAAAAAGGTACCCTGGGTAAATAAGATTTTCCCAGGCAACATTATAAGGAAAGGGAGTTTCATGTAAGGAGCCAAAGCACAGAAATGTAAATATAATACACGAGAGAATGATTAGTCATTGAGAATTGTGGAAAGAAGGGAAAAATAAATATGGCAGAAAGGCATGCTGGAACCTGCTTGCAGTAGGCCTTTCTATGATAAGCAAAGCACAGGAGCATTGGCTTCATTTTGTAGGTGATGGGAACCTACTGAAATGTCTTAAGCAGGAGAGAGACACCATTGGTTTGACCCACAAGTGCCTATGGGAAATCCAAGATGAAATTTCCACAGGCCATGGGATATATAGGTCTCAAGCTTAGGAGACACTCCCATTAGTAAATATTATGAAAGAAATTAAATTCAGATTTTTCACCATTTGCATTCTGAACACTCATCACCCAATGTCCTGTAACAATCCATTCCCAAGGATGTGAATAGGATGGACCCCACCCCCATTCCCTAGGGAACCCAGAATGTGAACCCTCTGATTATCATACTTGTTTGATAGAAGAAATCAGGGAAATGAAGGTCTCAGTCAGAACATAAAGTAGTTGTTTTATTCTTACTCTCTTGTGTTGTTTACAGTATCTCCCACAAAAGAAGAACCCCAAATGGCAGGGCATGTGACAAGGGATTCATTGAGCCAGCAGCAACAACAAAAGAATCCAGGAATTGGAATGAGCCACTAAACCTAAGGCAAAAGGATTGCTCATGGTACTTTGCCCATTTCCTGGCCTCTAGATGCTCAGGCGTGAAGAAGAGAGGAAAACATTAAATGAAATGGAGAACTTGAAAGATCTGGCTCTGATTGGGCGTCAAAGGAAGCAGGCAGAGTTAAAGCCTAGGTATTAAGCCTCATGTGCAAGAGACCGTTTTGAGAGACAAGATGGGATAAGGTGCAACAATATGGAAATGTGGGCAGTGTTGGAGAAGGGATCCAGCTGTGAATTGGGAGGGCAGAGAGGCAGGGTGCCCCTGTGACTGGGAGGATTTGGGTTGGCAAGGGGAGGGGGAGCGATGGGCAGAAGCGCGCATTCTGTCCAATCCTTCTTAATGGACAGGTTCCACTCCCAGGTGAGGTGGTCGTGCTTGTCGTCATCGGTGAAGAAGGACTTGTTGTGGTATGTGCCCCTGGCCAGCATGCCTTTGGGAGCCTCCTCAGTTGGGGTGAGGAATTCATACTCCTCTGGCCGAGGCCCATAGCTGCCAACCATAAATGTTGCTTTATCCACTAGGAAGAAAGAGAAATTCATTAGGGTAAGAGTCTGCTAGAGGAAAAACATACACTGGAAATTAGAGAATTTGGTGCACAGTCTCTATTAGTGGAAGCCAAGAACAATAGCTTCTGAGCCTGGCTGAATGTCAGGTTTACCTGGGGCATCTGGTTTCTCTTCAATTTATTTTTTTATTGGAGGGACTTGCAATAACAGTTTCCTTTGTGTCACTCCCAAAGACTATGGTTCAGTAACCTGCTGTGGGTCCCAAGAATCAGTGTTTCAAAAAAGCATCACAGCTGATTCTGATCATCAGGAAAGTTGGGGAACCAGTGTCTGAAGTCTGGGAATCCAGGCTTATACCATCTAAAAAACCCAAACAAACTGAGACCTCAGTTCTGGTCTCAACACTGCAACTATCTAAGTCACACAACATTTTGGGCCTCTATTTATTTCCCTATTTACAACAGGTGGTGATCAGAATAGGCAGAATTCATGGATGCAATAAGTGACTGTAAGGGAAAAATCAACAAGTTGGTAAAAAAAAAAATGAAGCACTGGGGCAAATAGTGAAAATAGCTAAACAAATTTATTTACGGGGGAGTAACTGGGATATGTACTAAAATTAGCTAAGGATTAGAAAGTATAAATAAAGGTAAGCAGCTCGACAGGTAGTATGTGGCTGGCCTTTAAGTGTTAATAAATTTGCAAGAACAGCCACAGAAACATAATCTTCTTCTTGTCAAAGTGAATCAACATGGTTTCTATGCTAAAAGGAAATAGAAAATTGAACTATTTATTCATGAAACCAGGAATAGGAAAGTCCGATTAGTCTCTTTTTGGTCAACAGTTTTCTCTGGGATTTGAGTAATTGATTGTTTCTGCTGTCAAGCAAATTTATCCATGTCTCCCTTCTCCATTGTTTGTTGATTTGACTGCGGGTGCCGTGCTATTTCCCTGCTGTGGGGAAGAGAGCCTGGAGCAGAATGGAACTGTGAAAGTGCTTCTGTCTGTCCCCTTCCCACCTTTTCCTCTGCACCCATATTAATAAAAGAAAATTGAAGGCAGATTCCCAAAGCATGTCAGTAGAATAAATACTGTTGTTATACCATTTTTTTTTTCTATTAGATAGCTTTTCTATTTCTTTGTTAGGAAACTGAATACTGCCTTCCCTAACTACTGTTCCTAGAATGCTTTTTACTGGGCAGGTCTTACCTGTCTTCCATTTCTGGGACACTTGAGTTTTCCATCTAGGAACTGCAATTTTACTTTGGTGAGTATTTTTATGTCCTTTATTTCATGCAAACGTATCTTGGTTACTTTTCGCATATGAATGATAGAGCTGAATTCCAGAGGCTGAGCTTTGAAGGTGAGTGGTTGACCCTATCTAAAACTAGATATCCCAAATGTTGACCTTGCCAGTAATGTCTAGGTCAAAGGTATTGTGTACCTTTTCATAGGGCTGGACTCCACAGCTTTTATCAGATTCTTATAAGAGTCTATTATTAAAATTTACTAATAATCAGAGAGCAGTAGATTGGGGCAGTATAAAGTCTGGGTTCCTTACCTTTCAGCCCAGTCCGGTAGGTGTGCTGGACGTACTTCAGGCCTGACACAATATCCTTGTTCACCTGTTAGTGGGAAGGATCCACAGTTGCTTTCTTTAATTCAGATTAAAGACACTTTTTCTCATCTTTCCTACTGATCCTGCCTAGCTGTCTTCTCTGAGGATTAAAAGACCACAGATTTATTCAAAATGAGTATTCCTACTATAATCATTTAGTGTGATTGCAAGGCAGAAATTGGAGAGAGGAGATCACAAGACTCAATGTTGCCAATCCAATTTTAAGCACTAAATACAGTCACTTTTATTGTTCTGGAGGAGAGTGGTGGTTAATTAAAACATTGTCTTAATATTCTTCATCATATTTCTTCTTCCTCAATGGTCTAATAGCCTTGAGCACCCCTTCCTCAATACTACCAGTCAAAAGACAATCTTTGTCTCAGGAAAGGTTATAAAAATACCAATGGGAAATATTATGTAAATATCTTAAAACCATAACCTCAGAGTGAGCCACCTAGCATATGAAAAACAAACAACAAGGAGAAAAGTGGTAATGGAAAACC
This sequence comes from Glaucomys volans, assembly GCA_020662805.1. Lineage (NCBI taxonomy): Eukaryota > Metazoa > Chordata > Mammalia > Rodentia > Sciuridae > Glaucomys > Glaucomys volans. Next base: position 286,665 of record JAJEJO010000612.1, on the reverse strand, counting down.
AGGTCTGGGAGATGACTGCCATTTAACTGAGTCTGGAGTTGGGGTGAGATGATGGGCCACATGGAAACATCCTTTCAGGTAAGTAAAGGAGGAAGTCCACTTGCACCAGGCAAGCATTTTGGGTATCTGTCATTGTCAGATGTTGTCTGAGATACTGCTGCTTTCCTGAAGACTTTCAAAGAAAATTCCCTAAAGCAGAATGAAAATGTAGACAGCCCAGCACTTTGTTTTTCCATGACTCATTTTACCTGGGACTGAACTGGGTTGTCTGTTAATTTCATACAGTGGTCATGTCTACACAAACAAATCAAAATGGACATTGAGTCATTAGCTGGAGGGATTGGGTAACTGTTCAGCAACATGAAGAATGAAGACATCATCAAATAATTTTTCCCCAATAATAATTATGGATCCCTTTATGTGTTGGTTACTATAGTTAAACCACCAGAACCACCCTAGGCCAGGTTTTTAGAGTGTTGTAAAGTTTATGGGAAGAGAATAAGTTTGAGAGCAACTGACAGAAAGGATGAAAGAGGATTTTAGGATGTGATAGTCATATCATACATGTGGATTTCCTTGGAAATCTTTCAAGAGATCTCAGTAAAGATTTAAATTGCTTTTTAATTGTGTTCAAGTTTGATCTGGTATTTCCTCTAATTATTGCTTCATGCTGGGACAGACCACAGGGAGGTTCAACTTCCATGGGTCACAGAGAGTGTTTTTTCTGTTTTTTCTTTTTTCATTTTTTAAAAAATAGGTGTAGATAGAAACAATACCTTTATTTATTTTTATGTGGTGATGAGGATTGAACCCAATGCTTCACATGTGCTAGATAAGTGCTGTACCACTGAGCCATAACCCCAACCCCTCATTTTTAATTAAAAAAAATTATAGCAGAATCTGACCAGAGAGTAGCTTTTCTCCTATTAGGGGCAAGGACAATCTTTACCTGCCATATTTCATTTACTAAAAACTGGCTTACTAAATTGACAATGCAATAGCATAAGTGATTAAAAATTGCACTGATATGTATGTAACTCATTCTAGGTGTTTTTGGATACCAATGCTTTACCAACGCCCAAGGTGTTCTAGTAATAAATAATATTACAGGAAACTGTAGTCCATAGTTCAGTGCCAATTACAGAGTACATGTCAAGAAATATTTCCCAAATGAAATTATTTTCAGGCATATTTGCATTGGTGGGGAGTGATCTCTATCCACCCTGAATCATATCCTGCACCTAGGGGAAAGAAAGGCCCAGAATGCAAGTAGGCTCCCTTGGTGGAACCTACTGGTCCCTGGAGAATATGACTGAGCAAGAAAAAGGGGCAGCCAAGGCAAACACAGACCATGAAGTCAAACAGCACATTTCTGACTTATTTGTTTTCAAAGTCAAGACCTGGTGTTTGTGGCTCCTCATTGGAATTTATGCCTGTTCATTAGGTGTCAGTTCATCCCTTATTTAGTTTTGCTCATACTTGGTCACCTGCTCGACAACTGTAATGGCAAATTTTCAGTTATTTAGCAAAGAAAACACTCACTAGTTTGTCTTATCATCGAGCTATTAGAGCTGAGGCCCTATCTATTCTATTTTCTTTTCCTATCAGTACATCCATTCATTTGTCTTTTTCTCAATATATATACCATTAAGAGAGTTTCTTGTGAACTACTAGAAAGAAAGGGTATATAATTTTACCCTGCCTCAAGGTGCTTAGGTTGTGTAAGGAAGAAATGTCACAAATGGTACAGTGTCTTGCAGCATGCGACTCATGGGTATGTTAGGAGTTCACAGAGGGCGGAACCCGCTGACTTCAAAGCATCCTGGCTGCAGAAACGCATGAAGCCAGGGTGGGTCTGGACAGGTAGGGCTCAGAGCTGGGAAGAGAACATTCCAGACCCAGGTCAAGGGATGGAGTGGGAGATAAACAAAAAGTTTGCCAATGTGATAATGCAAGGAATGTGGTCATTGATTATAGGACAGATTTAAACCCTGTAGAAACACTCCAGGAAAGATACTTACTTTGAAGTTGATTTTGACTCTGTATTCAATACCTTCCTTCAGCACAAAGGTTTCTTTTTTGAGGGCTTCAAGATCCCCTGTAGAAGGGGATTTAGAAAGTTTAGTCTCTTCAAAAGCAACTGCTGTAAAGGATGAATGAATCTAACTACCAGAGCCATTTGTTGGGCCCATCTGGGCAACATGGTCCACAGGGACCTCAGTTTCAAAGAACATTTGAGATCAGTTCCTGTGCGAAATCTTACAGCTGAATTATGAAAGAATCTTGGTGGAGACTTTCTCCCTGAGTTTGATGATAATGCTAAAAATATATAAAGTTATCAGTAATGAGTTAAAAGATAAATTTTCCCAAATATTTTGACTTGAACTGATGAAGATAAATCCTTCCTAATTGTCAGTTAAAAAGTTTTAACCATCACAGAGGAAAATCTGAGTCTATTGAAAGTTGATAAACTCATATGTGAGCTAAGAGATGATTAAAGGAATTGCCTCTGCCCCTCAAATAAAGATACAAGAAAAATATGAGTGTAAGCTATGTGTTGTTATAGATTTGGTAACGTGCATGGCATTTTCTAGCTTTAAATTTTGCTTCTTTTGATTCTTTTTTATAATTCTAAATAAATATTCACTTTGGTAATTGCTTTTGTATTTGCATTTATAATCTCATTTTTCTTAAGGAAGAGCACTTATGTTATAAAGATTTCAGGCTTCAAATAACTAGAATCTGTGCCTAAAACCTACATCTTGGCTAAGGAGGTAATTGTGCTGTGTTCTTTTCTCAAGGTATAATTTGACATTCAGGCTGTGTGTGTGTGTGTGTGTGTGTGTGTGTGTGTGTGTTGTACAACTCTGTGTATATACTTCATTTCATGAATAGCATTATACCTCTGCTATGCAGATCTGCAGCTTCCTCATGATGGGAACCAAATTTGGGTCTTCTCTGCAGGGAAAGGGGACAGAGACCAAATTTTCCTGCAATACCATGAGGCCCCCTTGATCAGCTTTCCTTAGTGCTGAGACTTTATCTTGCAAACTGACTGTTGTACCTGGTAACATTGCACAATTTTGAATAGGAAGAGGGCTGAGTACTGGTGAGAGACAGCGAGTTTCTCTGGGAGAGAGATGCTGAAGGCTGGGGGTCATTGAATGTGTGTGTGTATCTGCTCTAATGGTTTCAGTTGAACAGGAAGTGTCTTCTCAGCCTCTGATTTCCTCCTTCTGACAAAACAGTCCATATAAGGTAAAGAGTCGATCTGTCCTGTCAGAGGGAAGTTCCTCGCCGCCAAGTCTACTGTTCTAGTCCTGCTTTGCTTTGCCTCTCGAAAGTACAAATTTTGAATTTGGCAGCAAATTCTTTTTTATCAAAGATCCACCTTTAATGCCCTCAGTGTCTGGCTCTGGGACCTTTGTTCATTCCCTCTGGGTACCCTTTTCCCTCCTATACCCAGCTTGCCAGTCTCTCCCCATCTCCTCAAGACCTCAGACTCAGAAAAGGACCTGACCCTTAGTCACAACAGGTGAAAGAAAGTCACCTCTTTATTTGTATACATTTTGCAGGAAAGCTACTTATATAAGAAGAGCCAGAGTTCAAAGCTTGAGTATTAAGGATTTAACAGTGGAATTTCTAGCTTTGTTTAGGAGGCCTTGGCTAGGTAAGTTTTATTGCTGATATAACATTAATACTTTCTTTGGTGTTTAGATTGCATAAACATTACAATTCCAGGAGCATACAGCTTGCTTCCTAATATTTTCATCTGTAGTCTTTCTTAAATGAATAGTAATTTTCCTGTTATCTGTGGAAATAAGCACCTGAAGTAAATATCATAAAACGAAATTCAGAGAGGGTATTTGTATGCCCCTCTTTAGTTGAGTTCAAGTTTGGGTTTTTTCATCAACATGATAAATACTGTATACTCTAACAGTATTGCTCTATGAACTGGTCCTCACTAGGATTTTCTTCAGTAAGGACAGGGGACAAAGACCAAGTTTTTCCTGTGATATTTTAGATCCTCCTGAAGAGTACAGATATATGTGTCCACTTACCAGTAAGGTCCATGGTGATTGGTCCTGGTGCACTGTCACAAACCAGGGTAAGTCGGGTAACAGTGACATTGGGGACTGTTGGGTCTGCAAGAAAAAAAAAAATGGTAAGCACAGAGAAGAGATATGTGTACAGTATGTGTGCATTTTAAACAGAAGAGAGCAAATATAAAAAAAAAGTGGTATCTCAATCTGCAGAAATGGAAGTGACAGATTCCCCATGCTTGGTCTGGATGGCCTTTCACGTTGCAGTGAAGCTAGTTCTACTTCAGGCATTGCAGGTTCATCTTAATGACTAGCATCATTTTATGAGTGGCTGTTGGTGAGGTTCTACCCATTGGGCATTGCCCATTCATGTCTTTGGGCCCTGTCAAGTTCTGCTATTGTGTATGTGGAGGAGATGAATGGTCAGGAAAGGACTGAGCAAGGGAAAGAGACAAAATGTGAGAGATAATGGAGAGAGGGGAATGCAATTCCAGGTGGTAATCTGGAATTTTTTCTAAATCCTCTCTGTGTAATTTTTACTGGTCTCATTGCTGACTTGTATCCTCTCTCCTATGAAGACTTAATTCTACAGTCCATAACTTTATTGACATGTATAAATTGTGCCTCACCCACCTAACCCTGCAGGCAATTGGCCTTCTTTCCTTTGCTTCTGCTCTTGAGCGACTGCAATGTGTGGCCCACCCGGGACCCTCCTCTGTCCCCCTCCCTGAATACACATACCTGCTATCACAGGACCGTCCCCCAGCAGTGTTTTCTTGTACTTAGTGAGACTTTCATCATCTTTATCCATCTCTTGCAGCTCCTTCAGGGATTTCTGAGGTGGAGGTTTATAATTGAGCTTGCTGTCCAGCTCATCATCACCATCGTCCAACTGCGGCTCGGGGTCCTTTTCAGTCATCTTGATCTATTTCAGAGAGAGACAGAGAAGATGATAGTCCATTAGCCAAAGCCAGTGGATATGGGAGATGTTGTGGAGCTGCTGCCTGCACCTTCCTTGCCCTAGTGGACCTCTGTAATCAGCGATCCTCCAGATTTGTCCCTAACTTAGTCTCATGTTTCATGAGTAAGAATAAAATGTATTACAGTCATTTCTCTGACCTTCCTGATTTTTTCTTTACTGCAATGAGCTTCTCCTATTCATTGAATACAACTGACAAGGAAGAAATAAATGATCTGTGAACTATATAATACAAGTTAAGAAATATAGCACAAGCATTCCCATAACAAGCAATAAATAGCCTGATTCAAATAGTTATAGGAATGACCAGTCCTTCCAATCCAGCCAGGCTTGCTAGTGTCAAAGCACCCAGTATGCACAACCCCAGTTACAGTGATTTAAAGAGACAGGCAGAGTACCCGCCAAAGAAATGGTTGGCTTCTTCCCATTAACTAACTCTTTCCTGAACATCTGCAACACCTCAGAGGTGACTCATAAGGAACTGTGGACCTTTGTAATACCTGCTTGAGGTATTTGAATTGTTCCCACCCAGCATTGTTAATAACTCTTGAGAACAGGCTCCAGGTTCTACGTTTTTAAAAAATCTCCCACAATGCTTGGACAGTTCAGGCATCTATAGAGTTTCACTGATTGATTCATCAAGTTCTAGGTGTAAAGTCCTTCTGCTCTTTTTATTTGCCATGAAATAGCAAAGGACTCTTGAATTTCCCTGGACAAAATTTTAAGTGTAAGTTTGTTTTTGGTACTCATCCATTTGCCTCCCCTTTCTGGACCCGCTTACCCTTGAGTGCCTCCCTGGTGCCCCCCAAGTTTTCTAAGGCCCCATCTGGGTGGACCCTAGAGTGTTTCTTCTTTTATCATTTCTTACACTGACTTGTTTTGTATTAAAACATTGGAAGAAAACCTAGTAAGTCCACACATGAGTGTTAATGACTGAAGGCATGTGTAGCCACAGTTTTTCAGAGCTGACGTGAATCTTAGAGGTGATATAGTCTATCCTGTCATTAAAAAAATTGAGATCCAGAAGTTAAGAGAACTGCCTGAGTTCACATAGCTGGATGAGAGTTTCCATGTCCTAAACAAGAGGAAAAACATTCCCACTGGAAAAACTTCAGGTCCTGTGAGTGGTGGCAAGATGTTTGATTGTCAGGGAAATAGCTGGGCAAGGAAATCTGACTTCCTTCAGTTATCTTGAGGGCAACTCCCTTCCAGTCTGTGGATTAAGCCTTCATTTCTCTTAGGATACCACTCTAAGATGGTATCCATCACATCTTACCATGAGAGACACTGCAAATTTCTTTGCAAAGCTCTTGAAAGTGAAAATATTTTTGACCAAAATCAATTTTGTTTTTGAGTTTCAATGTCACTGTCATTGACAATAGGAAGAAAGATAATTTGGAAATGAAGCAAAAAAAAAAAGCAATTTTAACAGAACAAAAAGAAAGAAGAAAAGAAGGAAGGAAAGAAAGAAGGAAGGAAGGAAGGAAGGAAGGAAGGAAGGAAGGAAGGAGGAAGGAAAGGGAGGAGGGAGAGATGGAAGGAGGGAGGGAGGGAGAGATGGAGGGAGGGAGGGAGGCTCATCATTCCCCTTCCAGTTAAAGAAGTCAAACACTAGGAACCTTGACCAGTTCTGAAAGCAGCACTGCAATGCCAGGTCCACTTCCTGTAGGAAGGAAATGTGTAGGCCTGTTCCCATGGCAACTCTTGTCTCAGCTGAAGAGCAGGCATCACTCAAAACTGAGCCTCCAGAGACCAGCAGAAAAACATAATGACTAATCCAACTCATAGTCCAAGCTACACTCAGGGTTGAGAAAGAAGAAGAGGAGGAAGAGGAAAAGGAGGAGTAGAAGAAGAAGGAGGAGAAGGAAAAGGAGGAGAAGAAGAAGAATGCAGTGCATAGATGTGATAGTTGTGGTTAGTTTAAGGACAATGGATCATTAAGGGGCAGATGAAGAACAAACAAGATAATACTAATCAGATGAGACAGATTCATTTCTGGTGGCCTTCGGAGGCTAACAGTTAAGGTCACAGGATAAGTCTGCTGATTAGGGCATCAGGAAGGCTATTTACAGTGAAGAGGGCACCTCAGCTGCCATGGACAGGCCTTTCTGGAATATATTGCTTGTTTCTAACAAGTCACCTGCTTGAAGCCTGAGTATCAGATGGTGACATTACCCTTAGTCAGTAGCTTAAGGTGACTTCATTAACCTGCAGGGAATTGAAATTCTGCAGCCTCATGAGAGCTCAATTTTGAAAGGAGTATGAACTACGGGTAGGTGGGGGGAGGGAGAGAGAGAGAGATAAAGAGAGGGAGAGAGAGAGAGAGAGAGAGAGAGAGAGAGAGAGAGAAAGATCTGCTCTAGTGTAATAGATCTGGTCTAGTGTAAGATTTGCTAACTAAGTGACCATTGGGAAGTCAGTGTATCTATTATCTTATTAAATCTGATATTTTTGTCAGTTCTGCATTTTCCTGACTCATTGCAAACATAATTGTTCCATAAAGATGAGAAATAATTTTTTTCAAAGACATTGAAGAATGAAGGATAATGAGAGGATACTGTATGAACTTGGTACTATCAACAGGAGGAAATTTGGGACCACATTAAAATAATTTGGCCTAATTATAGCATAAGGAAAAGAAATATGAGGTCACATGATCCAAAACTAGCTTACTCCGGAAGGCTGATTAGAAAAACATGAAAATGTATTAGTACAACAAATAAAAAATTGGAAATGCAGTTCTCAGGGGAAGCCTTTTAAAACTAAACTAGGGCCACAACTAGTTGGTGAGCACCTCCTGTTTCCAAGACATTGCACTTTACTACACACTGATGTTTATGATACTTAACAGAAAGGAGAAGCTGAAAGCTAAGCAATCCAACCATACTGAAAAGGCCCTGTTGGTTTGATTGATGGTTCTTAATCTTTTCTGGATATTATAGATCTTTAAAAATCTGATAAACATCATGGCCCTTATCTCAAGGGGAAAAAAGAATAAACCCATGAAACTGTGCAAAGGATTCAAGGGTCATGGACTCTGAAGTCCTTCATAGACTTTACAGTAGTCCACAATCTCTAGATTAAGAGCATGACCTTGAAATTGTAGCCTACTAGAAACATGAAGTAGAGGGTTGAGGGTTAGCAGGGAAGTTTGCTTCCTTAGGAGGTCCAGCCAGACAGATCATGGACACACGGAGCCAAACTTATGAACATGTTCATCCACCCTAAATGTTGGATGTGTAGAAGGAAAACATATAGTGACATCTGGGTCTCAGGAAGTGTGGTCACAAAGTTGGGCAGAAGAATACTGTGGTCAGCCTATTTATTTTGGATGATTATCTCTTACTAAATTGGCCTCGTCATTGCACGGGTTTGTTCTGGATCTCTGGCAGTGAATCCCTGAGTCAATGTCCAACCACCGTGGACCTCACTCTCAGCTTGGGACTTGAGGGATTATAGCACTTATCTCTTGATGCTTTACTTCTCTAAATCTGTATCTGCTGGTTTCTCTTGACCTGCAGCCATGTGACAGCTAAGTTACTAGACATTCAGATATAGTGTCTCACTTGTGTAAATAAGAGAATATCTACCTCTGTTTTATTATTTGACATTTATGCAATTTTACCAAAGATGCTGCATTTTAAAATTCTATTTAATTTTATTTTTTCCTAGACACAAACCTTTTCTTTCATCCAACATCCCTTTGCATAATAAAGGATACAATAAAATAACAGTAGACAGTTACTGAGCTCTTATCATAAGCCCTGAACTTAGCAATTGTGTGTTCAGTGCTTTATAGGGGTTATTTCATTGTATTATTACAATGTTGCAAGGTAGACACTACAAAAGTAGAATCTAGGACAGAAAAAATATTAAATATTTCAACTACATAAAAAGCTTCAATTTCTATTCATAAGATGACCCTAATAAATAGTGAAAAGAGTAATGGTTTAGGTTGTAAAGAAGAAATATTTGCAATGAATATATTTAACAAGAATTAATATATGGAACACATACTTTCTAAAAACCAATTTAAAAATTTATTTTGTATATTTAAGGCATAAACCATAATGTTTTGAAATAAACACAGGGAAAACATTTGGAGTCAGGCAAATTAATATCCATGTAATATGGTTAACTTCACCCCAACTTGTGATGGCAAGAGAACCCAAAATGCATTGTTTCACCAAATATTATGAATAGAGTACAAAAGCATAGTACAATATCATTATCTCTGGGTAACTTTAGATTCTTCCAAAGCCCCAGCCATGAACAGTGTTTGATTTCCCAAATAATATGTCTGTATATTTAATGACAAAGATTTTCTCTTTTTAGCCTCCCATTTTACAGATGCTTGTTGATGTAAAATTAGTTTCATGTAAATTCTACAGTGTGATTTCTAATCCCATCATCTAAAGAACAACTGATCATATTATTGATATTCATAAATGCTTTCTTAAATATTATATCATTTAGTTCTCATGAAAATTCTGTGGGTATCTTCATTCTCTTACAGATCAGGAAACTAACACTCAGATTAAGTAACTGTCCAAGAAGATACGTCATGTAAGGGGCAGAATTAATGTCTGACCCCCGGTTGTCTGACTTGTAGGCACCATGCTTTGCTGCTTCAATTGTCTTGATTAAGAAGTCCTGGTAAAATTAGAGCTTGTTAGTCATCTTGGGAATCTACCTGGGGGTGCACAAGCAGAGGTAAACACTTCTTTGCAAACTCTGCAGGGACAGCTTTAACAAAGCAGGGAAGTGTCATATTAAGATGGTTTCAGAACAATTCTATCCCTGTGCTGCCTTGTGCAAGTTTCTTAACCTCTCTGGGTCCCCACTTTTCTCCTCTGCAAAGTGAAATTGTTGCATTAAAAGATCTCTGTGGCCCCTTCATCACTTAGTGACTCTCATGCTCCCTAAAGGACCTTATGAAATGAGAAAGGAAAGGGGAAGTGAAGAGGTTGGGGAGAACCCAGCCCATCAGTGTAGAATATTCTGATTCTGGTTGGGCTTTTCTCACTTTCACAGTTCTTCACCCACTGCTCCACGAAGTGGGGTTGGTTTTTGTGTGTTTGCTTGTGTACTTTGGTTCTTTACACACGAAAAGTGAAATGGAGAATTAATCAAATATATATTTAATGAGACTGACGTGGACTCTGTCAGGCCCCAAAGCACACATGGCTCTCAGTCACCAGATATCTCTATTTTGCTCCACACAAGCTGACACAGGTGGATTTTCACAGTGGCGCCCTCTCCCCTCATGTCTGCCATTCAGCAAAGCAATGTCATGGTTTAGATGTGCTGAGTGGCGGATTTAATCTTCTCAGGCTCCATTAAAATGCTAAACTGAATCAGGATGCTCATGTCATGCATATAACATAATAAAAACTGACGTTTTTGCTTGCTGATTCAGTGAAAACGTGAAGCACTGGAAGCAAACACACAGCATATATCTGATCTAAGGGTGGAGCATGCTTATCTGGTCCATTAATGCAGCTCCAGGTGAGTTGAGGGAAACTCCTGAGTTTATGTGAAACAAATCACCTGGGTAACTTAAAGAAGAATGACCTTTGTGTTGATGGAACATGGGGTTTGAGTCAGCTGGACCATGGATATAAAACCTGGCTCTGACTTATTCCAGGACTTAAGCAAGCTATCAACCACACTGAGCCTCAGTTTTACCACCAGCAAAGTAGGATTAATAATCCTTTCTTGTGGCATTAAATGGTTAGAGAAAACAAGGACATTCTAGGACTATAGTGGTCAATAGTAGATGCTCAACAAATATGAAATTCCCTCTCTTCTCTCATCCCTGCCCCCCATGCGATTTTGTGGATAGTTTCAGTGATGCTGGGAAACTGATCACTTGGGCACCGAAGGTTTTTTTCCCCAGATAGGAGATGATCATGTTCACACCTTCCTCCCCCAAATCAGATTCTGTTTCTTTGAGCAGTGAGGAAGAGGCAAGAAGTTCTGGGCATTGTATGAACTATTTATAAACAGAATTAAACTTAAAATGGGACAATATTCTGTTTCTTTTGAAAACTTCCACATAAGCAATTTAATTTTAGATTTCATTTATTGTTCCCTTGCCTAATTGAAACCAGAAGTCACTCTGAATGATGAGAAATGTCAGCAGACTTTGGTACCAGTCAATGGAGACAATTCCATAAGGTACTGGAGCTAAATGTAGGGCACACTTAGCTCACGTCCTCCCAAAGCTGGGTCTGCTGGAGTGTGCTAGATTATGCATCTAGACACATAGACCAGAGTTTTTAAATATGAAGTGGAAAAGGGAGAGATAAGAGAAATGGAGGGGGAGGGGGAGGGGTGAGACAGAGATGAGGCAGGGAGAGAAAGGAGAGGGAGACAGAGAAGAGGGGAGAGAGGGAGAGAAGGGGAGAGGGAAGAGAGATGTGGAAGTACCAGAAGTAGGGGATTTCCATCAGAGAAGTATCCATGCAGGTCTTAGCAGGCTCTGTCTCCCTGTTGTCTCCACTCTCTGTTGGCTAGGCTATGTCTTACTTCCCCCAAATCTGGGGCTACAAGTCTAGGAGCAGGTCATGAAGAGCTGGGCCATCTCAGAAAGAGTGCTGCCATTTCAGAGCTGGTCCAGGATTTGTCTGCTTCACTGCCTGCCTGGCGATTTGGTGCATTTGGGAGTTCCAAATGTATTATTTCTAAAGACACCAGAAAGCACTGAGTCTGGAGTTTTCCCTGGCCTCTTGGGGTTTCCAACAACATGGGGGAACTGGTACTCCCTGGGCACCTCTTGCTGCTCTCACCAGTTCAGCCCCATGAACAGCCAAACCTTTCAAACTGGATAAGAAGAATCATATCAGTGCCTGAGAGGAGCATACCTTGTTAGATGCAATAAACTTTATAATCAATCCAGACGAGAATACAAATTTCTAGAAGTAGAATTAACATTTTTCCTCATGAGAGAAACAGTAGATGATTTCTTTCTGAGTGTTCATAATATGCCTTTTTAACCTGGCTTTCTTTTTTCTTTTTGCCAAAGGAGAGAGAACCAATACAACCATGAAGCATTCCTGAGTGCCCATCTTATGAAGTGACTCTTTCACAAATTTTATTTTAAATAATCCTTAAAGAATATGGTGCATTAAGGAGGCCATTACTAGGCAAAAGATTATCTACTTCAATAACTCAATAGATTCATGGAAGTTTTAAATTAAGCATGAATGTTACTAGTCAAAAACAATTTTTATGACCATGTGTACTGAGAGTACCAGACCCTTGGAGGAAGCCCAAGTCTGGCTGTGGGGACCAGACCTAGTAAGTACTTATGGAACAGATGGATGTTGCAGATGTTTCAGAAGCAACAGAACACCCAGGGCCTATCACTATGGACTCCAACATTCTAGGCAGCAGTAACGTTAGCTAGGAACAGGGACACTCATAATGTGGAATTAGAGAAAATTTCTACTAGATATTTCTAAAATGCTGTTCTGAGGTATTAGAGCTATTGATTCTTTTTTTTTTTCTTTTTTCTTTTTGGTACCATCGTGAGACATTAATGAAATCATATCTCAACATGTCTGAGCCTTAATGTTCTTCCCCTGTCCTCTCAGGGTAATAATTTGAAAGTCTCTAATACTCGGCACTGAACAAGTGTTGGTTCTCTTCCTATCTGCTTCACTTTTACTCCCCAGGGCTTCTCTCTTCCTGCTCGCTAAAGTTCGTAATATATTGTGTTCCCATAAATTTCCCTCAGAATAACTTTGCTGTTCTGAGCTTCCAGTGAAAACAGAGTCTTGATGTTGCTCAGTGCAAATTTCCCTAGGGACAAACACTCATGTTCTCCAAAACAAGGAAGGACTAAATTCCAGTGCCTGGAAGATGTCGGCCAGAGATTGGGTTGACTATTCCTCATGGGTTTGGTCTGCCCAGCATGGAGGGAGAATGAATTGTTCTGCTCTCAGAAGTCCACACATCTCATAAAATAATAAGATGATCTTGTTACTAAATCTGTGCTGTATTTGGTATTAGGAAGAACATTTCCTTAAAAATTGAACAAAAATACACAGCAAGGTTAATGACACCTCTGGTGACTGGATACCCAGCCAACAGGTCACTATAGAACCCTTGATTTCCCTTGCTTGATCATCCCTGCAATGAAGACTCAGAATGTCAGCCCTCCTTATGGTGGCTTTTGGTCTTCATGTGAAATCTCCATGAGAGGGTCTACCTCCCTCACCTAGAAAGCAGAACTACTCAGGGTTTATCAGATCCCTGCAACAAGTTACCCTGAGTCTGGAGTTCTATCACGGACTTTATTTATGAAACATGCCAGCTGGAAAAGAACTCTAAAGGGAAGAAAGTACTTGAGGTCATGTCTAGCACTTCTAATGGTAGCCAAACTTCAGAACTTTACACTCTGAAGACCCAAGGCCCACTATCCTAGCAAGGCCCCCTTGAATTCTTCTAGAACCTGTTTCTTTAATAAATTGCGTGGCACCTTCCATATTTGCTTTTAGTTCTCTCCGAAGTAAAGGGCTATTTTATTTTTGGCAACAACAGTGAACATCTTTCTGCCCATCCCTCTACAGGAATTTAACCCACACTTTTTGTTAGTGGTAGAAATTCTATCACTGTGTGACAGATGAGTAAGTCAGTGTGTTCCACCACACTTCTCCTTGTATTCTAAGGGAGGACTTCATTGTGCATTTCTTTCATATCACTAATTAAATCTTTAGTGGAAAACAGTTTAGTGTTTGACAGCTCTGAACCATTTTTTTTTTCTCTTTTCAACCGGTTTCTTTACACTGTCTGCTTAAAAACAGGAAACCACACATCTCCACCCCAGCACAACCACCTTCCACCAACACATCCATATCAATTTGTATCTACAGGCTTTCTGTTTCTGAGCTTGGCCAAATGCCTGCTCCTGCCTTGTAGGAGACTCCTCCAGGCACTCCCCAGCAGGTATCTTCACAGCCCTTTTCCAGAACATTTACGATTCCATCTCCCGGCTGCAGGCACACTCTCCCCTCCCTCCACAACTGTCTCCCCTGAGTCATTGCAACCACTCCTGCTCGGACTTCCCCTTCTCTGCAGAACTGTTCCAGCAACTTCCTTAGTGCTTTCTTATCATAAAGTTTGTGTTAAAGAAGAATGCTTCCCAAGCCCCCCAAAATCTAACTGTGGAGGGCAGTGGCTTAACTCAGTGACTTCCTACATTGCTCTGCACCCACCTGTAGCCTCCCCACCCCGAGGCATTTCAACTCACATTCAGTGCTTCACGTCTCTGTCCGGGGTGCCTCTGTCTCTCAACTCTGACTTCTGAGTACTGGCAGTTAGAACAGGAAGGAAGTTAGTGAGAAAAAAAAAAAAAGTGTTTTAAACCTACTTGAAGAGGAAACCCTAGGCTGTCTCAAATCCTGTTCCTTTGCACTGCCTATCTCTTGATCAGCCAACTCTGAGCAGCATTCTTGCCAATTAATGGCACATGTGGGAGCGAGACAGCCCATGTGACATGATATGCATGAATGTACATGCCAGGGGATGGAGCCTATAGCAATGAGTATTATGAATAATTGTGCAGAGATGTCTAAAAATCAAGTCACTCCAGTGCATAAGCTTAGTGAGGCAAGCAGTCTAAAACCAGCAGTAATGAATTCAAATAGCTTTACTTTGTTTCACCAACTTCTGTTCCTTTTAGGTCCCTGCCAGCTTCTTCATCAGTCAGCTACGTTGAGAGTGTGCTGGCAGTGAATGCAGAGTGGAAATTATGAATGCTAAGTGCATATACTTGGTGTTAAATTTAAAAATTTGTCCTCAAACAGATTTGAGGAGTTTTGTAGGTTACAATTTCAAGATGCAGCTTCATATTGCACCACAAACAATAAATTGTTTATTATTTTTCTTCCTAATTTTTCCTTCAAATTAAACAAAACTTAAAGTATACCCTTTGACTAAACCTAGCAATGCAGATTACAAAATAAAATGTGACTTCATTAATTCACAGTGTTCTAACTCAGAATCTGTGACAATTTCACAAGTGCTAAAATTGACTTTGTACTATATTTGAGGAAATGGTGTATGAAACAATTAAATGAGACCAAGTTGTCAGGGCCATATTTAAATCACATGAGGAAAAAGCTAGCTTTTCAGCACCTAAGTCATACTCATTCTATGCTGTTGTCAATAACAAATGCTTATTTGTACTAATATGCTAATATTTTGTATTTATATCAACGTGTTTAGAACTGACTATTCAAGTAAATCTATTTGGAGAAATTGTCATTAATTTTGTTTTCATTTCAATATAGATAGAAGATGGCCCTTGAAATGAAGCACTTAATTTTATTATAAACAGAAGCATATACTAATATACACAGAAAGTGGTAGATTTTCTAGCTCCTTGCCCCCCCGGATGGGGCACATTTATTCATTCGATATATTTGCTGGTCATCTTTTTTTCTTCCAGGTACTGTTCCAGGCACTGGTGCCACAACAGACAGACCAACTCTCTGCTGTCCTCTGGAGTTTATGTTCTAGTGGAGGAACAATGAAAAAATAACACGTGGAGAATATATAACTGAAACAAGAAGTGTTTAAAAATCGGAAATGATAAACTCCTGGTCTACCTGCTGCCCACATTGCTCATGTTCTCAGGGAAGACATCATTAGCCTGGCATGACATTTTTTTCTGGTTGAGTTGAGCCTGATGTGTCCTCATAATTTTTCTTAATGCAGGGCTACAGGCAAAGATGTTGGAAGGTATCAAGCCCCCAAATACCTGGGAAGCATGTGGATATGTGAAACCTGTGTGCCACTGATGGGGGAGGGGAGAGCATTCGTAATCTCATCAAATTTTCAAAGTAGTCCATAACCTCAAAAGGACTAGAAATTATTAATTTAGACATAATTTTAATGATATAACCATGAACTTTCCGCAAGTTAAAGGGCAACTGCTGGAGTCTCCTAAAATATCTTTAAGCATCACGGTCAGGGTAGTAGTCTACCCCAAATGACCTTTGTTCACCTGTGTCATTGTTCACATGTGTTATCAGATGGGAAAACTGAAGAGGTTCCTTTAAGAGGGTTAAAATGGCAGACACTCCACTTCTACTGATGAAGATGGATTATAAACTGGGACTTCCTTTTCCACACCTGATCTACAGATACGAGAAAGGGCCTGTCATGGTAACAGCACGTAAACACTGCAATGCCTAATGGAATCAACAAATCATGGAAATCTGCTTTAGAGTTTTTAAAGAAATAATCAAACCTTTGCAGTATTTTCCAGCTGTTGCAAGGATACAGCTGAAAGGTAAATTCTAGGTAAATCTTCCATGGGCAATACCTTTGCCATGAACCTGAACTTTTTTGGGCATAGACATTTCTTAGAGGTTACAAGTACAGACGCCTAGAAGGCTTTCTGCCCTGAAGGCTGTCCATTCTGAAAAGTGTCCATGCAGCATCCATCTGCACTAGCCCTGCTGAGGGAAGAGTTGAGTTTTAGGCAGGAGTCCTGGTGCTCTCTCCTCCCATCAATGTGGTCTTGGACTAAATCTTTTTATTTTTCTGAGCTTTAATTTTTTTCATCTATAAAAAAGGGATGATACTGACCTTCAAATTTGCTGGAAGGGTTGAAAAAGATGTGTGATATCTAGAAGTTTTTACCTCACAGTACATGCTTAATAAAAGGCCCAGGCAAAAAAAAAAACACATTGTTTCCATCATTGTCCTTTTGATCACTTTTGCTGCAGAGCAAATATTAGAATGACTGAATCTAACTGTTCATGACCAGTCCACATAAATCTCAAATATTCCCTCCTCCTTCTGTGAAGCTTTGCATCAATGATTCTGGGCAAACGAGTTTTTTTTTTTTTTAATTTCTAGAATGTACAATCTTTTAATATACAATATATGACATATTGAACTACATTGTACATTGTGTATTTTTCTGAATTTCTAGAATGTGCAATTATGCAATTATGTATTCTTTAGCACTTTAGTAAGCACTATTTTGTATTGTTAAGTGATTATTTTATGAATATTGGACTTATTTTTCAAGCTTGAAATAGCTGAAGATAGGATTAAAATGCTTGAAGAAAGGATTGCATTTTACATACCTCGCATACCTTGGAGTGCCTAGAATAATAATTAATTGAATTGTGTAATAATTTGTGTAAAATTCTTCAGTAGAAATATGCTTCTAAATCAGAGAGCTAGGCCTGCCTTCTGCCCCTACCTCACTTTGTTCTTCCAGGAGAATGTGGCCTTGGGAGGGATGAATGTGAATATGATCATGTGCCAACAGGGTAACTGAGACTTTTTCTGTCTTCTTTTCTTCATATGCTGCCATGTGTCACTTAATGACAGGCACATTCTGAGAAATGCCAGGAAGTAATTTTGTTACACAAATGTCACAGAGTGCACTTACACAAACCTAGATGGTCTAGCCTACTATGCACGTAGGCTACCTGGGATAGCCCATTACCCTTAGGGTACAAACCTGTGCAACCAGTTGCTGCACTAAAACTGTAGGCAATTGCAAAACAATGGCAAGTGTCTGTATATCAAAACATAGAAAAGGTACAGTAAGAATATGGCACAGGGGCTGGGGATATAGCTCAGTTGGTAGAGTGCTTGCCTCACAAGCACAAGGCCCTGGGTTCAATCCCCAGCACTGCAAAAAAAAAAAAAAAAAATGGCACAAAAGATTTTAAAAAATTAAAAAATGTGCATAGGGTACCTACCATGAATTGAGTGTACAGGATGAGGAATTATTCTGGATGAGTCAGTGAGTGACTGGGGAGTGAATGTGAAGGCCTAGGACATTGCTATAGGCCACTGTAGGGTTTTCAAACACTGCACACTTAGGCTACACTGTGTTTATAAAAGTATTTTTCTTCAATAATAATTAACCAGCGCTCACTATAACTTTTTACTTTATAAACTTTAATTTTTTAAAAAATTTGACTTTTGAAATAACTTAGCTTAAAATAAAAATGCATTATGCAGCTGTACATAATATTTTTCTTTGTATCTTTATTCAATATGTTTTTTCTATTTCTTTTTCCTTCTTTTTTTTTAACTTTCTAAATTTCTTTGTTAAAAACTAAGACACAAACACACACTTTAACCTAGATCTACACAGGGTCAGGATTGTCTCTGTCACTTTCTTCCATCTCCACATCTCATCCCACTGGCAGGTCTCCAGGGGTAGTAACATGATTGGAGCCATCATTTCCTAAGGTAGCATCTTCTTCTGGAACCCTCCTGAAGGACCTGTCCAAAGCTGTTTTATCATTATCTTTTTTTTATAAGTAGAAATAACAAAATCATATAATAAAAAGTATACTATAGTAAATACATAAATCAGTCACATTTATTATCAAGTATCATGTACTACACATAACTATATTATGCTTTTACACAAACTGCAGTGCTGTATGTTTGTTAATCCCAGCATCACCAAAGACATATAACTGTAGAGCTGCTATATTACCATGGCTACAGTGTCACTAAGTGATTGAGCTCAACTCTAATTTTATGGGACCATCCTTATCTATGTGGTCTATCATTGACAAAAATGTTATGAGGCTCATGATTACACACGATACACTGAACTACAATGGCAATATTTCATAATCTTGGCATAAAGACTTCTTTTTTGTTTTTTGATTTTGGGTACTGGGGATTGAGCCCAGGGGCACTATACCACTGAGCTACATCCTCAGACCTTTATGCTTTTTATTTTGAGGCAGGGCTTTGCTAAGCTGCAGACCCTGGTCTAGAAATTGCCCTGCTCCTACTTCAGCCTCCAGAGCTGCTGGGATTACAGACGTGAGGACTCATTTTAAGTTTAACAAACTATAATTCCTAATTACATGTCAGAACCTGTATACAGGTAAAGCAATAAATAAGACATAATCTTAGACCTCAAGTTGCTAATAACATAATAGGGGGAGACAAAGACAAACAAATTTAAAACATATTGTGAGCACAGGGAAAGAAAATATATTGTGAGAGTACAAATAAGGATATCAGGTAGTGCTTCCTGGAGGAAGTGGCCACAGTGCTCAGTCCTGGAGGATAGTAGGCATTGATGTGGAGAAGGTTGGGAGTGGGAAAGAAGGTATCTGACATAAAGAAGATGCATAGGCAATGGCATCACATCCTAGTATGGTAAGTTATGGTTTGGAGATGAGGTGTCCCCTAAAGCTTATGTATGAGACAATGAAGAAACATTCAGAGGTGAAGCAATTAGATTGTGAGAGTATAACCTAATCAGTTGATCAATGTTTTTGACAGATTAATAATTTTATTAACGGGTGGTAACTGTAAGCAGGTGGGGTGTGGCTGGAGGAAGTAGGTCACAGGGAGCATGCTCTTGGGGATTATGTTACCCCTGGTTCCTTGCACTCAAACTCTTTCTGCTTTCTGACTGTCACGAGCTGAATAACTTTCCTTTGCCACACCCATCTGCCATGATGTTTTGTCTTACCTCAGACCCAGAGCAATGGAGTCAGCCATCCATGTACTGAACCTCAGAAACTGTGAACCAAAATAAACGTTTCCTCCTCTAAGCTGTTCTTGTCTGGTATATTGATCACAGAAATGCAAAATTGACTAACAAATGTGGTACTTGCAAGAAATTATAAGGGAAGAGCTCAAGATTGCTGGAGTATAAAGTGCATGAGAGGTAAGAATGAGAAATGTTCCTGGAGCAGGGCAGTGTCAGGGTCCAGAGCACAACAGGCTTCTTATGCCACATTAATAAGAAACTTTGCCTTGATTTCCATCGGAGATGGAGAACCACTGAAAATAAAGGAAGGACATGATTAGTTTGTGTTTTATAGAATTCACTTGGGTAAAGTAGTGTGGAAGAAGTTGATGTTTACAAAACCCTTTAGGAGACTGTTTAAGCTTGAGCTGTAGCAATCATAATACAGATAGAGATGGTCAGATCTGAGAAATATATAAGTGAAATTCGTAAGATTTGGTGAGTGATGCAGCGTGATGGTGAGGGTGAGAAAGAATCAGGAGTTGCAGATGACTTCTGGCTTTCTTGTTAGGATCCTTGGTGGTACCACCTACTGAGATAGACCTTACAAAAGAAGGAACAGATGCATTGAGGAAAATATGGCCAGCCACCTCAGTGAAGTTGGATGGGATTATTTTGTTTTGAATAAACTTGTAGCCAGAAAAAAAAAAAAATTGACTTGAGCTTGGACTTGTTGAGTGTTGAGTTTGAAAGACTGATGACATATCTAGGAAGTGATTTCTGACACATAGTAAGATATATAAGGCAGTATTTCAACTCTAGGCTAATGATTTATACTTCATCAGACTATAGATGGTATTTAAACCAGTATGGTCTGTGTACCAGCAGATCATTCCTTAAGGACTTTTCAGAAATGCAAAATCCCAGGTCCAACTCCAACCTACTATATCAGAACCTCTGGAGTTGGAGACAAGAATCTATGTTTTGGAAAGCTCTGTAGGTAAGCCAAAGTTGGAGAGACACTAGTTTAAGCCATATAAATGGGCATGTTTACCCAGAGAGAGTATAGAAGAAGTTGGCCCAGCTTGAGGAAATCCTGTTAGCTCTACTTTCAATGTATAACCTGCTGACAACTCATTTCCTCCTTTGCTAGCACCCTGGTCCTCCCATCATCTTGCCTCTGTTGGATCTTTGCAACAACCTCCTTATTTCTATTTCTATAATAGCTTCTCTAACACACTGTTCTTATAGTAGGGTAAGAAGCACACTCACTGTCACATGACTTTCCACCCTCTAGGGACCTTTCATCCATTTGGAATAAATGGAAGTCCTACAATTGCCCTACTGTTGCAGCAAGCCCCCAAGACTGCCCCAATGATCCTGGTATTCAGCCCTGATCACATGGTATCAGGGTGGGTCTGTGTGACCAATAGAATATGGTAGAAGAGATTGTGTGTGGTTTCTTTTTTTTTCTTTTTTTTTTTTTTCCTTGAAAATTTTTATTTTGAATTTGGAAACTTCGGTATTCATAATTAATACACGTTACATGCACATAACTATGAAAAAACTTGATAAAAACATCTCTGAGATTTAAAATGATAATCATTTCAAAGATTGGCATATTAAAACTACCGTATTATCAGAGATGCTGATATAAATTTTATTTATTTATTTATTTATTTATTTATTTATTATTTTTTATTTGCTTATTGATTCATTGAGCACAAATGGAGTACAGCTATTGTTTCTCTGGTTGTACACAAAGTAGAATCACACCATGTGTGTGGTTTCTGAGGCTGCATTGTAAAAGGCATTGTGTTTCCTCTCTTGAGCTCCCTTAGATCATTTGTACTATGGGAAGTTGGGAATCATATCACAGTGACACTCAGACCCTATATGGAGTGGTCTGCATGGTAAGAACCCTAGGCTTTCTGCCAAAGCCATGTGAGTGAGCCATCCTGGAAGTGAATCTTCTGGCTCCAGATGATGACAGCCCCAGTTGACAGCTTGGCAGCAACTTCATGAGAGACTCTGAGCTGGAACCAGTCAACTAAGCTGTTTCTGGATTGATCCTTAGAAACTGCAAGATATCATGATGCACAACTAATTCCAGCGACGCAGAAGATGGAAGCAGGAAGATGGCAAATTCCAGGCCAAACTCAACAACTTAGCAATACCCCATCTCAAAATAAAAATAAAAAGGACTGGGGATGTAGCACAGTGGTACAGCACCCCTGGGTTCAATCTCCAGCATCAGGGAAAAAAAAGAAAAAGAAAAAGAAAAATGACAACAAAACCCTGTGGAATAACAAGTGTGTTAGAAGCTGCTAAATTTTGTATTTGCTTGTATGCAGCATTTGATAACTAATTTACTCAAGATCTGGCCCTTGGCAAAACTGTAAACGCATCTCCCATAGTTAGCCATTGTCCACTTGATTCCAGTATCCTGCTCCCCTGTTCATCCATTCATGAGAAACAGGCTCCCACTTTAGGGATTATTCTCTCTGCAGGAATGCTTTCCCCACAGATAATCATATCTGACCCATTCCTTTCTTTACTTAGGTCTCTTCTCAAATGTCAGTCCCTCTGAGAGATCTTCTCTAACCATCCTACCTAAAAATAGTGCCTTGATTTAATCATCTGATTTATTTTTATTTACAGTGTATAACATCTCTACATATTTTCTATAGCTTTTTTCTGTTTATTGTCCATTTCTCCACAAGAATGCAAACTCTGTAAGGGCAGAGACCTTGTTATGTTCACTGCTGTCCCAGGGACTAGAACATTGTCTATTCACATAGTAGACTGTCAATAAGTATCTGTAAAATGAACGAAAAAGGAAAATACACTAGGAAACCTCAGCATTTAGGAAAGAAGCTAGAGATGCCTACAAGGGAAGCAGAGGAGGAGTGGCTTGAAATGGAGGAATGGCTTTAAGAAAATAGAGGGGGAGTGGGAACTTCCAACAAATATTTACTTGATTACTACTGTGTTTAAGCTGCTGTGCTTCTATTTTAGTCAGCCTTGTGTTGCTGTGACCAAAAGGTCCAACAAACAAGAACAGTTTAGAGGAGGAAAAGTTTATTTGGGGTCATGGTTTCAGAGGTCTCCTTCCATAGATAGACAACTACATTGCTCTGGTCTCAAGGTGAGGCAGAACATCATTGCAATAAGGTGT